>JAWNNU010001662.1:1255000-1662135 GCA_035044585.1 Scaptomyza polygonia | reverse complement strand
TGTGTCACGTGGTTTTCTTATTTACCAAATTGGAGATATATTGAAGGACAGATATGAAATTATCAGCAAGTGGGTGAGGGAATCAGTTGTCAAGGTCTATGACATAGATCGCAAAATCTATGTGGCCTAAAAGATCATTAAGAATATTGAAAAGTATTGGTGCCAACTAAACATATTATATGCTTTCTGTGTTAGTTTTAAAAGGCATTTTTTAAATGTACAAAACTGCTCTCTTTATTAATTCTGTTACAATGCAAATAACCGTTCAAAATAAATAGAAAAACAAATTAAAACAATGTACAAAGTTTCACTAAGTTGTTACTAAGTGCAAGAACAACAAATTTAAGAACATTAAAGACACATGGATGAAATGGATAGTCCAACCAGCGCTTAGAAACGTGGTAACTATAAAGGTAAAAAAAACCACGCAAGCATATCAATCCGGGACCTATCACAAGCAATCCCTACATTAACTATCTACGATACTACCGCAAAGTAGCAATAGCATCGTTCAGCAGCTGCAAGTTTCAGCTGCCGCCAGAAACTGGAATAAAATGGACGATGAATGACGAAAGTTGCAGGTTTTTGAAGCAGGCCAATGCCAATTGTGCAATGTGAAGAGCGTAGGAACTTCTTGACTCGCTTTAACAAGCGCAATCAAAATCCAGATTCATTTCACGTTTAAAACCAGATATTTCCGTTCATTCCATTTCCATCCATTGGTATTGGCCAGCCTTCAAACGAGTCCGCTCGCGACCCCCTGGCTATTGTGTTTGGGGCACTCCGCAAACGCATACGGAAATCGTCCTGTCCCGATTGCTCGAAATCCCGGAAGAATTATTAGTCATCCTTCTTTGGACGGCTATAGATTTATTGGTTAGTTTTTGTAAAATTGTAAAAGTTTTATTATGCCCGTTTATTCGAGCAACAAAAAAATATTTATTTACCGTAAACAATTTTGAAATGTGAAAATTTGAGAAAATTATTTAAAATATTCGTATTTGATGTGTACTGTGTAGCTGCTAGTAAAATACTGAACGTTATAGAAAATATATTGAGCTAGAACTGGAAAAGTTGTGCTGCTCAAAGCTAACTTGATTGTGGGGTTTATTTGTTCGTTTTGTAAATGTTTATTGAATGCGAGTGTAAAATAAATATATTAAATTTTTTGATTTTGCTGTGCACTGTGTGCCCGTTAGTTGAATACTGAATGTGTTTTTGGTACAGTTGTGCAGTTCGTCTGATATAGTATAACGTCAAGCTTAATTGATTTCGACTTTCGATTGTAATCGATTGTTTCAGCTAATTGCTATAAACAGCATTTGGAATCCCTCTGAGCCAAGATGAATGAAGCAAAAAACCCATTCAGAAACAGACTGGCTGTGATTTAAAAGATGATGTGTTTGAGGGAGAGACAGAGAAAGAGAGAGAGAGAGAGAGAGGGTGGAAGGAGGATGAAACAAAAGCAAAGGCAAATGCAAAAGCATAAAGTTAAATGAATAAATGGAGAAGGCGCGTAAATCGCGCCAAACAATTGCGCTGAAAAGTATGTCATAAATTGTTGGACTCAAGGAACAGCAACAACAAGGATAACAATCCGTAAGCAATGAGCATTGTGATTTACGCTACAATACTCAAAGGATAGCTAAACGCTGAGGAACTTCTCCGTCCAAGGATCCCGATGATCCCAACCGACATGCCGTTTGAATTGAAACGACTTTCATTTCCGATCCGTCTTGCATTTGCCCTGACCATCAGCAAATCACAAGGCCAATCCTGAAAAGCTTGTGGCCTGAATCGAGAACAAAATACAGGCTTGTTCTTAGTTCCGAGTCGAAACGGAAGCGAAATGGATTCCTCATTCCGATGCTTGCATTCCCAGATTTCGATCGACTTAGTCTTCTTATATTAATTTCGATACCAATTTTGTATCGAGACAAACAGCTGATTGACATTTTGGCTTTCGCTTTGGCTTTGTCACCGCACGTAAATTTTAGATGTACAACTAACAAAAAAAAAGAAATGAAAAATAATATGCAGACTCTAAGAATGATAATGTAAAACAATTGCCAATAGTATATGAATTAAGTAAATAATAGTTTCAGGATTTAAAACAAACACATTAATTGCTCAATAAGCAGAATCGTTTTCATTTCGAGTGCTTATTGTGACGATCCATTTTCGCTCGGAATCGAAGTGTAGAACTGGCCTGATATTTTTTTTTTCTATGGTCAATTATGTGTGGCAGGTTCACGGGTCGGAGGACTATCTGCTCTATTTGTTCTTGCATCTGATAATTAAACGAAAAATGTCATGTATCACAAGGTGCTTCACTAAAGAGTGGAACCCGTGCACTAAGATTCATTGCCAATAAAATATCAATAAAATACATACTTTTTAATTTACATTAATTATTGAAATATAAAATTGACCTTGATTAAATAAAAACTCTGCTTTAAGGCGGAACAAAGTTCGCCGGCATTTCTAGTAATTATGTATATAATTGAACTGAAAGCTTTAAAGCATTTAAATTGAAATCATAATCAGGTTTTTGGCTCACAATAAGGAAAATACATATATGTTTAGCATTAATAACTTAATTAAAATACTTGATTTATGCTTTTTCTTATCATTTCACATTTAATTTTAAATCAACAAAACAAATACTTAGTTGAACATCTAGAATACTTGTTTGTATGCTTAAATATTTATTTCCAAAATCTTAGTTTTTGTTTTTCTGCCTGTCCTTGCATCCTTGGTTGAATCATTAGCATGAATGGAGTGGAACATTTCGGCTTTTCACATATAATTTTGATTAACAATCATGCTTCTTTAATAAATCGTAATTTTTGTTGTCTTGCCTGTCCTAGCATCCGTTATTGCAATACTCTGTTGAATGCAATATTGCATCATTTCATAGTTAATTTTGAATAATATACAAATAATATTGTATGGAGCATACCTTTTTTGTGAGTTTCTTTATGATTCTTTCCTAGATCTTGATTGTTGTTGCTCTGCTTGTCCTTGCATCCTTGATTGTTTCACTTGCAAGAATTGACCATTGCAATATTCGGCCAATTTTGATTAATAATAAAAATGAAAACTACTAGCTATGCATCATTTGCAATTTGCAGAATTAAATATGGATGGCAAACCTTTCATATAAATTGTGATACAAAAAAAAAGAATAGCATACTTATTTGCATGCTTAAATCATGTTAATTTCCTGAATCGTAATTTTTGTTGCCTTGCCTTTCCTAGAATCCGTAATTGCAATACTCTGATGAATGCAATTAATTTTGAATAAAATACAAATAATATTGCATGGAGCATACCTTTTTGTGTTTCTTCTTTTGCATTGTTTGCCAGAATTGAATATTGCGACATTAAATAAGTTAACATGAATTTTGATACCAAAAAAATGTATGGCTTTGATTTGGTTATTTGGTTATTTGACTTAATCTTCATTCCGACGTAGCCGCCTTCTGTATCTCGCAACCCTTCTCAATAGTTGAAGCCACAAGGTCCAATTGAACCGAGAGGGAGCTTCGGGTGCACCTATCGGCTGCACACTCGGTTGAGTTTGCACGCTTGCCGCATTGTTTGCTCTATCTTCTTCTTCTGCTGTTACGAATGCCATGACCACTTCAATCGGCCAATCTTCTCCTTTGGCTCGTACTAGGAAGTGGCACGCTGGGCTGTATAAAGCGTGAATTTTCCATGGGTCATAGTCCCTTGTCCAGCGCGGAACAACATTCGTGTTGCAGTGGAAGCAACGTACCTTTTGCCTAATCTTCATGTAAAAGAAGCCAGCCTCGGCCAACGCCTGCGGAGATTGGATGTCAGGTATGGGCCAACCTTCAAATGAGTCCACTCGCGCCCCCAGGCTTTTGTATTTTGGGCACTCTTCGAAAGCATACGGATCTCTTCCATTCCTAATGGGCACATTGCCACAACGACGAGGCTTCGATAAGAACAAACAGTTCCTCGAAGCTCGATAATGTTTCAGGTCCCACTCAAGTCCCGGCGTCCAGCTACTTATTTGATAGCCACACCAGTTGCATGTGACTACCATTCCATTCCCTGTGCAGTAGAATCCGCGTCGCGCCAAGGACCTTCGTTGGACCGGAGCATCAACAGTCCAGTGAGCAAAAGTGGCTAGTCGAGAGCGCTCCTTAAGCATAACTCGCTGCATATTGTTATATAGTTATTGGTTTGTTGTTGTTAAACTTTAATGAGAATGCGCGTTGTTAAGAATTAAAGATTTTCTTTTTTCGGAAAGCTTTTTATGCGCGAATGTTTTAGCAACGTTTTAAGATTTTAAGGTGCGTTTATTCGAGCAATGAATTAATGCGTTGGTTTTTAGAGAAATTTAACGAATGCGAGCAAGTCTTGAGCGAGAAAAATGTTTCAAATTTTTGTGTTTGATGTGTGCTTTGCAGATGCTAGTTAAATAATGAACGTTATAGAAAATATATTGAGCTAGAACTGAAAAAGTTGTGCTGCTCAAAGCTAACTTGATTGTGGGGCTTATTGGTTTGTTTTGTAAATGTTTATTAAATGCGAGTGTAAAATAAATATATTAAATTTTTTGATTGTGCTGTGCCCGTTAGTTGAATACTGAATGTGTTTTTGGTACAGTTGTGCAGTTCGTCTGATATAGTATAACGTCAAGCTTAATTGATTTCGACTTTCGATTGTAATCGATTGTTTCAGCTAATTGCTATAAACAGCATTTGGAAGCCCTCTGAGCCAAGATGAATGAAGCAAAAAACCCATTCAGAAACAGACTGGCTGTGATTTAAAAGATGATGTGTTTGAGGGAGAGACAGAGAGAGAGAGAGAGAGAGAGAGGGTGGAAGGAGGATGAAACAAAAGCAAAGGCAAATGCAAAAGCATAAAGTTAAATGAATAAATGGAGAAGGCGCGTAAATCGCGCCAAACAATTGCGCTGAAAAGTATGTCATAAATTGTTGGACTCAAGGAACAGCAACAACAAGGATAATAATCAGTAAGCAAGTTGGCATGGCGGTTGGGCTTGGGGTTGCTTGTGAGGGTAGGGTGTTGTTACTGCTGCTTGGCCAAAGAAAGCAGCTGCGTTGCTGGCGACAATTGCTGGCAATTAAAATGTGGCGCATTTACGAATGCGCCCATTGACAATAACAACAGCAACAGCAGCAGCAACAAACGCGACTATGTCCTGCGCCTGCTTATTCTTCTTCTTTTGATTTTGATTCTTTTTCGTTTTCATCGTTTTTGTTTGGTTGTGTGTGTGTGTGTGCTTATGCCTTTTGCTTTTGGCCACCCATCGGTGGTTTTTCCTCTATTTCTTTCTTCGTTTTTTTCCTTCCACTCCTGCGACCCCCCCCCATCCTTGTTTTTCTGTTGGTGTTGTTGTTGTTGTTGTTAGAGCTGTTCGCTGTCATTGCCATTGTTAATGAGAATTTCTTGTTTTAATGAAAACAAATCATTGAGTGTAAAAGACTTTTGGATTTTATTTTTCATTTCCGTGATTTTGTTTGTGCATTTAATTAAGAAAATGGAATTAACGCATTTCACTTCAGACCAACAATAACCACTGCCTAAGCCCCCTTTTCACCATTTCCCACTCCCTGCCACCAACGATGTCACTACTACTATTTCAGTTACACAATTATTTTTTTTTTTTGGTTTTTTCATTTGCACTGTTGGCTATTGTATTATTATTTTTTTTTGTTTTTGCTTTGTTTTTTTTGGTTATTGGCTTTAACGCGAGGCGTGTGGCATTCAATACAACAACAACAACAACAAAAACAAAGGCGACGTTGTTGTTTTTTATATATTTTTTTTAAATTTTCAAGACAGGGAACTTTTTTGGTGTCGCCTTTGGCCAAAAAAAAAAAAAGTGGAAGTAAAGAAGAAAAACCTTTGGCACTTAAGTAGCTTATGTTATTGATATTCCGATAAGAAAATGAGGGGCAAAAAATTGGGACCAAATAAAAAATAAAAATAAAAAAGAAAGAAAGACATGGTAAACAACTCGCGCTTGCTTTAAATACCGTTTAAGGCATTTGACATATGGCCGATTGTTTTTGGGTTTTGTTGATGGAATTAAAGCCTAAATCCGATAAGGAAAAGTTTCCTAACTTAAAGTTTTAACCTTGAACTTTAATTATAATTTATATTTCAAGCAAATTTGATGCCATTGAATATACAAAAGTATTGAAAAATCTTTAAATAGAGATTTTTGTTAAGCAAAATAAATGCTACTTTTGTGCTAGATTATTTTATAGATGACAAACAAGTTAAAAAAATTCAATCGTTGAACAAAAGGAAATTAAATATTCGAATTAAAATAAAAAGTCACTTGATTTTTTAATGGGTTTCAGATTAGTTTGTTTTTTTTTTTTTGTTTTGTTTGTGTAAATTTAAACGTAATTTGAAAGTTTTGTGCTTTTTAGTTTTTTTTTTATTGTGTCTTACGATCTTTGGATGTTCTCAACTTGTGGCTGTTGCAATCTGGTAGGTGCTTTCTCTGTCTCCCCTGTCTTACCCGAATGCCCCTTCCGTCTCGAACGGCAAGAACTTTGGAATTGTTGTAAAATGAAAATCGCGCATAAAATTTGAGCCGAAGCAGCTGCGACGCAAGTGAATTAATTTGAATTAATTTAAACAGTGAGTGGTCCACGAAGTACTCGGAGAGTTGGGGGGGTTGCAGCCTGTACCAAGTATAGTGAGTGGGGGTAGGGTGTGTGTGTGTGTGTTTTCAGATTGTATTTAAGTAACTGCGCCAACACTTGTGCACAGCAAACAAAAACAAAAACGAAACAAAAAAAAAAAAAAACCGGAAAAACACAGCCAGAGAAAAGAAATCCAAATGAAAAGCCTGAGATTGAGATATTCCGCTATGAGTAGAGTACATTATCCCAGCACATCTCGAAAAGTCGAATTTAAAAATAAATGTGTGTGTGTTTGTGTGTGTGTGATTTTTTTTGGAAATTTTATTTGCATTGCAGCTGGCAACAGGCAAGCAGAAGAGCAAAACGCACATTGGTAGCACTTACAATTTACAGTTTAGAGTTGCCAGTCTGGCAAGTACGTAATTTATGGATTGTGTTCGAGGAGCAAGCTAGAAATGTAATTTTTGGATAAATATATGTATGTTTAAAAAACAAAAGTGAACGAGAGAGAGAGAGGGAAAGATGAAGGCAAAAAGTGAGATTTTTCTATATTTTATTTATTTCAAGAAAAATACTTCTTACGTTCTCAACTGAAAAAATCAAATATTTAATAACAAAAAAAGAAAAAACAACAGAGGATCGTTCAGAATTTTTCTTAATATTTGATTTTTAATTTAAGCTTTTTTTTTGGTCAAATATATATAGATGATAATGCACAAAAAAGTTCATTTGGGGAAAGTTAAAAGAAAAGATGAAGAAATATTAACTGAAAATTAAGGAAAATGAAAAAGAAAGAAAATAAAAATATAAGCGAATTACTGGGAACAAATTGCTTCAAACTAAAATACCTACTCAACTAATATGTTAAAGAATTTTTATAAAAATAAATCTATACTAAATGAAAGAAAAATAATATGAATTATTAAAATTTTTACAGCTTAGTAAATTTATTAAAACACATATTGAATTGCTTTCGAGCCACTGTGCTATAATATAAAAATATTTTTCAAGTGTGGTAATTTGGTTTTCTTGGCGCGTTTTATTTTCTACAGACCTGAGAAATACTATATGTGAAGTGAGGTTCTCGGAATGGTTGGTTTTTATGTAGCACCTGCCCGGCGCAATAATTTCAAATTGGCAACTGGCTGTGTGTGTGTGTGTGTGCATAAATTGCATATGTATGAGATTTATGCTATTTAAAATGTTTGAAATGGCAGCGCATTAAAAACGCGTGAAATTGTTTTGTTTTGCTTTTATTTAAATTTTGTTCAGGATTTAAGCATTGACTAAGTAAAATCTGTTAAGGGCTTGAGGTTGGGGGAATGTGTAGGTGAAGGTGGGTGGGGTGTGGGGTATGCTAACAGTAAATGGAAAAATGTTAATGAATGCGAGAAACGCTCAAGTGGATTTTGGATTTGTGCGCTGTGCCCAAAAACAAATAAAGAAATACAAAAAAAAAAAAAAATTGGGATTTTCACTTTGGCTTTTTAAATGAGTGTGTGCGGCATTATAATGCACAAGGCACACACACACACACACACAAGGCATGGAAAGAATAATAAGTGAAAGACACACACACAGATCCACAGATGTACGGCTGTAACCTCAAACGAGGTTTTCACGCCTGAACATTTTACAACTGCAGGCGGTTTTTCAATTTTTGGTCACTGCTCTGCTAAAAAAGGGTGAAAGGGTTGCCACTCTTGCTGACTGACCATTTGGCCACACGCTGTGCTCAAGGAATGGGTGGGGGGAGTTGCCCCAAAATGGAATTCAAATGCTGAATTGTGCTTTCAAGCTTGGACATTTTTGGAACCCCCATTGTAAGTGTTACTTAATTTGTGTATGCGCACTTTGCCACGCCCACGCCCCATACATTTTTTTTGTATGTATGACCAACATGGATTTCGACCGCAAAACAGTGGCGCGCCCAACTGTAGGCGGTGTTGAGTGATCGAGGGGCAGAGAAGTTTGAGAAGTTGAAAGCTTGGCAGCTTTACTTTTTGGCCTGTGCAAAACCAAAGTTAAATGCAGCATAAATAATGTGCGTGTGTCCCAAAAATGGAACACCCCAATGCCTGTACCCAAAAAAAACTCAACTCTCTAAAGCAGATAAATATACGTGACGACATTTGAAAGTTTTTCAGAAATTAAAGCAACATTCTGTCAATTTAATTATTAAAAGATAAAAGGCAGAAAAAAATTGTTATGCAGTTTTTTTAATTTAGTTTAAAAAATTCGTGAGCGTATTTTGAAAATGTTTTCATTACTTTCTTGAAACAAATTTCAATGTTTAAACCATATAATGCTTTAAAATCGTTGGATTAATTTGTTGTCTTGAACTTTTATAAAGTCTTTCTTTGATTTTAAGTTAGCTCTAAGTTTTTCGGACATTTTATTTTATTTTTATCTATTTTTTTTTTTTTTTGTCATTCGGGTACACCATAGGGACATTAATTGAAGCTGTATAAATTTTATTCTAAAATGCTTGTTGACTTTAACGTTTAACAAATATGTAGCTGGAAAAGCGTTTAAAGAGCGATTTCATGCAGACTAAGAAGACAAAGAGAGAAAGGGAGAGAGAGAGCCTTGTTCCTGACCTTGCCCGATTTTGGTAACTTTGGCAAAAGAAAAACGCCAAGGAATCATATGCTGATGGAGGCGCAGCAGCGGAGAGAACGGAGGGGCGTGGCATGGCGTTGCGTTGCGTTGCGGAACGAACGAACGAAAAACCCCAAAAACCTAAAACAAAGTTATACTTTACAGACGTTTAACACAGAGCCCAAAGAGACCAAGGATAGAAAGAGAGCCAACGAGAGTGAGCGCCAAAAACTTTACTTTAAAACTTTGCCAGCCGCCTGCGCACCCCTTTCAATAGCCGCCGCCGTTGCCGCCGCTCGCGCCACCAAACTTAGATCCCTCTTTGAGCAAGCAAGTCGTCTATGCAATGTCTGAATGTATATACATATATACATATATATCTCTATCTCTGTCTGTCTGTGCTGTTGCTGTCTCTGTCTGGTCGCCTTTTTAAGTTTTGTGCCTTTCCGCAGCAAAGTTTCGTAGTTAATAATAAAAATTAAAACTTTCGCGCCGGCAAATAATAACAATAAAAAGAGATAGCTAGCAAAGACTCAAGCTATATATCTCTCTCTCTCTCTCTCTCTCTATCTTTAATGTTCGGTTGCACTTTTAATATCTTCTTCTTCTTCTTCATTTCTTTGCCCCAATTTTCGTTTGGCAACTTTTCGCTAAATTTCCTTAAAGACATTTTGTTTGTTTGTGTCAGGAGAGCTTTCAACTTCCGCTGCTTGTTGTTGGCTTGCTGCCTTGTTGTCATAATTAAAAGTGTGACTAAGGAGACGACAAAAAAAAAAAAAAATAAAGTGTTTTTGCATATGTTCGAAATGCATGAAAGTGCAATGCACTTATCCAACTACCCCCTCAACTCTACTGTCCCTCCTTTACCCTCGTTCACTCGTTCCCTGTTTTGTCAGTTAAATGTCTCGCATGCTTCTGCACATAAATTAACGGGTTAGAGCCAAATGCGTAACCAGCCAAGCATAAATTGGCTAAGGTGGAGGCGCGCCACCTGAACTACTACGGAACTGGCAGCCAAAATTGTGCGCTTCCTGCACCAAAACGACAACTTCCGGCTGCAACTATGCAACCTTCTCTCTCTCTCTCCCGGCGCTTAACCGTTTTGCATTTGCACTTCCGCCCACTGTCACCCGGCCAGACTGACGAACTGCCTGGCGGCTGCCTTGGCACTAACTTTGTTTGACATCGGATTCTTCATCTTAACGTTAGTTACGATGCTGATCCTTGCTAACTGCATTTGCATCCAAAGCTTACGGTAAATGCAAAGCCAGAAAACCGGAACACGAAAGAAGAGCTCCAAATCGAGCGAGACAAAGGGTGTTGAACTGTTTAGGATGCCCTGTAGAAAGATCGATCTATCGAGATGGATATGGATTAATAAGCAGATATATCTGACAAAGAAAAATTGATGAAATTTCAATAAATTTGCAAGGCAATCAAGTTTTCCAAAAAGCCCTATCAAATAGCCAATTTGTCAATATTCGAAACCCAAAACAAAAAAATACAAAAATAAAGCTCATATCAATATATAAAAACTAACAAATAACCGTTTAAATAAATACTTAACAACATTTGAATAAATATTTTGCTCTATTTATATATTAATTATACCATTCCTAATCAATTCTAACTATCTTAAACAGGGTATATAAAAAGCGACAAACAAAACAAAATAAAACAAAACAGAACAAAACAAACAAACAGCGAGACTGATGAACATTTTCTGGTATAGTCAGGGCGTTCTGTATGCGCATAATTACCCAATTAAACTAAAATTACGTTGCGTGCTCAGACATGTTAAAAGGCTTTTGCAGACAGACACTGGTCTATATATGTATGTACCGTTCGGTGTTACCTTGTGCAACACACACATTGCTAAAAACTAAAAACATGAGTTTCGTTTTTACGCGATTTCTTGAGATTAGAGACAATGGATGGATGGAACTACATAGTAAGGCAAGAGACCTCGAAGACCTTAAGTTCAGCACTTGGCCTGTGCTTAAAGGCCATTATTACACACACACACACACACGCTAATAGGCAACATAACTATAAATAATTGGCAAGCCAAGCAATTCGAACTATCCAGGCCTCTTATTTCTCATTTCTCGTTTCTCTTTTGTCTAATTGTTTATTTATGAGTGCTTGAGTGCGTAATAGAATTACACAATATTTGCACACATGTGTGTGTGTGTGTGTGCGTGTCTGTCTTTGAGTCGGGGCGAGTAAGTAATAAAAAAACGAAGAAGAAAAAAAAACAACCAAAAATCACTGGACATGATTTTGTTTCCGGCGAATTGATGCCATTGGGCCAAACAAAAAAGTTCGAGTGCGTAACGGTACATAAAGCACGATTACAGGCCACCAAGACAAGTGGTGAGCGAGCCGGTTGGTGGACAAGGACTAAGGGGGTGGTGGACAAGTTGTAGCAAAAGTGAAAGGACAACAACAGCAACAACAAAAACTGATGGTCGAGCACATGTAACAAGCACATCAAAGCGCATTTGCTTCAATTTACTAAAACACCAAACAAAAACCAAAAAAAAAAAACGAAGAACAAACAAATAAACGAACAAAAAACGGCACTAAAAAGGCAATATAACAGGGCAGCGCGACGTGTGCAATATCCTGTAACGTTTGAAGGATGAAAGTTTAACATTCGTAGTTTATTGTGGTAAAATTCCATTTTGTTATATTTGTTTATCGGAAATGCTTCATTAGCCAATAGGCCTTAAATCGCTTATTAAAATGGACTTTTGTTAATAAATGCCCAAAAAAGTATGCTACAAAAATTTTGAGTCACTTTTAATTCAACCTTAGCCTTCTTCACAATCAAGTCAAGTTTCTATTTATAGCTGCTTACAATTGCAATTTATTTGACTGTCAAATTTACAGGGTATTGTGCTATAAATGTCTCTGCTTGGACAGCTAGTAAATATATGTACACGGTCGCAAGTGATTCAGCCCAAAAATAATAAAGTGAGTGAATCACAGTGTTGAACGGCTGTGTGTGTGTGTGTGTGTGTTCGGGGGAAAAGAAAGAAAAAAAAACGGCTTATAAATAAATTTGCCTCACTTAAAGTGACCAAATTGTTATCATGATGATATGTGTTAAGATTAAAAGGACTTTCTTGTCGCTGGGGCCCCGCGGCCAAAGGGCCAAAACAACACTAACACCAACACACACACACATACACCGATTGAGGGGTGCACTTGGCCAACAGTTTAACCGACCCCCCGCCCCCACAACTTTGCACCCCTTGCCCATTGGGCTGCTGCTCGTTTTGGTCGTCGTGTTGAAACAGTCAACCGCAGATTCAGTTTGATTTTTTTGTTCTCTCATTTTTTTGTTGTGATTTTTTTTCATTCACATGCTGATTTCATCTTTGGGCCATATAAATATATTTACTAAAAGGCGAACAAGGAGGGGGGGTGGGTGACGTTAGCATAAACAAGGATGTAGTCCTTGAGCATTGTGCTCATGGACGGACTTTTACGCTGATTTTTATTTCGCAGCAATAAATTTTTATGCGCCAGCCACTTCATAATTCGCTTAAGCGTAAGACATGAAAACCAACCACCATAACGCTATAAGAATAAGCTAGAAGACGTTAAGGCAAACGAAGAAGAAGACGTTAAACTCCGAGCCCACAAGCCCCATCATCCCACCTCTCCCTCGCCCTGACTGTAATTGATATGCGGCATTGTCCTGGACTAAAATCACTGGCCCCGCAGGCACTAGTACACAAATACACAAACACGCAAACACGCGCACACACACAAAGGATAGGACACTTTATCATGGGAATATGCCCGGCTTGTGAGAGTGCAGGGGAAGTGGGCTGGCGTTTGGGGCCGCTTCAGTGCATTGCAGTGGTATATGCAAATGGCAGCGCTTAAAACTATAAACAAGTTGGCGCGCTTATCGCACGACTGAGCTGAGCTGAGCTAAACTCAACTGAGCTCCTAGCCAGCGGCCAGATTGTTAGATTGTGCCAGACAAAGAGCGCCATAGTGAGGGGGGAAAAGTTAACAGAGAGAGGGCGATCGGAGAGCGATGCTGCAAGTCTGACAGAGGTCAACAATGAAAAATAAACAGGAAATACTTAACAGCTGGATTTTGCAAAAGCCGACAAATTATATATACTAGCTAGATATAGTAGGATGTAGCAGTTAAATGGTGTTATACTACAAATTCGTTGAAAAACAACTCAAAATGAAATCTCACGTTTTTCCGATTCGACTTTCGTTGAGGAGGTTTGGGGGTTCTCTATGTCCGTTCCAACATATTTTCCTAGGACATTTTGAATGTGTTTTATATCAATTATTTAAAGTGTTACACCTTTTGGCACACAATTCAAATGCCCTTTCATCAAGTGTATTAAAAAACGTCCACACATTTCAACTTTGATTGCTGTAAAAGCTTTTTAATTGCCGAGCGACGGGACGGCAGAAGACAACAGCAGCAGCAACAGACACAAAAAAACAATAACAACAACTAAAAAGGCAGCTGCAAATGTGTGCAAATTTAATTAATTTTCGAAAAAGCAAGATAAACGACAGCCATGTGTGTGTATGGTATGTACTAGCCTGTGTGTGTGTGTGTGTGTGTGTGTGTGTGTGTGTGTGTGTGTGTGTGTGTGTTTGCTGTAAATCCTTTTTTACTCAGCATAATTAAAAAATATGAGTAGGACAAAATTAAAAATCCTAAATCAAATTTCGCTACGCGCTTTTTCCACAAAACGAAATGTGTGAGTGAAGGGGCATGACACATGCGTGTGTGTGTGTGTGTTGATCTCAAGGGCACAATGTCGTCCGGGCTAAAAATAATTCAAATGCTTTTGCAGCTCATTACGTGTACGAATTTTCCCTTTTCGTCTCAACCCCACCACAAAAAAAAGATAAAGAATCCCGTAGGTTCGCTTAAAGTAAACACATACGTCCTTCCTTTAAACCCCAACGCCGCTTTTGCCTCGCCCATTTGTTTGCTTGGCCACACACACACACACACCCACGCACACTCACAAAGAAATAGGAAAAATGAGTAACAGGCAGCATTTGAACATTTTCCAATTTTCCCGAAAACCCTTATCATAAATTAAGAAGTGCTCGTCAAAAACTGTCTGTCCCCGGCATAGAAGGGGTAACAAAACAAAAATAGGGTGGGTGTGGGTGGATGGATGTGCCTATGTGTAAGCGTGTGTGTGTGTGTGTGTGTTTGCTCTGGCTGACAAAATGAAGATGCGGGCACGAAAATGTTGATGAATGCTGCCGGCAGCAACAACAAAACCAAAAACAAAACAACAAAAAAAAAATAAGCAAACCAAAATCAGAAATCAAAACTCAGAATTAAGACGAGCATCTTGAGATGCAAAAACGAGATTTTCAAGCAAGCGGGTGCATGGAGGTACGGGTACGGGTACGGGAACGGGTGTGGTAGGTTGAAGTGAAGTGGTTTGGGGTTTTAGCTAACGGGTTAGCAAGACAGGACACTCAAATATTTTGAGCCTTATGCTCGTTGTCGCTTATCAAGACGAGCGGTGGCGGCGCCGGCGTCATGAGATCCGCTAATGTACTAGCTGCGGGTAGGCAGCATAAAGGGTGAAGGGGCAAAGGGAGCAGCAAGGCGTAGACTGGAGAGGGGGGTTGGCTGCTATAGCGGTCTAATCAGCAGGCAAGCAAACAGCCGCATTGCTAGATAATGCTAACGCACAACGCACCCAGAGAAACAGAGAGATTGGTGAGATGGAAAGAGGGGTAAGGGACCTAAGCGGTTAAAGAAGGGGGTGTACAGAGAGCGAGAATGTGAGAGATTACCACAGAAGTAAATCCTTTTGTCTTTTCAAAAATGGCAAACAGGCTTTTGCACCAAGAATTTTACGAGCCAAAAATCTAACTAACTTTGATATTCCCTGTTCGCTCGCTCGGAGCATTAACAAAAATCCTTCACTGGTTTTATTCGATTTTGACAACACAAAAACTGAGAATAATAAACCTATCAAGTTAAGTTTTTTTTACCTATAACCAAAAACTTTGTGGAATAATTATTATTGATTAACCTGCTAGATGGGTTTTCTTTCCGTAGAGTTCAATCTTCAATCCAGAAAGGTACTGCGAACCACCCACTACTGATAATCCCTGAGAGATATTTCGACTTATCTCCTAGAACTCCGAATTCTTTGCCAAAAAATCGTAAGTTCCTCGCTAACAGAGTATTCCCAATAAGGGGTGCATTTTGGAGATAGTTGAAAGATGAAGGCAAGGTTGTGCAGAGGCGGTGCGTAGGCACACACACTCACGCATCGCCAAATCTTTAAAGCAACTGCTACTTCTGACCTCCCCCCCAGTGCCCCTGCCCTTTTTCTAACGCACTCAACCCTCAACCCCTTATCAGGATACGGGCTACGGGCTGGCACTCAAGTTCAAGCTCAGGCTCTCTGATGGAGTAGTCACTGCTTGGTAGTTGGAGTAGGGGTAGTGGGGTGGGTTGGAGTGGAGTGGTGTGGTGTGGTGTGAGGTTGGAACTGGCTTCTGTGTATATAATTTATGAAAATCGTCGACGTTATCGGGCACTCTCAAATATTTACAACCAAAAGCTTACGGTTGCCATAATTAAAATTGTATCCGAAATGTGCTCAGAAGTAAACCCCACCCAAACCCTTAGATTGCCTACCCCAATGAACCCTTTAAGTGTGCGACTGTTTGCGGGAGAGCGAATGGGGATGGATGGGGGTGTGATAGGGTTTGGGATACGCACGCTATCGGCCGCGCACCCCACGGCGCTAATTCAGCTAGACGGGTGTGAGGAGTTGAAAGAAGGAGGGTGGGGTTTCGGGGAGTTGTCGTAAGGAAAAATAAGATTTTATGGCTTACTTTTCATAATTTAAATGGGCGTTGTGTATTTTCAGGCTTTCGCATTCTACTTGATAAATTGTAAAACGTTTTAAAGGCAAAGGAAATCAAACACCCCTTGCCTTGCCTTGCCCCTTCGCGACCAACCACTCAATTGGTTGCATGTTAATCGCTTGGTTATAGACTTGAAGCGCATTTTGGCCACGTTCCAAACCAACGAAATCCATCAATTCAATTAACCAAAAATACTTTGGCCAGGACACGATTTTGCGTTCGTCTTATCTTTGAGATTTGCCACTTAAAAGTGAAAATGCAAATTTTCGTGTACGGCAGCTAATTTAAATGCTACTCCTTGCCACCCTTTTACCCGTAAGCCCACAGTTTGTGCAATCTTGGGCTATGGAAATTCATTATGCAGGTGTAGAATGTAGTGTCCAGGCTACAAAAAGGATGTGACTTTCAGTAAGTGTGTGTTTGTGTGTGTGTGTGTGTGTGTGTGTGCTTTGCTCTGTGGCCATGTCCTGGCGCAGACTTGACAAGGGTTTTTAATGACAGAATGAAAACGACAACTAAAACAACTACTACAACAACAACAACAACAGCAACAGCAAAAACAAAAACAACAAAAGTGCAACCTTGCTCTTACTGTTGTCCTCGTTGTTGTGGCCTTGTGTCTTTGAAGTCTTTGCAAAATGTGTGCGTGTTGCTGTTGACCGACCAAAAGGATATGCCATTGGTGTCAAGCTGTCCGAGCTGGCCTAAAACATCTTGTTCACACTTGTCCAAGTCGCCAACAGCGCACCTCCTCCTTTTCAGGTAAGGAATACCAGACGCAACTTGATGAACTGTAGCTCTTTCTCCTCTCTCTCTCTCTCTCTCTCTCTTTCTCTCTCGCTCTCTTTCTATTACCAGCTTTTGTCTTTTGTGGCTAGCCGTTGCTGAGGCTAAATTATTTCAGCAGGATGTGACAGTACAAGGAAAACAAGCTGCTCCAAAAGCGAAGTAGAGCAGAGAGCATTAAGAGCTATACCGGCGTCAGTCTGAGATTTCAAGCTCCAAGAGTTGACCCAGGCCACCACACACACACACACACACATAAAAAGTGTCAAACATTCAAAATAGTAAAATCAAGTAACCTTTTGTTTTTCCACTTTGCAGCACCTCAACCCGTACACCCTTTACTCAGTTAGTGTAGGGGTTCGGTGGGTTGTCCAGTAGCTTGAGTGGGTCGGGTCGTCAGTGTCGTTGTTGTCTACTGTCGGCTGAGTGTTTAGACACTTAAGGTAAACTTTTGAGCTAATTGGTTGTTTTGTGGAAATTAATTGCTTTAACTTTATTTTCGGACCGTAGCCGGGATTTTAGCTCTATCTCCCTTTCGCTCTCTTCCCCCGGTGGTCGTGTCGTAAACGTAACCCATATTGCACTTTATGGTGCATGTCCATGAACCACACACACATGAGCAAAATATTGGTATTTACTTAGTGCTCCAGCCGCAGGCGATCCTATATAAAGAGTAAACCCATCATCATCATTATCAACAAAAATCGAGCCGTGGCTTTAATTTCTTTGTCCTTTTTTTTATGCCCTTTTGATGGTATAATAAAGTTTAAGAAGTATATACAAAAGCTAAATGCAAATCTTAGGATCATAATATTGTCGTTTTACTGATAACTTTTTCCTTATCACTAGCAATGAATTTAATAATGAAATGTTAGAATTAAAATCAACGTTCAATTTATAATAATAGAAACCTTCTGAACTAAAAAGGTTTCATAACGAAACTGTGAAAATTTCATTTAATTTTTATGTTTATTTCAAACTTAACAAGACATGATAGTTAAATGACCCAATGTCAGGGTATATATTGGTCAAGCTTATTTCAAACAATATCATTCTTACTTGTTCTTTTTTGTTGTTGCTATTGTTTTTTATGACCCGCCTAGCTATCTATATGGATGGATGGGATGGATATGGGAAAGCTGGTCTGACTGGACAGACGCTACTTGCAAGTTATTATATTTGCTTTGTACTTCTCGGGGGCGATGGGCCGCAGCTTATTAAAAAATCGTACTAGTAGGCAGTCGAAAAAAAAAACAAAAAAAAAACAACAACAAACATAGCCAAAAATAAAAATGTTTAAACAAAAAATGCCGAAAAAATGCCAAGAAGAACTCGCGTTGAAGTGGCAGCCTGGCCATAAAACAAACGATGCGACGGCCACAAAAATTGAACAGCAACGAAAACAAACAGAAAAGCACGAGGAAGGGAGTAAGAGTGAGGGAAAGATATGAAGTCTTCCTGTATAGGCAGTCAGGCCTGTAGTAAAGGTCCTGGGCAGCCCGTCGCCGGCCTGTCAATATGGAAATTCATATCAGTTGCATGGAAATTATGAAAGTTGAAGGCAACTTTTTGATGTCGCGACAGGCCACTTTACACACAGCACCACCCGACCACCCGACCACCACCACCACTACTATCTGCTCTGCCACCATGTGGCAATATCCACCTGATGCCAGACGTTTAAAGTCGACCATTTGAATTTCCAATTTTGTCTTTTAAGACATTGGGCTAATTGAATTCGGTTGCTTTGCCATCGTTGCTGTATAACAATACTAAATGCAACAACGAAACTAGATTTCAAAACTAGCCGTCAAAGAAAGACAGAGAGAGACAGAGAAAGAGAAAGAGAGAGAGAGAACAAAGACCCTTCAAAAGTTAAAAGCACTCTCAATGCTTAAATATCACGTACAATATCTTAAAGTATGTGTGAGAATATGCAAACAAATGTTCGTTGCACATTTTTAGAGTTGACAGTTTCACAGTGCGAACTAGTTTCACAAATTATGTTAATCGAACCAAAATGAACCGGAAAAAGTTTATAACACAAAAGGTAGTTAGCTTCTGGGCCGCCTTAAAGAGTTTCATAAATGGGGCTTTAAAAGGCTTCATCTAAAATGTTGTGAATGTGAATTAAAATTTGTATGCCAAATTTGTTTATAAGCAATGTTAACAGTTGAAGTTGCAAACAAACTTTCGAGACTTAAATATTAAAATGGGTTTGCCGTTTTTACATATTTTTTTATTAAGTATCTTACTTCCTGGACTTAGCTGCTGAAAACCTTAATTGATAAAGTCGAATAAAGATATTTCAAAGAATTCAAACGATTTAATGGTTAGAGTCAAAGATAAAAAACATTGATTATTTGTAATTTACATAATTTAATTTTTATTTTTAGCTATTTACCCACGATTTGCCGTCAATAAAAGGTGCGTAACATATACACATTTTTATTTTCAAATTATAGTCTCTTAACTTAAGCTTGAGTTTCGAATATTTATAAAAATATTTCAAAAGATTTAACCTACTAATATCTTAAGTATGTTCAAAGACCTAAAATAAAATGGTTCGTAAAAATCTGATATGATAATAAAAATTTAACACACATCAACTTTATATAACAAAGTCTTAAGTTTCGTGAGCTAGAAAATGTATTATATAAAACATTTTACATATTTAATTTTTTCCGTTTTTATAAATAATAAAATGTACAAGAGAAAGAAACTAGAACTTTACCCATGGAACTAGTTCACTTATTGCAAATGCTTTAATTGCTGAAACTCTTGGCTTGACTTAAGCTTAAAAGCCAATGCAAAAGGCGTTATACGACTTGAAGCGACAGACAAAAGCCAAAATACACGTAAGACCTTAGGATACAAAAGGCAGAGCTGAAGCCGAAGCCAGAGCTGAAGACAAGGCGAGTGGCTTGTCATAAAATTAAAGTGCATTAATTGAGTAATCTTAAGCAAAAGGTTGAATGTAGACATTTTACCTTTTAGTTTAAGCGTTGTTGTGGCGCAGTCTGTTTTGGGTTAAATGTGGTGCGGTGTGTGGGGTTAATGTCTTGGGGCGACGCGTCGCACAAGAGGACATCTTCAAGGATATACTCCTATCTCTCTTTCTTACTATATACGTATATATATACATATATTTTGAGCTAAAAGTTGCGTGGGCTTTGCGGTCGAACCGGGTTGAAGCGACGTGTACGTACTACTACTTAAAGCCAAAAGCCGCTGTCATCTTGGCCACCACAATCATAACCATTAGCCTTGGCGTGTCTCTAATCAGACGGCGAAAGTTGTTCTACCCCTCTCTCTCTCTCTTTCCTCATCCTCATAATAGTAGTGTGATGGTCTTTTCTGGCAAGTTATCCTTTCGGATGGTCGTCGGTGCTGTGTATTGATTTTTGCTTTGGTTTTTAAACTGCCAGCCACATGAACACATTGCACAACAAATGACTTTTGGGGCTGGTACGCTGTTTTTTGGCCAAACAAAAACGACATGACAGTGGGGGCGGGCCGGGCCGGGGCGAGGCGGTTACAAAACGTTCCGAACGGGGTGCGGTTAATTTGCTTTAATGTTGGCGCAAATGCGATGGGAAGCAGCAGCAGGAGCAGCAGCTACAACCATTAACTGGCATAACTCCTTTTTTGTACCAATGCTGAGAGACAACAGAACAACAACAGCAACAACAACAACAAGAACATTTGTCGCTGGTAGAGCGCCAAAATTCAAGATGTTTACGCAAAAGGAAATCCCACGTAATGACCGTAATAATCGCAGTTAATTAGTCGACGATGGCGAACATCGCCCCCTAAAATACCCCAAAACCCCCACCCTTCCAACCAGCCCATTCCAACCGCTGTCTATGCAAAATAGACAACAACAACTACAACGAAAATGAAAACAGGCCAAAGAAGGAATGTTGCAGACAGCGGCGCCGTTTGGCGCCCGTTACCCCGCTCCATTGCCAATGCCTGCCAGTCCCGGAAATGGTAACAAACGCACTACAAAACGTTTACCTCCGCACCCCTGCCCCTACCGCAACAACCCGACTCCTTTGCCTTATGACTAACTGCCTGCTGCCTGCCACTTGCTACTTGCTACTCCTCCCTTGCCTGCCACTTTTTTTCCGGTTGAGCGCACAGAATGGCGGAACGCGGCGAAGAAGGAGAAGCAGATCAAAAACTATTTAAATGGACGACGATTCCTAGCTAAGCGCAGATTTGGCTATTGCGCTTGGGTTGTTTTTTTTTGTTGTTGTTGTTGTTTATTTTTTGGAGCTACTATACCACCCTAAAAACCCCTTTGAAATTTGCTAGTTCTTCTACGATTCGATGTGTGAGAATTTGAAATTTTTCGGTTGCGTTTATTGCGTTCATTATGGGTCGTCCCCCTTAAAAAATGAGACGGACTGAGCTGACTGACTGACCCCTCCCGTAATGCCCCACTTCAGTCATTACCCTGCCAAATGCAGGTTTCTGGCTATTCTGTCCCAAGAAGCAATCGGTTTGCTGGTTTGCTGGGGCTCGCGCGTTATCTGGGCGAGAATGAAAAGTCATTACCGCCATTCGTTCCAAACTTCTGCCAATCTGCACACGGCATAAGCACATTTTGTTCATGTTGTTGTTGTTGTTGTTGTTATGGGGGGGGGATACGAACTTTTGTGGATGGTTGAAGGCTGACGTTGGCGTTTTGGTTTACCATTGAAGCGGAAACGAGCTCATCTTCTTCTTTGTGGGCATCCCAAAGAAGTTTAAAATGATGTACGATTGCCTTGGTGCATTAATAGATTAATGAACGCACACACACACACACATACAGTGTAGGCAGTATCATGAGCTTTGTAATTAATTCGAGTTGCTGGTGAAAAGTCCCTTTGAGTTAATAATAAGATGCAACACATTTAATAACAGCTTTCGAGGCGAGCGCAGAAAAACCATTAAAACAAAGTGGCCGGCACAATGGACGGACACGCCTCCTTTTGCACCAAACCGCCTTTCAAAACCCATGCACTGCCTAAATGCAAATGTAAACACATGCGTGTGTGTGTGTGTGTGTGTGTGAATGTGTATGCCTGCAACAAAACAACAAAATTAATGTACTCGCTAAACACAAACATACATACATACCCACATTCACATAGATTTAGGTTTCAGTTTCTGTTTATGAACTTCCAGTTTCAGGGCTGGCCAACGGGCAACTGCGGGTGTTGTTGCCGTTGGTAGGTGGTAGGTGGTGTGCGGGTGTTGCGGGTATGTAGCGGGTACCACGTACTACATGATAATTACAACTTCCGGGCAGCGAAGTGGCCAGTATAACAAATACACCCACACACACACACACACCGTATGAGAACATGAACATCGAAAACATCGGGACTTGAAGTTCAAGTTTGGCAATGGGCAAGGGTCGCGGACAAGAGCGTTGACCAACTTTGAGCTACATTTCCGTCCACATGTTAGTTACAGTGTCTTAAAATCATGCAAAATCCATTTGAATGGCACAATTTTTTGGAATTGATTAAACAAAACAAACAAATATTATTTATAGCGCAATCATATCGAAACAGTCGTTAAATGAAACGATCGATATATCGTGAAATAAATTAACTTGTATCGATCGTAACGATATTAAACTTGCCACATCTCAAACATATGAATCGCTAACATCGCTGTC
The DNA here is from genome assembly GCA_035044585.1 of Scaptomyza polygonia. NCBI lineage: Eukaryota > Metazoa > Arthropoda > Insecta > Diptera > Drosophilidae > Scaptomyza > Scaptomyza polygonia. Next base: position 1,639,506 of record JAWNNU010001662.1, on the reverse strand, counting down.
AGAAACTATCGATATGAATCAAGTCAAAACATATGGCATAATTATATTCACAATATGTGCGTTTGAATTGAATAGCGTTTACATCGTATCTGGAAGCTATCGACACATCGCTCTTGTACAGAATGTAATTAAAAATGCTGTAACAGCGACACAATCGTTACTTAAACTATCGATTAAGCTTGAATTATGATTGTCTCATCTCAAACTTATAAGAAACGAGTTTGCGCGTGGGTTTATCTTCGTTGGTATTTTCAAAGAACCTTTAAGTTACTGTTTTACTTCATAGCGTTTGGGAAAAGTCTATTAGCAATGGTAAGTTTGATATTGAATGTGTTGTGCTTCGTTATTTTAACGTTCTTTTGTCCAGGCATCCGATCAGCGCAAGGAACAAGAACAAGAACAACAACAACAATGTCACAGGCTCATGGTGAAGCCACGACCAGGCATACCTGGGTACTACACAGCAAAGATCAATTTCGTGCGAATGGCTATTTTGGAAAGATTGCAGAGAAAAAAGTTCGCCTATGCATTCATGAAGCCAATGAGCATCAAGAAGAAACCACATTATTACATGATTATTAAAGATCCCATGGACATTGAAACGATGCATAAACGTGTAATGAATAAATACTATCAAAATGTAGAGGAGCTGATATCGGATTTAAAGTTATTGATTTCCAATAACAAAAAGTATTACAAGTCGAAGAAAGTTTCAAAGTACCGCAACTGCCTGAAGCTGGAGAAGTTTATCGCCTTGGCCCTGCAGAGAATGCCTCGCGGCCATGACAAAGTTTTCTTGAGCAGACCTCTAACTTTCGATACTGATTCTTCGACCGAAGAAAGTGCCCCCGAGGATTGACAATTGATGAAATTGAAATGAGTTCTTATTATTTTTTTAAGTTTAATTCATTATTATTTTTTGTTCCAATTGATCAATAATAATCAATGTAATACGTTATTGTTATTGTTATTATTTTTATTGTGTGTTCTATCCACTGTGCATTGGTGAAGATGGCTCGCCACTGACTTTAATAGGCAGTCGACAGACACACACACAGAAGCGGGCGCACACCTTTCGCATTTGAATAACACACCGGCGCCCTGAAGGGGCACGCCAAAACGTATTGTTGCATTTATGCATATCCTGTGGCCGCTTGTTCTATCGTGTGTGTGCGTTTGGTCATTGTGTATTGTATTACACATTGAAATGTTAATTGTTTTAAGCAATAATTAGGATTGCAATCAAATGGTCGTCGCTGCGGCACCGTCACGCTGCTTGCTTTTCCAAGTTTTGTATGTTCTTGTTGTTGTTGTTGCTGTTTGCTTAGTTACCGTTAAGTAGCCACACACACACGCATGTACATTAATTGTATTTGTATCAATTAACAAAAGGGTTAATTTATGGCGCTCAAGGGCTACAACGGGTGCTACCCTCAGCGACCTAAGGGTCCCCATTTCCTTCATTCCCTACCCAACCCCTACGCTCCTGGGGCCTGCATTGTTTGCCTGTCGTGTGTGTCGTGTGGCTGCCATTAAACCTTTAGGTGGAAAGAGTGTGGGAGAGAGTGGGGCGGGTTTTCTCTGTATGTCTGCCTTATGGCAAAGAGTCGAATGGGTGTGGCGGGGGTACAGGGTTACATTTCTGTGCTTATTGAGCCTTGATGCACGTTTTGACCTGCAGTTACACTTAATTTTAGCCTAAAATAATGCTGTTAATATTGATGATGATGATGATAATAATAATAATATGCTTTGCGGTGTATATGTGTGTGTGTGTGGGTTATTAATGTTATTTGCTTGTTTACATGCACATCAAGTAAGTAATATCAATAAAAGGCAACAACAACAACATGAATCAAATCAAACAATCATCAAACACAGAACTGTAACAAACAAGTCTATGACCCAAAACCTTAAGTGAACAACCAACCAACCAACCAACCAAACAAAAAAAAAACAACAACTGTCACTAAATTCGACCTCAGCTCCCTTACAAAATTCCCCTTGCTCCTGCAACCAGCCCTGCCTATTGTAACCCTTTAAGGCAGTCAAGGCAAAAGTAAGAGAGAAAAATAAATATAAATAGAATAAAAATGCAAACAGATCATAAAAAATCTATTAAGCAACCACATGTAATGCTGACGAAAGCACAACACACACACACACACATATCCACCCACACTCTTACACATTCTTAGCAGGACGATAAAATATCAATCGTTGGAAAACAAGAAATCAAACAGCCATCAAAAGCACCGTTATGAGGACGACGAAAAAAATAGCAGAAAAATCGCTCAAACCTTAGAAAATCAACAAAGTATATTCAACTTGACAAGCAGATACCCTGTATTTTATTTTTTTATTTTTTTAATCATCTAGCCTTCAAAGTAGATGAACTCGACGGAATGATAGGAGATATGGGCTCTAAGAGTAGCCAAGAAATAAAGGTTTTGCCAGGTGATATTGATGGACAAAAAAAATGGATTGAAGGACCGATAGGTAGTTAAAAGGAATACAAAATCAATCGCAAGGATAGCAAAATAAATAATATATAAATATTAGCATAAAATATTTGAACAAAATGTCTTCTGTTCGTGAAAAATGTTGATAAATTTTACAGGTTATTTGCAGTTTCGATCAATCGAATCCAAAAAACTGTAACTCAAACCACCCGGAAAACATAACTGAGCCACATAACCCCTCATTCCTCAACTTTTCTTACCCCCTTATTTTTTTTTTATTCAATAATACACCCCAACAGTCATGTGTGTGTGTGTGTGTGTGTGTGCATGATTGAGTGCCATGTTGATGTTGTTGTTCTTATTGCTAACCCCTTTTTTTTCGCTTTGTTGTTGTTATTGTTTTGGTTCGATTTCAGTTCCGACTCTCATCTATCAATGTCAAATTATGAAGTGATCATATTTGGATTTATGCGGCCACGCTGTGCGCCGTTGGACTGGGTGACAGCGAGTAAACAGCGTGCAACACTGGGGCACAGATATAATACACATACAATGTGTCGCCTTTAGAGGTGCGCAACCAGAAAGGTCGAACAATGGAAAAAAGTATCTCAAAAGTTAAATATTATTGCGAAGGGATAGAGAAAATTAAGAACTTCAAACAATAAATATGTACATATATAAATAAACCGAAACCTTTTGATATTTTCAACAAATAAAATTTAATTGAAAATCGTTTTACTTTATTTGTTTCAAAACTGAAATCTTTGTTAAATCTTGCCACAAAGCTTGGCACCTTCTTGATTTTGCTTTGGCCTCGAACAATTTGTGCCCATTGTGTTTTGCTGCTGCCACATCCATATGAGAATGTTGCATGTCAAAGGGGCAAACAAATAGCTAAAACAAACGCTCTGCATGCCATGGCTGGCCAGAGAGAAATGGATGAAGGTTGTGCGATAGGGTCATAAAAGAAAGAAGCAAAAAAAAAAAAAGAATGGAAACCCAACCTAGAGAAGGATGTGGGAAGTGGGCTAAGCCCATAAGCGAACGTGTTCATAATATTTACAGTTATTGATATTTGAAAAGGCGGAAAATTTATAACGAGCGACATGTGTGTGACAACATGCCGCCGCCACCGCCGCTCGGAGCAGGAGGGGACGGTACTGGAGCTACAGTTATGGTAACGCTTTCATAGAAAACCAAAAAGAAAAGGAGGAAGGAAAAGAGAACGCAGCTCAATATTCAATCAAAAATCGATTACAAGCAACAAGGACCAAAAGGCGGCAAACGTGTTTGCCACGCTCTCCTCTTGTGGCAGGGTTAATATCCCCATTGGGTTGCTTGAGCCACATGGGCCACATGGGCATGACAATGAATTATTTCGAATGGTGTCTCGGACTTGAACTTGGACTTCGGACCCAATGTCAACTTTGCTGGCGTTGCGTTTCTTTCGCTATTTTGTTTTTTTTTTTTTTTGCAGTTTGTTGGTGTTTTTGTCGCAACAATTTTAAAACCTTAATTCACATGTGTAAATTGAAAGGCAGCACCTGTGCGCAGCTGAACATTGACTTGACGGTGGGCTGGCCCTGGTGTGGTGTGGTGTGGGGTTGATAAGGGTGTGCCTAAGCCCAGGGCCAGGGCCAGGACAGGACAGGACAATACAGAACCGAACGGAACAGAACTGAACGGAACGGGGCACGCTTGAATTATGGAGCAGCCTGCGTCTGTCTATGCTTGATTTATGGCCCGCCAAAATCCTAACAGAAAAAATCCTCGAAACCTCTACCCCCGCTCCCCAAAACACTCTCTTCGCCCTGGTTTTGCGTCCCACGTGCCGCATAATTCTTCATATTTTTAGCTGGGCTCCAAAAGCTGGCTTCACAATATGCCCCAGATTTTTGTTGTTGCCTCGTGTGGCAGCTGCCGTGGATAATTTGTAATTTAACCACTTTTCAGGTTCAGTAGCCGCAGCTTCAGTTCTCTTTCATTGTTGTTGTTGTTGTTGTTGTTGTAACCGTTGTTGTTCCGCTTCCGTTGGGCGTTTGGGCAACTTCCGCTGCGCACCTTTTGTCTGCCAGCCAATTTTTTTTTTGTGTTTCCATATACTAATATACCCTTTGTTTTCAGGCGTATACAATTTGTCTCACAAGCTACCGCGTCCAAGCTTATTCTTAAGTTGAGTTAGGTTAAGAATTTTCATTGACTAAAACTTGATCTTGAGTTACAATGAGTTTGAGAAACTTTATTTACTTTAATGTTCGAGAAACTTTATCGAAGAATGTAAATGAAAAACTTTTAAAAGTAATATTTTGTGGTAAAATTTTGAAGAAAAATGTTTATTTAAGGGAAAAAAATATACAAAACTAATTAAGGTGAATAATATTATGCAAAGAAAATAAAAGAAATAAAATTAAAATATAATTAAAATCGTATAAAGTTGCGCAAACATAAGATATCGAGGCACATACATACGTTAGTGTATTAAGTTTTTGTCCTACCAAATAAACATAAGGTTACCTTTTTGGTCCTTATGCTCCTGCTGTTTCGTGGTCTGCCATCATCGCTAAGCAAATTAAATGAAAATTTCTGCAGTGACACAAACTTGTTTATTTTGACTGACACACGCACACACTGAGAGACACCCACCCACACACACACTCATGTTTTTTTATTATGTTTTTTATTATTAAAAAGCCACTCGCAATCGTTAACCGCGATTATTTTTTTTTTTTGCCTTGCGAGCACAAAAAAAAAATTGGTTAAATTTAATAAGGGAACACAAACAAAGCGCGGCCAGAATGTTGGCTTTGGCGTTGGCGTTGGGGGCTCGCAGGTCCTGCAGGATGTTAGTCTTGTTTGTGCTGATGAGGATCAGCGGCAATGTGTGTGAGAAAATTTAGCGATTTTGCGCGTGCAAATCGAATCTGGTCACATATGCGTGAAATCAACACCCGTCCAACCAAAAAAAAAGAAAAGTCGCGCGTTGAAAATTTTTTAATTTGCACTTTTTGCGATAATCAGTTTTATTGAGTTGTTGTTGTCGTTGCTGACTGAATGCACGGGCATAAGTATTGCGGTTGGAATATGGAACAGGGGTTGGTTAGGTTTTTGTGAGTGGCAGGGGCAGGGGCAGGGGCAGGTGGGGGTGGTGCTGTCTGATTGGAGGCATGCAAATGAGTGAAGCAATTTACCTGCTGTACTGCTTTACTGCTCCAGCGAAACAGGCGAAACCCTGCAACTGACAGCTGGCAAGATGAGTCAAGACGACTGGCGTTGCATGAGGAATGGAGGGATGGGGCATGAGAGAAAGACACGGGGCAAGCTGGGAATCAAATTAAGCAATCGCGAACGCAAACGCAACGAATCGCAATTGCGAAAGCAAAACAAATTCGCTTAATACGATTTACTTATTATATTGATTGTGATTTGGATTTCTGCAAAAAAACAAAACAAACATTCAAATAAAAAGACCTACAATGTCTGGCGAAATTCAATTTGTTTGTTTGATAACTAAATCAGGTAATAAGCATTAGTTGGTGAATCTGTCTATCCTGCATGCAGGAACTATATTTGCTTTTAGATAAGAGAAAAGGCTAATTTCAAAAAAAGCTCAGCTTCGACTTGAAAGAGAAATTCATTGAAACAATCTAACAAATAATATTGAATGTTATACAAATATGGTATCGGGGGTAATGGGTATGTGGGAATTGACCACTTGCACTCTTGGGTCCCGGATCATGATCCTTGTCCGTTAAAACATTTGACGGGAGAGGGGGCAAAATTTGAGGCAACAATTTGGAAAATTGAAATGAAATTTAAGCCTTGCAATTTGCACGGGAAATCTCGGTGCCGCATCTCGACCACACGAACGGCCTTAAAAATGTCTTTAGACTTAAGGGCACACAAAGACCCTCAAGAACACACTCATTCAAACACAAACATATTGTATGTGTGTGGTGTCGTAATAGACGATGAAAGCAAACAGCCACAGAATGGCAAAGAAAATGGAAAAAACAAAGATGGCCAAAGGGAAATGCATACAGGACGAGACGAGTATTTGAAATACCAGATTCGACTAAATGAAAGGAGTACCAGCAGCCGGACAAGAGTGGGTACGGAGTGGGAGGTTAGGTGTGTGAGTTGGTTGATGGATTTTTGGGTTCGTTTTTCGGTTTTGCGTCTTTGCATCTTTTTGGCGTCTTTAGTGTGGTTTTGGATTTCTTAGCTCAAAAACTTGCCAGCCATTACCTCTTCAACTCAGGGTCAGGGGTAGTTGGGCGAGGAGCGGTGTTGTGCGGCCGCAAGTTGCAGTTTTGCTTTTGTATTAAGCAGCAAATGGGTTTTCTTAGCTTTGCTATGGCTTGCAAGTCGTCTTACAAAATTCTTTAAGATCTTCGACTGCGGTCGCTTTGACGACGACGACGACAACAACTACAACAACAACAACGTTAGCAACATTTGGGTGCTGCTTAGGGGTTTTAAAAGGGGTGGAGGCGTGCAGACAAGTGACTGACCAGTGAAATGCAAATAGAATCAAATTAAATGCTCGACAAAGTCGTTCAAGCAATACCTAAAACAGGCCTTAAGGGAAAACTTCTCTACTTTAAGGTTTTGGAGGTTTTGGCTTAACTTCAGTTGTCAGAGAGAGAGAGAGAGAGAGAGCGAATGAGAGAGTGAGGGTGATATCAATTATTGTTATTCACATCACGTGACTTCATTCAATTAACCGATGCGCCTCCTGCTTGCCTGCTGGTCAACGGGAGTTTACTTAACTCCCCTTGCCGGGAACTTAACCCTTTCCCAATAACCTATGTGCCGCATGTGTTTGCCCCTCACACACACACACACACACACACGCATTCAGCAATGCGCCCCATATGCCTAAAAGGGCGTTCAAGCCACTTAAGCCTGGCCATGGCCATAACCCTGACCCAGGTCACCTAACCCACCCTCCAATCCTCAACTGGTCAGCCCGTCGAGTTAGTCGCGTGTCCGCATTGAAGGGGTTCCCCTCTCCATATCTGTTCATGTATATTCACACGCCCGCTAAAAAGGGTTATTAACTCGTCAGCTTGGCTAAATGTCAGCTCAGGTGGTTTTGGTTTGGTGAAGCGAGAGAATCCCTGACAAAATCGTTGCTGATGCGTGGTCACGCACCATTATCGCCGGGCAACCCCTGGAGTGCTGACCCTCAAACTCCCTTTTGTTAGCCCTTTTTTTCTCTTTCTCGTTGTTGTTGCTGTTGTGTCGGTCAGCCTATCAATGAAGTTGTTAATTTTATACTTTTAGCGCTGCATTTGTTTAAGACCCTCCCATTCAAGGCGCCCTTTTATATAGTATTGGAAAGGGCTTAATTATATGTTTGTAATATATGTACCTACATATACATATAGAGACCTTAACCCCAATATAGCGATTGTGCTTTAACTTTCCCATTAAGTTCGAAAAGAGAGTTGTTGTCAATGAAATATGTGGCGTATTGATATCATGTATTCAATGTATTTTGATGGAAAAGTAATTGATATAATGTTCAATGTGAAAAAAAGAAAGTCTTAAAACCAAATCCTAGTGCAAAAGTGGGCTCGAAAGAGGATGTAGTAGCGCATTGAAGTAACCACAGAATAATAAAATAACTATAAAAAAATTTAAAAAAAAAGAGAATCTTTTATATTTTGGTCTTAGACAAAGTACAATTATGATTTATACATACATATATGTATGTATATGAACACTGGTGTCCAATATTTATTCTATTTTAGTATTAGACCTACCGCCCCATACTTATGCTGGGGTCGTATCAATTATGCCGCCGTATATAGGAAAATTACCCGTTTCTAGTTTGTTTGTCTTTGGGTTTAAGTGCATGCGATTGTTTGGTGTGGTGGTGTGAGGTCAAACACATAGGTTGTAAGGGTCGCCTTCAAGAAGAAGAAGACTTTAGACACACAGACACACACACACACACAGGTGCTTTTGTGAAGGGCAAGTTTCCTTGGGATGGGTTTATAATCAGGAACTATAACAACTTTGCGCATAATCACGAATCATTTGAGTGCAGCCGCACTACGAAAACCGTAACCGAAAACCGAAACGTGAAATGCAAATTACCCCCAAAAAAGGCATACATAAAGCTGAGCTAGCAGAGCTCATCCACACACAGAGGAAAGGACACAACACACACACACACATACACTTGTATTAAGGTCGTATGGAAGCAATAATAAATTGAAGTAACAAAATCTTAACAATTACAACAGCACTACCAATAGAAGGTGGCTGGCCCCCACCCTTAAGGCTGGCCCCCAACCCAATTTCGCCAGGCATTTAGAGCGCTTCAGTCCAATAAGTCGTCTACGGTAATAATCAAGCATAAAGCACAATTTATTTTCATAAAGCCTACATAGCCCCCATAAGCTGCACTGATCAGGACCTTCCACGCACACAGGATATACCAAGGCTGGCCACCCAATGTATGTATGTGTGTCTGGAGGAAAACCTTGTGCCCGGCGACTTTTGATTTTAAAACAGTGACGTCCATAAGTAGTTGTAATGGCATTTGCCAGGGAACAGGGTATTGGAGTTTGAGGTAGAGGTAGAGTGTTAGGATGGGGTAGGTTAGGTGTATGTTATATGGTATATGGGCTGGCTTAAATTTGGCTAACACGCTGCCTGAGATGTTTTTTGGGCAAGGTCCTTTGTCTGACTAGTCGCACTCAGCTTGGGACGGGTGAAAATGAGGGGGAGAATAAAAACCGCATAAACGCGAGCGTCGCCACGTTGAAACCCCCCAAAGACACCCAAAAATTTCCCGCCCCCAACGACAAAAACACACTAACCTTCTCTGTCGTCGCAATTTTATGGTAGCAGACGCCACATTCTTACTGTTGTTGTTGTTGATGTTGTTGTATTAGTTGTAGTAGTTGGCAACGTCGTAGTTGCCTCTTGCCAGAAGCAGCAGAAGCAGCTTAACGAACATTTTACAATGCCCATGATGCATTAATATCCGAGACCAAAAACGACGACCGGCTAGCCACCCCCAAACCCCGCTGTCATCTAACCCCATCCACCTTAGGGTCTACTACTACTGTATATGTCGGCAGATAACAACAAAACTGCAAACTGTGTAGCACACTACATACATTGTACATATATGGACACCAGGGAGGGGAATGGGTTAAATTGGGGCAAACTAAAAACTGTAGCGCTTCAGAGAGCGGTGGGCAAGGGTTTACAGAGTTGGGGTTAGTGTCGTGCCACGGTGGCAAGCTTATCGTATGAAATTAGCTACCCTTGTCGACTGTTCTGTTCGGTGTGTCTGTGTGTTCCTATCTTTCTACATACATATGTGTGTGTGTGTGAGTGTGTATTTTTAGACGTATTTTTTCGGCTTCGTCGCAGACTTTAATTTTCGTTGTCTGATCCCACTATTTATAAAATTTCAATAAATAATTTTGCTGGCTTGGGCCAAAAAAAAAAAAAACAAGTTAGTAATAATGAAAAAAGGACTGCCATCCAGCATAGACACAATGTGCACCGTGTGCAAAACTGTGCATAAAATGAAATTGAACAATTTATTGTACTATGATCCAATATTTGCTTATATAAAAACTTAAGAATTTATTTATTTTATATTGTCAACAATTGACAGGCGGCATAAAATCATCTATTTATTCAAATTAATATACACTTTAAACAAAAATTTAAACTTAGTATTCTATCCGAAATCTGAAAATTAATTTAATATTAGGGATGAAAATTTAATGTTTTCTTTAACGACAAAGAAGATTGAAAAAAAAAACCCAGAAAAATCCAATGCAAGGCCACGCGTGTCACAGTATCTCGCGAGTCTTGCCGGGTTCCGTTAGATTTGGTTGACGCACAAGCTGATGGTCTGATCACGAGCGCGAGCTAACGGAATAGACACTCGCGGCGCGACCATAAAAGATCATAAAAAAAAGGGTTGTGCATGAATAACTGTTAAAAGATGCATTTATCTGCTTCAAGTGCATGCACAAATAGGTGGATGATGCGCTGGACAATTTCAATGTCATATTTTAATGTACATATGTAGGTACTCCATATAATTTTTGGCTCAGTTCAGTTCTCACATTGTTTTTTCCCGACATTTCGGCGCCGCTTACCTAACTAGCGGTTGTTGTTGTAGACGTTGTTGTCGCTCTCCCACAACTATTGGGTTCAGGCTAAAGATGGGCATAGCCGTTCCTGGCCGTACCCTTTTCGAACCGTGTTTGGGCTGTAATATGCCTCAACAAGGATTCCTATCTTTAAAAAAGTGTAAATCACTCGTATCAGGTATGAAAAATAATGCAAAATAATTGAATCATCTTTTGACTACATTTTTTCCACACTTTTGAGGTCGGCAGAGTACTTATTGATTTTAGTATTTTTATTTAGTCATTTGCATGCATCAAAATCGATATCAAAATATTAAAAATTTTCTTTGTATGTATAACAAATTTATGCAAAGTAATACATTTGTCCCACTGTTCACATTTTGCACATGTGTGTAAATTTTTTGTTGCCTTATTTTGGTTGGGCTCAAATGAGCTTGTGTATTTTTGCTGATTTCGATTATTTTGGCAAGCGCAAATGACTGCATTCAATGTGTGCATTGATTGCCATTTTCCTCCTTGCCAACTCACACCCAGCCAACAGCCAGCCAGCTTAAAACCCTCTCTCAACAACGGGCCACTAACTAACCGTCTAACATTTGACGCTTGTCACACCCCTTGCCATGCCTCGCCAAACCATCACCAGCCTTCGCTATCTCACTCTACCTAACCCAACTAACGCAGCGCAGCAACCGCAAACAAATCAACAAAGCAATCAACGTCTATTTGTATTTTCACACAGGCAAACAAACACACACACACACACATATGCTGGCCTCCCTCAAAAAAAAAAAAAAAGAAAGTGCAAATCAAATTTTGTGTGCTGTGTGTTTGCTACAATTTCGACCAAAATAACGCGGCTACACGCAGCTCTTACCAGAAAGGGATACCAGAAATTCATGAGAATAGCAATAAAATAGTCAATAGATAGATAGAACATGTAGTGCCTAGTGAAGGAGTCCATGCAATCCAATCAACAAAGCGGACATATGGAGGTGCTAGGCACCGCCTTGATATGTGGCTGTAAACGTTTAATTAGCCGCACGTAGTATAGCATTTTGTTGACTTCAGGGTCTACAACTTGAGTCTCTCAGGGTCTGCTATACATACTATGTACATAAAGTATGCCTTACTGATAGATGTCTACATTCGTTCTGATGAGTTGATTGTATAGTGAACGACCAACAAACTTCCATATGCCCGATAATGTATAGTATATGTATATATTTACACGTGTCAAACATTTATAATTCTGGGTCTTGTCCTCATTTTCTTTTATGTTTTGACCTCAGACAAACCTTGAGCGCGCCAGTTGTTGACCTTTCTAATGTTCAAATTTAACAAAAACATTTCGAACATTTGCAAACGCAGGTAACGATTGGTTTTCAAATTTTAAATAACGTCACGGCATTCGCAGGCCTAAAGTTTGCGGTGAAAAATTGTCGAATAAGCCAACCCTTGTCGAGCCGTTTCTAAAAGGAGTTCAGGAAAAAAGTCAAAGGGCTCGATTTGACAGCAGATCAGATCTTTAATGCTGATATAAAGTGCTGCCAAATAAAACACTTGTTAGCGCCAGTGAAGCAACTGCACCTGGTCGCAAAGTAAGCAAGAAGAAGCGCAGGACTCTTCAATGCTTCTGGCTTGGCTCAAAGTGAAACCCAGCGTTATCGGCCAATCATTAAATCCCAGAGAATGCAACAATAACACAAGCTTACCGCTCGAATGCACTCGGGTATTCACAACAGATACAATATTGTTGTATAGCTCAAAGAATGTTTAATGCAATTATTTATATTCAATTACAATTGTTTTGCTGACTGTGGCCTGTGTTTACAGCAGACCAATAAGCAGTGCAAAAAGCTTCATATTTCATAAGTGTGAGACGTTCCTCCCTGCCAGCGGGCATTCCCAAGAGCGAATAGCCTATAAACTCATCCAGTTTAAGGCATTTCTGGTATTTGCTTGCATTATTAGCAAAATACATAAGATTATTTGATATAATCAAGCGCAAGTCTGCAATAACTTCATCAGCGCAAGTGTAATAATCGTTCCGAATGCGCTGCCTGATAGTCCTAACGTACATCGGGGACTCAATAACATTGAGATAGTCCGGATATTTATCCAGACACACCGGTACCATAAACATCCGAGCGAAACGTTTCCTTTTCAATACTTTCAGCACATTGTACTCCAAATAGCGAATCTTGTTTGTGTAGCGCCCTTCTATGCCTGGTCGCGGCATCACCGACGGCTGCACATGCATCGGTTCGATTTCACCGTTGTCTTCCTGCACAAACAAACATAACTTTAATAAATCGCAACTCTGCACGAAACAAAACTTACCATTTTTGATCAGTTCCAAGTTTTATATTTTCCTTAAACTGTGAAAAGTTAATTAACTTTGCAAATTTCAAGCGCAAACTCACGTGGCAGTAAGTTATGATTGTATTGGTATCTTAGTGATGGTAGGAACTTAGCATAGCTCTGGCAGCCTCGTGAGCGCTCATTAACAGACTGCAAATTGGACTTGTGTTAGCTAATTCAGCCAATTCCTTTCGATTTCATTAATATTCATTAGAAATGCATTCCGAATTATTTATTATTCTAATTGTTAATAATCGAATAAATAATTGTGTTAGCATGTTGTGGGAATATCGCAACAATTTGCTACACCATAACACATCGATACTTATTTGTCATATCGATTAATTGTATCATGTCGGTCGGTGATGAACCTAAACTCGTTGTTTTTATTTACATCGAGGTACATTCTGGTTCTTTGCTGTGATGAATCTTTGAATTCTGAATGAAACTTCTGCATTTTCAATAATCTCATACTAGCAATGGTAAGTTGTGTGTTGACAAATGTTGAGTTTTGTTTTTAAAGTAACGTTTGTCTGCGCAGCCATCCATCGAATGAATTCGTGTGACGCCATCGGTAGCGAGAAGACGTGACGTAGCCGGGTTCTACACTAATACTACGTGAGAACGAATGTTGTGGATGTTTTGCGTAAAAGAAAGTTTGCCATTGCATTTATGAAACCTGTGGATATTAAGAAAAAGCCCGATTATTACGCTGTTACTATATATCCCATGGATATGTAAACAATCAAGCAACGAGTGATGAAATATTATTGCCTAAGCTTTGTTGAAATCATTTTCGATCTGAATTAAATAGTTGCCAATCACAAGAAATTGAGCAACACGAATCACATGAAGTACCGCAACTGCCTGAAACTGGAAATGTTCATTGCTTTGGCGGTCTTGAGAATGCTTCGTGGCAAAGAGACACTGTAACATGCCGAAATATATCGCGCGGCGAGCACTCAGCTATAATGTTCAATGTTTGTTTTAATATTCGCATAAATACTAATTTGTAAATATACAATACTCTATGCTTATACATTGAACAGCGCTAAATAACTGAAAACTATTCTTAATAATATTTTAGGTGAGATAAGACCCCACCCAGGGGTCCCAGTGTCATACATAGACCGCTTAAGGGTCCTTAGTGGGGCCGGTGGTTGAAGATGGTTGGGACGGTCCCGGTGTGAGGTCCTACCGAGTGTGTGTGCTTCGGGCAAACGCTAGCAGCTTTTTGGGTTCCTGCTTGCTAGAAAGGATATTCGGAAGTGGCGTAGTCATTGTGCTGCCAGAACGGCAAGTTGCAAGTGAGGTGCTCTAGCGTTTCCTGGACAGCTGGATCCTTGCATTTCCTGCATTCGTAAAAGCACCTGTAGGTTTTAAATGTACTTTATGCCAGCTGGTATAGTGAGAGTTTATCATTGAAAAACCCAAAGGCTCATCTTCTTGGAAACTTATTATTATCTACTACTAGATATGTATTACTAGATATTCTGAGCGTTTGGAATGTTGTTCTGAACTTTAGTCAGATTTAATTTCATACTTATAAAAAGAAGAGGAAATAAAAGGATATAATAATATCAGTTTGGTTAACGATACAGGAAATACCCATTTCGAATGGGAAGTATCAATAGCGATTATTATACGGATTGTGCCCCAAACTGAGTTAATGGCTTAAAATTAGTCAACAATTTGTGCTGCAATCAAGGATACACGGCTAAGAATTGGGTTTGGATTTTGATGATGTGTTGTTGTTTACAACAAAGGGGAGCAACATAAAAAAAAAAAAACAACAACAAAATAGCACAGAAAGAAGAAAATCCAAAACCTATATAAAAAAAAGACAACAGCACCAAATTATTTCCGTCTTATTACACAGCAATGCCATATAAGCTGGCCATAAGAATAAGCGCACTTATAAGGGTACAAAGTTCTGGTACAGGCCGAGGTTTCGGGGTTCGGGTTCAGTTCAATGTGTCAGCGCGCGACAAAAGAATGGCAAATGTTATGCCAAAAACGTAGAGAAAAATAATAGCAACAGCAACAACAACGACAAAATGCCATAATATTTTGCAAAGGCGTTGAAAATGTGGAGAATGTGATAGAGACATGCCTAAGACTATCTAGATACCCTGTATTTAAAAAGGTAGGATGTTTGGTGCAGAATATTGCAACATCCGAATGATCATTGTCGATTAATTATACGCAAATTAAAAAAAAATATCGTTGAACGCAATTTCCAAACGAAATCGTGTGTTTTAAATTATTTTTTGAAACTTTTTTTCGTTGTCTTTTCCATACGTTCAATCGTCTTTGTTGAAATGAAAAAAATTTATCGTAAAATCTTAATCTAAAAATCTAGATTCAGATTTGATTTTAAAATTATTCGCATTAAAAAAGTATCAAATTTAAAACGATTCGTATTAAAGTCATTGGGAAAAAACTTTGGTTTGAATAATTACTACTCAAACTTAAAATGAAAAATTTGACATTTAAAAATGTGCCCTTTTATAATACGTATTTAAAACGACATTTTCAATTTTAGAAATCGGTACGTACCGGTTAAGAATTAAAGTATTTTTTTATTTTTAATATGAACATATCAGAAGAATTTTTAAAAACGCAAAATTTACATATATGATTTTATATTGAAAATTATTATTTTTAAGCGTATTAATTTTTGAATCAAAATGCTTCATCTTTACAACTCAAAGTGAATATGAAAAATTTTACATTCAGAATGTGCCCATTTGTAATACTTAAAGCAAGTGCAAAAAATCTTGATTCAAGTACCTTATCTGCAAAAGCTCAACAGTTAACAATAGCAAGTGGTCTAAGATTCAAAACCCGTCACGTTAAGCATACACACAATAAGTTGTTAAGTATCCAATCTTAAGTATCCATATTGAAATTTCAGGAATTTATAAAATTAGGTATTGTCAGAATTGAAACCAGTAAACCAATTCTTGGATTTCAAGCTTAAAGGCGACAAATTGAGTATTTCAGTTTAAGAAATTATGACCTTAGACAAATTATAATTTATAAAATTATGTATAGTCAAAAATAATATATATTGTTTTTTGATCAAATATGTTTCATTTTAAAAACTATAATGTTAGCACTTTAAATCAAAAATGAAATATTTTAAATCTAAATTCTTAACTTTTAAAATTTCAATTTGAAATTCCACTTTTTATTAAAAAAAAAAAAACACTGTCAGAAATCATTGCGAACAATTTAAAAATCTAAGTGTATATCATACAATTTAAATTTGTTTTATTTTTTGTGTGAAGACATTTCTAAAAGCACAAAGAGAATGCACATTCGTTCATTCGTCTTTGTTGAAAAATATATGCCACGCAAATATCCGTTATATATGTTTATGTATTCCTATCAGCATAAAGAGAATGCCAAGGGTAAACAACAAAAAAATTAGCATGAGCTGAGCTACATACATATGTATTTAAATATTCTTTTGTTTTGGGCATAGCTTACTCACCGTTATTTAACGGTACTAAGCAATGCTTGCAGTCCAAAGAATGACTAGTGTACATAGTACTACATACATACACAGTGGTTCTCCTGCGCGCACTCAGTTTGATGGAAGTTATTTCGCGATCGGTTGATTTATTCGTGCTGCGTACAATATGCTGGTTGTAAAATATGTTTATAAACTTACAGTTGTACAAAACTAAGAAATCCCAGATAAACTGAACAGTTGGTTATTTAGTCGATATGCCAGGAATATCCAGTGCATAAGTCGAAAATAACTAGGATTAAACCTAATGAAGCTGCACCTTGAAAGTTGAGATCCGAGCCGGGATAGCATGTTGCAATTAGAGCTTCCGGATTTGCTGAAATGCAGAAGTCTGAAACAAAAAGAGAGCGTAATTTTTGCCTATTTCAATAGAAATTGTAAAAGCAAAGGCACACCAGTTCCATACCAGACTTGAAGACAAATCGAGTAAATTCAACGCAGGTAACGACTGGTTTTCAAATATTAAATAACGTCACGGCATTCGCAGGCCTAAAGTTTGCGGTGAAAAATTGTCGAATAAGCCAACCCTTGTCGAGCCGTTTCTAAAAGGAGTTCAGGAAAAAATTCAAAGGGCTCGATTTGACAGCAGATCAGATCTTTAATGCTGATATAAAGTGCTGCCAAATAAAAAACTTGTTAGCGCCAGTGAAGCAACTGCACCTGGTCGCAAAGTAAGCAAGAAGAAGCGCAGGACTCTTCAATGCTTCTGGCTTGGCTCAAAGTGGAACCCAGCGTTATCGGCCAATCATTAAATCCCGGAGAATGCAAAAATAACGCAAGCTTACCACTCGAATGCACTCGTGTATTTACAACAGACACAATATTGTTGTATAGCTCAAAGAATGTTTAATGCAATTATTTATATTCAATTACAATTGTTTTGCTGACTGTGGCCTGTGTTTACAGCAGTGCATAAAGCTTCATATGTCATAAGTGTGAGACGTTCCTCCCTGCCAGCGGGCATTCCCAAGAGCGAATAGCCTATAAACTCATCCAGTTTAAGGCATTTCTGGTATTTGCTTGCATTATTAGCAAAATACATAAGATTATTTGATATAATCAAGCGCAAGTCTGCAATCACTTCATCAGCGCAAGTGTAATAATCGTTCCGAATGCGCTGCCTGATAGTCCTTAGGTACATCGGGGACTCAATAACATTGAGATAGTCCGGATATTTATCCAGACACACCGGTACCATAAACATCCGAGCGAAACGTTTCCTTTTCAATACTTTCAGCACATTGTACTCCAAATAGCGAATCTTGTTTGTGTAGCGCCCTTCTATGCCTGGTCGCGGCATCACCGACGGCTGCACATGCATCGGTTCGATTTCACCGTTGTCTTCCTGCACCAACAAACATAACTTTAATCAATCGCAACTCTGCACGAAACAAAACTTACCATTTTTGATCAGTTCAAAGTTTTATATTTGCCTTAAACTGTGAAAAGTTAATTAACTTTGCAAATTCTTAGCACCAACTCACGTGTCAGTAAGTTATGATTGTATTGGTATCCTAGTGATGGTTAGAACTTAACATAACTCTGGCAGCCTCGTGAGCGCTCATTAACAGTCTGCAAATTGGACTTGTGTTAGCTAATTCAGCCAATTCCTTTCGATTTCATTAATATTCATTAGAAATGCATTCCGAATTATTTATTATTCTAATTGTTAATAATCGAATAAATAATTGTGTTAGCATGTTGTGGGAATATCGCAACAATTTGCTACACCATAACACATCGATACTTATTTGTCATATCGATTAATTGTATCATGTCGGTCGGTGATGAACCTAAACTCGTTGTTTTTATTTACATCGAGGTACATTCTGGTTCTTTGCTGTGATGAATCTTTGAATTCTGAATGAAACTTCTGCATTTTCAATAATCTCATACTAGCAATGGTAAGTTGTGTGTTGACAAATGTTGAGTTTTGTTTTTAAAGTAACGTTTGTCTGCGCAGCCATCCATCGAATGAATTCGTGTGACGCCATCGGTAGCGAGAAGACGTGACGTAGCCGGGTTCTACACTAATACTACGTGAGAACGAATGTTGTGGATGTTTTGCGTAAAAGAAAGTTTGCCATTGCATTTATGAAACCTGTGGATATTAAGAAAAAGCCCGATTATTACGCTGTTACTATATATCCCATGGATATGTAAACAATCAAGCAACGAGTGATGAAATATTATTGCCTAAGCTTTGTTGAAATCATTTTCGATCTGAATTAAAAAGTTGCCAATCATAAGAAGTGGAGCAACACGAATCACATGAAGTACCGCAACTGCCTGAAACTGAAAATGTTCATTGCCTTGGCGGTCTTGAGAATGCTTCGTGGCAAAGAGACACTGTAACACGCCGAAATATATCGCGCGGCAAGCACTCAGCTATAATGTTCAATATTTGTTGTAATATTCGCATAAATACTAATTTGTAAATATACAATACTCTATGCTTATATATTGACCAGCGCTAAATAACTGAAAACTATTCTTAATAATATTTTAGGTGAGATAAGACCCCTCCCAGGGGTCCCAGTGTCATACATAGACCGCTTAAGGGTCCTTAGTGGGGCCGGTGGTTGGAGATGGTTGGAACGGTCCCGGTGTGAGGTCCTACCGAGTGTGTGTGCTTCGGGCAAACGCTAGCAGCTTTTTGGGTTCCTGCTTGCTAGAAAGGATATTCGGAAGTGGCGTAGTCATTGTGCTGCCAGTACGGCAAGTTGCAAGTGAGGTGCTCTAGCGTTTCCTGGACACCTGGATCCTTGCATTTCCTGCACCTGTAGGTTTTATATGTACTTTATGCCAGCTGGTATAATGAGAGTTTATCATTGAAAAACCCAAAGGCTCATCTTCTTGGAAACTTATTATTATGTACTACTAGATATGTATTACTAGATATCATGAGCGCTTGGAATGTTGTTGTGAAAATCCAACTGTAGTCAGATTTAATTTCATACTCATAAAATGAAGAGGAAATAAAAGGATATAATAATATCAGTTTGGTTAACGATACAGGAAATACCCATTTCGAATGGGAAGTATCAATAGCGATTATTATACGGATTGTGCCCCAAACTGAGTTAATGGCTTAAAATTAGTCAACAATTTGTGCTGCAATCAAGGATACACGGCTAAGAATTGGGTTTGGATTTTGATGATGTGTTGTTGTTTACACTTCAGCAGCAACAACAAAGGGGAGCAACATACAAAAAAAAAACAACAACAAAATAGCACAGAAAGAAGAAAATCCAAAACCTATATAAAAAAAAAGAAGACAACAGCACCAAATTATTTCCGTCTTATTACACAGCAATGCCATATAAGCTGGCCATAAGAATAAGCGCACTTATAAGGGTACAAAGTTCTGGTACAGGCCGAGGTTTGGGCTCGGGTTCAGTTCAATGTGTCAGCGCGCGACAAAAGAATGGCAAATGTTATGCCAAAAACGTAGAGAAAAATAACAGCAACAGCAACAACAACGACAAAATGCCATAATATTTTGCAAAGGCGTTGAAAATGTGGAGAATGTGCTAGAGACATGCCTAAGACTATCTAGATACCCTGTATTTAAAAAGGGAGGATGTTTGGTGCAGAGCTTTTTAGCTATGAAAATTTCGATAAACTTGAAATTTGTTTCCATAGTTTATTTGTATCAACAATTTATGATATTCTGGAATACTTTTCTATCTATCGGAATAGCTTTCAAATTTTTACATGAATTTAAGCTGAAGCCTAGATGATTTGATAAATAAGATAGATATTTTTACGCTTAAATCTTTATTTATTGTGTCTGAACTTAAATATTTGATCAATAAATTTAGCATTATAATTATTATTTGTTTTCATAGTTGTGAATTTAACGACAAACAATCGTTTTTGTGTACTTACAGGGTAAGCCAACAAAAAACGAATCTCAAAATAATTCAATAGCCAATGGCGTTTTATGTCTAACTAAATGGAAATGTGGTAAGGTGCTGTTATTCTGTGATTCCCCCCCATTACTCACACGCGCACACGCTTTTGGTATAGTAAACTCGGACCAAATTTAGCTGTGCAGTTGGCAAGTCAAATTCAGTCCGGCAGCCAAATGGACAGCGCTTTGTCAGCGACAGAGATACAACAAGATTCCAGCGATGTGATTGCGTAAGCGACGCGTCATAAACTGTACAAGTACAGTAGAGTACTTGTAATCCATCCTCCTCCCTTCTAACGGTCTATGCCATGTTTTGTTGATAATCCTCCTTCTGGCTAGCTGACTGCTGACTGCTGCTGCTGCTGGACATACTCGACATTTGACAAAAGCATCGAGCATCGAACAACAAAAGGAGCTCTGCACAATGAAGTGAAAAATATGATATGAAGGGTGCCCCACTTCAATGCATTCGGAAAATTGTGTTCCGAGTAGGGCTGTGCGGGGAGCAACAAAATGCGTAACCCTCAAGAGTGTCCAATTGTTGTTTTATTTTTTTTTCTCTCGTATACCCTGTAATCAATAGAGCTTGATAAAAGGAATTATCTGGGCTGCCATACTAACTTGTATATATTATTATATTTTCAATCAGCATTAAAATGATTTTGTTGACACGTTGAAGAGTTTTCTCCTGATCCTGTTACTAGAAAAGATAATGCTTTGTCTTGGATTTGATTTTGATTTTATAGGCATCTCCCAGTCGACTAAGACTTCATTTGTGTTTGTGTTTTTCTCCGATTTTTCTTTCTTTTTTTTTGTGCTGTATTTTTATTTATTGTGATTTACAGTTGAGCGCTTGATTTGATTTTCAAGTGGTTCCCACGCCAGCCGCAAAATATGAAGCAAACATTTTGCAGCTTTTGAGCTTCCTGACAAACATGTCGAGTCCCGTTCCCCAATCCACCAATCCACCAACCAGCCATAAAGCAACCCCGTAAGCTGAGTTAATTAGTGGCCATCAGTCAATTGGAGGTCGAGACCCTGGCCTCCGTTGTTTTTCTATTTTATTGTTATTATTATCATTTTTTGTAGCTTGGGGCGCATTTCGATAACGATTGGAGTACTCGATGCCATGTGTGTTAAACAATAGCGAACTTGAATTTGCATTTCTAGTAAGAGCGGAACGCAGTCACTCTTACCGCCGTCATTCCTGTACTCAATCTCTCAGCTGCATAATGGAATTAGCCGGTTCCACTTCGACCAACATCGTCCTTTCTTATCGATGGGGCCCTAGGGACGCATATGTTAACGCCAAAATGCGCTTCGTCTCTCTGTCTTTGTCTCTGTCCTTTCGTTTCGTCGGCATCCCCGCTGCGTCGACCCGCTCGCAAATCATCGATTGCCATTTGCAGTTTTTGTCCTTTCGTTTTTTTTTCTTCCTATTTTTGGTTTTTTTTCCATGCAACTTCCACTTGCCGTCTGCCGTCTGCCTTGTTGCGCCTTGTTTATGCCACTTTGATTGTCTCACGTGTGGACAATTTGTTTGGCTCGCTATAACCTTATAACTTGTTTAGTCTTCGACTTTAACTGTTCGCATTTCGCTCTCCATAAATTCAATAGCATTAACCCATAATTTTTTTAATAGATTTTTTCAGTGCTGCTGCACTGAGAAAAACAATGTATATTTGGTTCAAGACGATGGAAAACATAACGATTTGTGAATTAAACTGTCAGGTTTAATTTAAAAGATTTTTAAACTTTTTAATAATTCTTTAATTGTTACAAATAATATGAAATAATGATTTTTCAACTATCGTTATGACATTGATGCCAAAATTAAGCATTTGCCATTTTCTGATTTATTTTTGAAAATTTTTTAATCGAGTCGTTAAATAATCATAGTTAAAAAAATACTATAAGATAAATTCCAAGAAATTTGTGAAAGTGATTTGATGGCGCTGTACAACAGCGTAACATGGAAGGGCATGTACAACGGAAAATGGGACGAGGGGACGAGGGGATGGTGGAAGGAAGGTTCAGTTTTCAAGTTAAGAGCGTAACAAAAATGCGCATCACGTAGCGTCGTTCAAAGTGAATATGTCCAAGTGAATGTTGCGTGATAAGCGCCCAGAGTTATTGCGTCTGCCAAGTGGCTCCATATACCAACACACACACACACACACAAACACACACGCTTGAGTGTGTGTGTGTGGACAAACACAGCACGCGACGCCATGCAATAAATGTTGCCTACTTGATTTTTTTTGTATTCTGTAAGGGGGTTTTTCTGTGCAAATATTTATTGAACATTTTAATTCGTTTGTTGTTGCAAATAAATTCTGATTTATTGGCAATAAAGCGCACAAATAGACAATATGTTGGCAACTGAAACTAGCCGAAAGAGAGCAACTGATAAACAATCCCCCAGAACCAAAAACGTTATCTCCCCTAACCCCAAACCCCAAACCCCACCCACTAAACTGGACAAATGGACAAAAACGTTAAGCGGCTCGTGTGCTGAATTTTGAGTTTCATTTTTCTCATACCCCCTCCCCCCCCCCCCCAGCTTTTCTTTTTATTAGCTCTATACATTGATGTAGCGTGTGTTTTTTGTTTTTGTTTTTAAGTTATTTTTTTGCCATTAACCGATGTTGTTTTTAAAGCTTTTTATGTCCTTAAAGATTGATGAAGAAAACTTGTTTAAATATCCAATGAGATTTTAAGTGAAAGCAAGAGTGTTTATTGTTTTTGTTATTTAAACGTATTGAATATATTTTAGTAAAATATTTATTCCCTTTAGAGTATTTTCTTCAAATCGATCGAAAATTTAATTTGTATACAAACCGTTAGTAAGTTTTATTTCTAAATCATAATGAGCTAAGAAATTTGTCTATTTGTAAAATTCAATATAAACAAATGAGTGAAACTTAGTTGAAGTTTTTTATTAGCATAGATTTAAGACTAAATAGTTTATAGGATATTACATTTTTAGAAAATATATATATAATTTTTTGCTGATAATTTTGGATTGTTATTAAGTATTGTTAATATTAATTTTCGATATAATATTTAACGCTTTTTACTTAACGCTCAATCAAAGTCCAGAAAATGCTGCTGTTGTTTTGTTGTTGCTGCTGTGTGTGCCTTGTGTCATTGTCATAGTCATTGTCTGGGGCAGCTTGTTGCTGTTGTTGTTGTTGTTGGTTTTTGTGTTGATAACAACACCCTCATGGCCAATAGAGCAGCGCATCAGCGTCGCTGTTACCAAGTTAGCTACTGCTCTTCGATGTTGGTGGCAAGTGCGTTGAGGCATGTGGCATGCCTATACGGTTTAGTTGTATGCTACAGCGCGCCACATGTCGCTCATCAGTCATCGCAGACCCATACACACACACTCACACACACACACACACACACACACATGCACATATACATGCACAGATGGCGCGTCTGGCATTGTCAATGTGGCACGTTGACTGTTGTTGCTACCTTTTTTGCATAAGTGCCACACTCACAAACAGTGACAGAAAAACCAGACGCTGTTGTTAATCCAGGTACGGTAATACTTCATTTATTTTGATCTTTTCCAATATTATTCTTATGCCGAATTCTTTGAATATTTCTAAAAAAAAATTTATCTGCGATAATAAACGATTTTTAATCAACTAGAATGCTCAGTTATCAATATAACTATACTAAGTGTTTAATATTATCGATAAATTATTTTATTTTCGGATTGTATTTTCAACTTGACAATTCAAAAGTCTGCGTCCTTTTTATAGCAAATACTTTTGACTAATTAGAAATATTTTCAAGAACCTTCAACTTTTAAGGAACAAAAACACAAAACTTTCCCCCCAAATTATTTTTTCTATGAATTATGCTATTATTGTAACAATTATGTTTTTGTTTAATATTCTTGTATTCCGATTTATTAATAATTTTTTTTTATTCGCATTTAAAGTTACAAATTTATGTATTTATTTAATTTTTTTGAGTGCACACGCTTTTCAGGTGTGCCTATTTTTTTTTTTTGATTTTTATTTTTGTCTGTGACAGCAGCAACTGTTGTTGTTGCTGCTTTTGTTTTGGCTGCTTCATTTTTTGCTTGAAAACAACAGCAACAACAATAACGAATTTTGAGGTTGTTGACGCCAGAGCTGATGATGATGATGATGATGATGATGCTGATGACAACTGCTGCTGCTGCTGTTGCTGTTGCAGGAGTTGTTGTTGCTGCTGTTTACCTTAATGATAAGGCGCTTGTCAGTCAGTGCGTCAGTGAGCGGAAAGAGGCGGGGGGATAAGGCAGATTGTGTGGCAGACAGTCGTCAAATGTTGCGGCGTTTGTGGTTGTTTTATGCCATTTGCCTTGCGACGATACCGAATGGAACAAAACCAGGACGGGACGGAACGGGACGGGACAGGACGGCAACATGTGCTGCTGTGTTTTGTCAAAAAACATATTTGCCTTGTCTTTCCATATGTGTGCGTGTGTGCCACAACACACAAAAAGCACAAAAGCACACAGCGAAAAGGCACACAAGGCGCTCCGCACATTTCACCAAATATAATTATTAAACATGTTGCCAATTTTTGGCGAGCGCTTTTTAATCCTGTTGTCTGCGGCATTCCCCACGGCAGCTGCCACGCCCACAACATTCTCTTTTTGCCACTGTTGTGTGAGTGTGAGTGTGGCATCATATAAATATAAAACTGTATTATGCGGTTGTGGCTTATGTTCTGATCATTTCACAAAAGGTCTGGTTAGAAGAGCAGAGCAGCTAGCTAACAGCAGCTGTCGATTTTTTGGCCAGCTAAATTGTGGCTGCCACAATTTTGGTTAGCATTTCAAAAGCTACATTTGCCACTTGAAATTTTTTGGTTAGCGTTGTTGTTGTTTTTGTTCGTTTTCTATTCATTTTGGTTGCACTGCAAATCCGATTGCGCCACAAACTTTAAAACGCAGTTTAATTTTTGGAAATTATATGCCAAAAGATACATTTTAATATTTAATTGATGGGAATATAATAAGTTATTAGTTTAAGCTAGTAAAATGTGTAATAAAATTAACACTTAAATTGACTCGAAACATTTTAGTTTGGGAAAGAAATTGTTGAAAATTCAAAGAGACGTGTTTACTATTTGGCATAAGCATATAAAGTTAAAGCTCATCTTATCTCGGCACTTGCTTAGATTATGATCTCTCTGTGTGTGCAAAAAAAGATTTATTGAGCTATGTAAATGCTAACGGATTATCAGCTCAAGTCAGGTTTTTTGTACGTATACGTATGCTGTCCTTTTTTTGTTGTTGATATATTTTCTTGTGCAAAACTATTTCGATTATCAAGTCAAGTGACAGCACTAAAGTAACACTAAAGAAGCCAACAAAAAACCAACCAAAAGCAACAGCAACAACAACAACAAGTGAATTACAAACAAGGCAACAACAACAGCAACAACAACAACAGCAACAAAAAGCATTAATTTTAATTTCTACCCAATTCTCTTTGTAACGATGTGAAAATCTCTTAAGTACTCTTGTCATTGACACTCAAACCCCAAACCAAGCACACCAACAAAAATAAAAAAAAATAGCATCCCTGCTGTTTGTGTGTGTGAGTGAGTGGGTGTATGGCAAGCGAGGGCTTAACCTTAGTTAAGCTGTTGCCCGTCGAGTCGACTCCGTCTGTCTGTCTGTCTGTTGACGGGCGGCTGTGACACAATCTCATCAACAGATCACAGATTTGCTCAGCTCGTCCTCGTCGCGCACTGATGACATCTGTGGTATTTTCAACGTGCGACGTGACCGGCATAACCGGCACAGCCCCCCTCCAAATAGAGGGCGGGCGAGTAAGGTAACTGCTCTGTGTATAAGTGTGTGTGTGTGTTTTGGTGTTGGTGTTGGTGAGGGGACATGAGGCATCATGGACACACGAAACTTACCGGGCCTTGACTCTCTATGGCTCGACATTTGACACGCGCCGTTTTTGGCAGCCGTCAGTCTTCAGCCTTCAGAACCTTCAGTCGGACATTTCGGCCACGTGGTTGTTATTTCGTTATTTCGCTAATACGTATATTTTTTGTTGTTTTATTTTTGTATCAAAATACCCTGTAAAATGAACTAAGGCAATGCTTAAATGTCTTCAATAAATGACAGCTTAAATATTCAAAGTTTTGTTTCCTATACAATTAAAACACATGAAATATTCCAAAAAATAAACGAAAAACCCTGTGGAAAACAAGAAGTTAAAGTTTTAACTTTAACTGTTTGTGATTTGTTGATGATTTAAAGATACTTCAAAAACTACTAGAAGTAAAAAAAATAAATAAAAACGAAGGATTAACGAAGAAATGTTAACTAACTTTTAACATACATATATGATAGTCATAAGAAAAAATATTTGTGGGAATATAACCTTAAGGTAAAAAACCGAGATTAGTTGAAAAAGTTTTGGTTTAAAGTAACCTTAAATCAAATATGTTTAACAACTTAATTCTTATAATTTAAAGGTTATAATATCTTTAAAAATCGAACATGATAGCTCATCACAAATCTTCGGAAAACTGTTTAAACACCAAACTTTGTTTTTTCGTGTTGTTACCTCTTTCTTAGGTTTGTAATTTTTTTCTATATCGAAATCACTTTACGACAGGGTATCTCTGATTGCGCACATAGTTTACAGCACAAATGATTTCATTTGTGTTTTTTTTCTTTTTTTTTTTGGAACTTAATATGGAGGTCAGCGTTTCCGTTGGTCAAAAACTGTTCGCTGTTTTCCTATTTTGTGATATTAATTTTGAGAATTCGGCACGTCGCACATGTGAAGAGCATGCGAGATATGCCACGAAAAGAAAACAAAAAAGAGGAAGAGAAAAGGAGCGCCGTATGTCATAATTGTGCAATGGTATTTGTTGTTGTTAGCCTTCATTGGATTCGTACAAAATTGGCCCAATTAACGCAAAAAGCAGCAAAGACGAAGAAAAAGTCGAAAGGCGGCGGAAAACCAAGTCAAAAAATGGCAAACAGCAAACGGAACGAAACAACTCAATTTATCACGCACAACTAAAGTGATTTGTTGCCAATGCCAACCGAAATGGAACCTGCACACCTCACACCCCAAACCAAACCTGTAACCCCTTTCCCATACCCCGCACCCGTAGCCCCCCCTTATTAGAGTCAAGACCCAAAAGTCAGTGGCATGCAAAAAAAAAAAAAAAAACACAGGGTAGGAAATTGTTTAATCAATTCATCAGACGTGCATGTTGCATAGGCGTGTGTGTGTGTGTGGCAATAACAGACAGGATATTAACTTACAAAATTTTTGTTGGTGGAGAAAGGGGGTTTGTTTCGAGGTAGAAAACGCGAAACGCGTTGTAAACGTTAAACGACCAACAAAAAATTTGTTTGAATAATTACCGAGACAACAACACTCACGTATGTGTGTGTGTGTGTGTGAGAGATGGTGAGTGTGAGCTGTAACAGTATGCTGTTATTTGGTCATGTTATTGGCCCTGGCCTGCCCCATCATTGACTTTTACAAGCAAACAATTTGTCAAATGCAAATATACACAAATAACCCTGCTTGGACCGACGCCTTCTCTCTCTCCTTCTGCCTTTCACTCCCCAACCTACCGCCCCCCCCGCTCAGTGATAGCCAGGACATTCTGCCAATTGAAAAACGATTTGAAATCAATCACAGCCGGCATGCTGTGCTGTGCTGTGTGCCGTTGTGGCTGTTGTGGCGCGACCGCAGTGTGGCAAATGTTGCACAAGGGCAGCATGCTTGGGTTGGGGATGGTTGGGGCAACAAGAGCAGTCCATTAATAATTCCTGTGGCATGTTTTATGGCCGCAGCGACAGCAACAACAACAACAACAGCAACAGCATCCAACAAAAACCCTTTCAAAACACACACTTCAAAACATTTTCGACATACTAAAAACTAAATATTTAAAAATGCCTACAAACTGGATAATTTTTGAAGAAATTCAAATTCTTCCCCAAAGAGATAAAATTATGTTGTGATTGAAAAAATATATATGTATGTAGTTAATTTAATAAATACATTAAGTATAAAACAAATTAATAATAAATATCAAAAAAATAATAGTGTTATTACTGAAAAGTTAAAGACAAATTTAAAAAGAAAAATAATCATCGGTTTTTTTTAGTGCACAGCGCTCTCTCACTCACTTTCTTACACACACGCATACCATACATATGCAAAACGTGACTTTCAACTGTTGACCATTTTATTGGCATGTTACTAGCCCTCCCTCCCTCCTCTAACACCCATCACCCCTCACACTCTAGCAAGGTCGTGTGCTGTCTGTCCATGGGGCTATCGCGCGCCGCCATCTAGCTAGCCAAATTGATGGGCAGTCATCAATTTCACTTGTTGGCCACTCGCCATCTAGAACACCGCCCCTGCCAGCCCCTTTTTGCATGTGGCATCAAATTGAGGATTGTTGCTTGGGTTGGGTGTTTTTTTGGCTCGCGCTCCATTTGTCAACCAATTTGACTTGAAGACTCCAACTCCAACTCCAACAGCAATACGGATGCGGATGCGGATGCGGTGGGTGCGACATTGTGCACTCAATTAACCCAGCTGAGGGCGGAGGGAACTGGTGTGAGTGTGTGTGTGTGTTAAGCACATGTATCTTTAGGTGTGTGTTTGTGGATGTTGCACTTGCAGTTGAGTGCAGCCAATCAGATGACAGTTCAAACGATGCAATTCGGTAGCGAAGTAAAGGAAGAAAATGTTTGGGTTGATTTGAATAGCTATTGCGAATTGTCGAGCAATATAATTGGTCAGCAACTGAAACTAAAATATATATACAAAATGCCAAAAAAAAGTATCTCTTAAATGTTATCTATTATTTTACATAGATATGTATTTGTTTATATTGGAACGTTGTTATTACATTCCGACATTGCACATTGCAAGGAAGTTCAAAGCGCAACTCTCCTGTGTCGCACACTTATCCTTTGTAGGTGCTACCGAACGACTCTCGGCGACAACGACACAATGCTGTCTCCCCGCTTAAATGATACTTCCCAAAGCAACAACAAGCCAAAGCAACAACGAATCAAAGCAACAACGATCCAAAGCAACAACGAATAAAAGCAACAACGAGTCAAAACAACAACGAACCAAAGCAACAACGAGTCAAAGTAACAACGAATCAAAGCAACAACGATTCAAAGCAAAGACGAGTTCAAGCAACAACGAACCACAGCAACAACGAGTCAAAGCAACAACGTTTCAAAGCAACAACGAGTTAAATCAACAACGAACCAAAGCAACAACGAGTCAAAGTAACAACGAATCAAAGCAACAACGAGTCAAAGCAAAAACGAGTCAAAGCAACAACGAGTCAAAGCAACAACGAGTCAAAACAACAACGAATCAAAGCAACAAAAAATCAAAGCAACAAAAACAACGAATGAAATACTTGAAAAAGCATACACATATTCTCACGCACACACACTCAGTACGCGCCGACATATATGTATCCCTAAGAAAGTTGTCAAATGTATAAAAATGAAAAGTCAATATTCAACTGTATGAAAAACTTCAATATGAATATATGTAGATAAAGAACTTTGTGAGGAGGACATGTGTCAAGTCAATTTATGTAACTGACAGATGCAAATGCATTTCCTACACACACATACATACAAAAATAGTATGTGCAATCTGGAAATGAGACTATTCTATTTATACATATTTATTAATAGAACAAAAACTTCAAAGAGTGAATGAACCAAAGTTTAAAATTTGCATCTACGAACTAAGATGCAAGTATCTGCTTGAGCTAAAGCTAAATATCAACTTAATTTCCGGAGAAGAATATACATTTTTACCAATTGTTTTTCTCGACAAACTGACTTTTGGTCTAGTTTTGGCTTTTGGCTGAATTGCAATGTTTTATGCAACGGTAACAGCATTGGTTTGAATATTTGCCAATATTGGGTAAAAAAAAAATCATAAACTAGACTTTCTACTATTTAGCTCCACCTCCACCACGTGGAGGACGCCCCCCATTTTCCAGTGCTTGCCTAACTTAGTTTTGCCTGGTTTCGATTTGTGGAGAGCGCATTAACTTGTCAAGCCGCAGAATGCAAACATATTTTGGGCATTTGTTTCACCCACACACACACACACAGAGCGACACAGGGGGGGGGAGGGGGGTTTTGTGTGGCACAGCATAGCATGTATACATAATTTTTGTAATACTTTGCGCGATTTGCGCGCGATTATAAAAGCTTTTCGCGGTACGACCCCCATAATTCATATGATGTCGACTGGAAAATGTTTACAACACCAGGACCAGGAACAGAAGATTGCAAGGCAAAACGTGGCAAGGCAAGGCAAGGCAGACTGGTTGAATACCGCTCAACCCACAACCGCACCCAATACACAGACACTAAAGAGCGAGGCGGCAGCGGCAGCGGCATCATCGGCATCATCGGTGGCATCAACACAACTCACGAGACTATAGCGCCATTATCGTTTTGGCGTCCTTGCCTCCACTACGCTGCCACAACCTAATGCAGCGCAGCCCATTTATATGTCTATCGGCGGCAAGGAGTAAAACATCAAGAGCAGCATCATGGCAAGGGTGGAGGGCGAGAGGGGTGCTGCTAGCTAGAGACGTTTTGCGAGCGATTTTCGCATAAGACAGCAAAATATTCAAATGAAAATTTATGTTTGCATTATGAATTTTTATATAGTGTTGCTTTTCAGTAGGCATTTTTATGTGTCTGTTCAGTGAATATATGTTTGTGTGCGGGTGTGTGTGTGTTAGTATCTTTGCATTCAACCCCGCCGCCGCAGCAGCAGCTTTTTTACTCCTCCCCGCTGATGCTACTCCTATTGACTGAAAGTGAAGCAACTCGGTCGGGGCGTGTGGAAAATTATTGAAATGTCGTATATAATGGCGCCTTCGCCTTATTTTTGGCCGACTTCTTCTTCTTCTTCTTGTGCTAGCGAAAGTAAAGAAAATTTATGCGTTTATGGCATTCATAATTTTCAAATTATTATTGTTATTCACTTCCGTTGGCATCATCAGGCCTAAGTGCGTGCCAAGTTTGATGGGCTTCGACTTCAGCTTGCTTTGATTACCCCCCCCAGAACCTTTCCGTTTCCCTCAATTCTGTGATTATAATAAACTCTGCACATAAGTAGGCAACGCCAGTGACCAAATATAACCTCACTCTACCTCTACCTCTCCCTCCCCTTAAACCAAAAAACGAACTTTGTCTTTAAACAACAACAAAAAAAAAAAAACGAGCATAAACTTTTCGCATGCTTTCAGCTAGTTTTGGATATTTCAGTTAACAGCGTGACATAACCAGTTATGAAACTGATGATACTTTCGGTTTCATTTGGTTATATGTATTACTCCCCAGTTTTTACTTTTACTTATTTTTAGTTATATCCAATTATGTACTTTTAGCTTCGTTTTGAGTTTCATTCAGTTTTAGTTTCACTTACACTTCCACTTGCTTTTAGTTTTCTTCAGTTTTCTCACAATTTGTCTCATTTACTTTTTGTTTTACTTCGAGTTTCTTTCATATTTCTGCTGCTTTTAGAAACCAAAGGATCCTGCAAACGTATTACAAATCCTGCTCCTTTTCTGAGCTCCCTGAAGCTTAATTTCCATATTGACTATTTTCAGCATTTAGTATAAATTCTTAAAGTCTTTTTGTTATTCCTTCACTTTTTTAAGTCCAAAATCCCATTTCCAACTACCTTATGATTTTGTTGACTAATTTCTTCCAATCTTTCTTGCATTTCCTGTCAACTTAGGTAACTTTCATATCACTTGTTCCCTCTTCTAAATAACCTTAACTTACTCACACTCTCTTCCCTCTTCTTTGAGATACTTTCAGTTATCTCCAGGTTCTCTGATCTTAATTCACAACACCTGGTCATCTTTTAGATTTTTCTATTTCTATGGTCCTTAAGCGATTCAAATAGTATTTGGACCTTCAGTATTTCTTCCTTTAAGATACTTTTGTTAACCTTTCGAATCTTTTAAGTTCCCTTTTTCTTTTCGATGGGGATTAAACTAAAATACAGCTCCGCTTAGCCAGTAAACTCAACAATATATTTAATTTT
Organism: Scaptomyza polygonia; assembly: GCA_035044585.1. Lineage (NCBI taxonomy): Eukaryota > Metazoa > Arthropoda > Insecta > Diptera > Drosophilidae > Scaptomyza > Scaptomyza polygonia. Next base: position 1,606,969 of record JAWNNU010001662.1, on the reverse strand, counting down.
CCCCAAAATCGCAACTCATTAGCGCTGTAAAAGGAATCATTTGGTGTTTGCTGCCCTTTAGCACTTAGTGCCGTAATGAAGACAAAAATGTGTGCTGTTAACTAGTTGTTGTTGCTGTTGCTGCTGAGTGTGTGGCACTGACACACACACACAGACACAGACACACACACACAGAGGACAGGCATTGATTTGTTTTGGGGCTGCTCGTTCGATAAATCTTTTAGCCAGGCAGCAAAACGGCCCAAGCAATTTATTTGTAAATGGAATCGATTAAAAAGCAATCGCTGCATGCCAATACCAAAATGCCGTTTGCCCCACACCTCCTCACCCTCTGTGTGAGCAGACGACACCTTTGTGGCGCCGTTAGTCACGTTACCAACTCTCCAAAGCAATTCCAGGCGAGTAGTGACAACAACAGCACAAGCTCCTTTTTTGCTGGGGCTTGGGCCCAAAACAGCAGGTGGCCCAAAAGCCAAACTTCCCGACCAAAAACCTCCCAAGCAACCAGCAACCAGCAAAACCTTAAGACACTAAAAACAACCCAATCCAAGCAAACCTCAGTCTTCGTCTTAGTCCTTGTTTCCGTCTCCATTTCAATCTTAGACTCGAGCAATCAGTGACGCAGTCTCCCCCTTTTGTTTAAGTCTCTACCCACCAACTTTTATACTCCATCCCCACCCGAATCGATGATTACATCATCTTGTATTACAAATTTCTTATCGAATATATTTCGTCGATTACCCCCTTGGGTAAAATTTATTTGCTGTCATTGCAGCGAGCGCGACAGTTAAAGGATTTATACTACAACACGAAAAGAAACTCGAAATCTTTTAGACAGCGTTGCCAGCTCACTTAAAGTACCATAAACTAACAACAACTTGTGGCCGGAATCACCAATATGATATCATCTTATTTATTTATAAAGTATTCTCAAGTATTATTTGAAGAGTACTTTGTCATAGTAGAGTATTAAACAAAGGATTTGCGAAAAGGCTTGGAACAGATGATGAAATGAAATGAATCCAATTAGATATAAATAGATCTTTAGAGCTACGATAGTCGATAGTTAATTAATCGATTTATATCGAAGTAAGTCACAAGACTTGCTTATTTCCTCGACTTTCAATCCAAGTAAGTACAACTACAACAACTCAGATGTTAATCTTGTTTGAGTTCTCTGTTTATTCAGCAGTTTGCTACCCAAATTGGTCCAAGCACCGACTCAAGTCGACTTTCAACTTCCGTCAAACGTTGTTTTTTATGTGTGCAAATTTATTAAAAATAAACGCCTTACCTTCCGGAGCGTGGTCCTAAAACCGCAACCTTATCCCAAAGCTGGGTCTCTTAGCTGGGATCTCTCTCTTAGTTTCGCTCAAGCGGAACATCTTGTAAACATACTTAGCTGCAGCTCAGGTGTAATAAGTACGCCTTCAAGTGTATCCCCTCCCCCCACCAACCTGCTGCTACCTTGGCAAGAAGGTCAGGTTGCTTGCTGCTGCTGCTGCTGCTGCCTCAGCTTTTTTTGGCCACGCTGCTAATTTCTTTCATCTTGGAAATTGAGCTGCGTAAAGGGAGGCGGGACTTGGCCTTTTGCTTCAAGTCTTCAGCGTTTGCCAGTTTGTTTATTTTTTTTTTTGCTGTCGTGTATCTCTCACGTTAATTGTAAAGTGGGCAGCCAGTGGAGCCGGGGGTTTAGACCGGAAGCAGGCGCAGCAGCCTCTTAAGCAGAGCCACTCCAGCTAGCTTTGTGAGCTGGCTAGCGGGGCGCGGCAGGCAGAAGGAGGCGTGCCAACTACTACTGCGTCAATTTGGCCCGAGCGCACTTCGCAACGGTTTCCCTTTTGTATACCCTAGACAGCAAGCATTCCGACTTCCTCAAGAAATGTGTTGCAAATGAAAATATTAAAAAATTCTAAGAAGTATAATTTTAAATCTTAAACTGTTTAATCTTTATATTATTTAAGTTATTGCTATTACTTAAATTATGAAAACAATCGAAATATGATTCATTTCATTTTTAACTTTTTAAGAACTTAAATATTTTTATCTAGAAAAGTTGTTAAATTAAAAGTCCGATTTTATTTTGCTTAAAAACTAATTTATTAACACTCCTGCCAATAAGTGTATACAATTTTCGACTAGCCCAATTGGAATGTGCTTTTTTTGTACATGGTTTTTTGTTGTTGTTGTTGTTTTGTATAGCTTTAGTGTGTGTGTTGTTTTTGTTGCTTATTTTTTTTTTTTGCTTTTAATTAACTGTGTACATGGCAAAAGTTGTGTTTGCCAGCCAAATGGGCTGCGTTGCGTCTTTGACTGAACGACTCGAGCCCCAACTACCCGACATCTCTGACATCCACTGACTGGCCGCAGCGTGCGATGCGTTGACTGCAGTTCAGTTTATGGTTGAGGGGAGTATTGAGGGTGAAAGTGGAGGAAGAAGTACGCGACTCAGGTGGGCAGCGTTACGTTTGTTGGCTGGCTGGTTGGCTGGTTGGTTGGTTGGTTGTTTGACTCCGGCTTTTTGGTTTGCATTGCTCAACAGCGCGTGAGGCGCAAGTGGCGCTAAATGAACAGCAGTTGGTAATTAAACCCTTTGCCAGCTAATGAACTCTTCTCTCTGGCTTTCTGCTTGCCAAGCGAGCCAAAAGTGCGGGGTGCGTAGAGATAGGGCGGGGAGGCACTGCGGGTTTGATTTTATTTTTTTGATATATTTTTTTTTTGACTTTGTTGGTTGGCTGGCTGACGAGAAGTAGGGGAGTAAACGCACTTTTATCTCTTAACTGCAGGTTGTTGCTTGTAACTGTAAATATTTAAGTGTTTCCATTGCCTACTTTTTGGGGCAAGCGAAGAGTGAGTACCCAGACTTGAAAACAGCGACAGCTTTAAGGACCAAAGGCAAAAGGCTAAAGAGAGAACATCAAGGGCTGGAGTGAGTTAAGGAGCAGTCAAAAGCTAGGGACAGTTGAAAGTATGAGGAGGAGTCGAGCGGGAAGTAAGGAAAGAGGACAGAGATAACGAGCACATCATTTGTTGGCCAAAATTTGTTGTTGTTCTTTTTGCTGTTGTTGTTGTATTGGTTGTAGTTGAAGCAAAACTTGTCTGGCTGTGACTGTTTCGAGTCCTTCTCCACCGCCCATCCGCCAAGTTGCCTCTCTATATGTGCCCTTTGGGGCGCTTCCTGTAGCCCAATGGCCACTTGCTGTATGACGGGGGCACTGTCAGGCCAAAAAGTGAGTTTTTGTTGCCATGGCTGCCAGCTGTGTCACCAAAATACTTAACAAAATTCCCATACATTGCAACTTTAAAGGCACGCAACTATTGTTTAATTTAAAGTGACATTTTTAAGCTCTTTAACGCTTAATTTATTTAAAATTCCAACTTTAAAAATGGTAAAGTTTTTTGCTTCATAAAAATTCAAATGTTAAATTGTACATCATATCGTTAGCCGTAAAAACTATCGGATGATCAGATGGATGATCAGATGCATGAAGTTATCGAAAGTTCGCATAAGAAACTCGAAAGCAAAGGGCGTCTTTGATTCTTGACTCGGTGCGAGCGCTGATGGAAAAGACAGAGAAAACTGAGCAGATCGGCGCTTAAGCTTATGGATGATAAAGTATAATATATGGAAATCAAATATTTGATATATCGTTATTTATAATAAATTATTAAATCTTGAGAAAAAATAATATATTATAAATAGTTGTTTGTTATAATTTATTATGTTTGATGCCATGATCTATAACAAGTTCTAGCTATAACCATATAACAGTTATTTTCAATATTTTGTTTGTTAAATATTTATATATATATTAGTTTTATTATTTTATTTATCGATTATAGACTGGTGGCAATCCTCAAATCCACAATATTCAAAAAATATTTAAAACTATTTGAAAATGTTAAGAAGGAATATTTTCGTTAGTTAGCTACCAAGTTTCAATACTACATAACCGTTCTTGAAAGTGAATAACGCGTTCAAAATTTCTTGCAAATATATCATATTTTTTTTTAGTAAAAATCATAAGTTTTTGTTTACTTCAAAGGTCTTTAGTTAAGTTGATTCTTTAATTTTATGCAAATACCAATTAAAGATTTTTGAAGTTTTCAATAAAATTGTCCCACTGTGCAATAGCCACTTGCTATATTCTATTTTGGGACTTGCCAGGCGACGTAATGAATGTGTGCACACGTGTGTGTGTGTTTGTGTGTGGTTAGCTACCAGCTAGATACAATATGGGCCTCGCCTTTGCCAGCCCCCGTCCCTTGCTGTCCGTTACCGCCCCCCCGCTGGCCATGACTCGCATATGAATATGAATTTTATCGAGATTCATGGCAGATGATAATTTTCCCTTGATAACTGTAAACTCGTCTATAGCTCGGAGCGAGGTTGTTTGCCAGCAGAGAGGAATGGAACAAGAAGAAAATATAGTAGTAGTAGAAGAAAAAGAAGAAGAGCGAGCAAGCGAGCGAGCCATGTCTGCATTTGGGCCACATGCACATAGTGGGGAAGGGCAAAAGGAAAGGGGCGGGTTCTAGCTGTTCTAGCTGGTTACATGGTGTTGAGTTTTTTGGGGCTAGCAATAGCGGGAGAAGAAGGGGTTGGGGGGTTTTTCGGGTTTCGACTGTGTGTAAAAGGAAGAGAGGTCTCATTTCATTCATTTGGCTTTCGTTCATTTCCTTGTGCATTCATTTGCCTTCATAAAATATAAACAGCGTATTAAAATGTATGAATTTATATGTATATGTACACATATCCCAGAACAGAACAGAACCAAACCGAACCGAACCAAACTGAAGAGAAGAGAAGTGAACAGAACCCCCAAAGCCCATGCAACAGCTAATGTTGATAAGTGAAGTTATGACTTTGCCTTTGGCCTTAACCAGACAGCAAAGGCGCAGAGCGATGGATGGGGAAATGGTGTACGGTGGGGGCTTGGAGACTTTTTGGTGCCTTTTTTTGTAGTATGGATGTAGTTGCCTGTGTGTGTGTGTGTGTGTTTCTCTGTCGAATTCACTATCTCTAGCTTCCACTTTTTTGGTTCTACATATATATTTTTTGGCAATCTGCAAAGCATTTCATTAAAATTATGCATCCATCCTTGCGCAACCCTCCATCCATCGGCTCATTCGCTGCTTGCCAGCTCTATGTCTGACTTTCTATTAGCATAACAAGCTCAATTTTGATAAATTAAGTGTTTATCCATACTCGTCGGTGCGCAATTTCAAGTGTTCGCCGCACTAATTTGAATCACTCTTTTTCCGCTTTGTCCGCGTTTCCCCTCCATCATCCATTTTTCCACACATTGCCACACACTTGGTCCCATGTACCCTTACCCTAACCCTAACCCGGAACGGACGCTGTGCACGTGTGGCTTGAGGTGTTGACAGCTCAAATATGCCTCAAACCCCAACCCTAAAGCCCCCCACCCCTCACAAAAGCAACAAAAAATTGCCTACTATATATATAAATTTTGTCCCCGACCCATTTGCCATCCATGCCCGTGACCAGGGCAGCGTTGACCTTTCGCCCCCTCTTTTGGGCTTTTTTCGGGTTTTTTTTGCTCCTGGGATACAGCCGCATATGCAAATCAGCTCAAAATTTACGGAACTCGTGAACTCTGGGAACTGTGTGTTGTGGAACTTGCGTTCAAGTGCATGCGGTTTGCGTGCTTTGAAGTTAAAACTCAATTACGCAAAATTCTCACACGTTGGCATACACCGGGCGGGGGGAGACAACGAACACCCAACCCTAGTGGTAGGGGTGCATTAACGAAGGTTTTTTTGCTTTAATATGGGTGGCTGCATCAAATTGCAGGCAGTTTTAGCTTATCAAGAATCATTTTGATCCGTGGCAGCTGCTCGCCAAACAACAACGCCATAAAAAACCATTTAGCTAATTGCCTCGGCCTTGGCTTGGTCAGCACCAAACAGCTAACAGCGAATGAATGAACACCAGCTGGCAACACCTGAACACGCAAATGTCTCCCCCATCCCACAAATCCGTACCCTCCCGCTCCTGCTCCTTCGCCACTCATTCTGCAAAGCAAAAACGCGTTCTATTTCACGGCATTTGCACAGGTTTGGTTTTTATTTTTTTGGTTGTGGATCTAGCATATTTTAGCGATTACCGCAACGGAACGTAAAAAACCAAATGGTTTTTATGCAACGAGTGTTTTGGCAAGTGAAATGGTTACAGTTGTAGTTGATTTGAATGTTGACACAGATTAAGTCATACACTATATATATATAAGCATAACAGACAGTCAGCTAACACATCCAAAATACTCTTAAATTTTCGAAGTTAGAGCAAATATGTAAATCAAATTCGTTTCACCTTAAACTTTTATGCTAGCGTTTAACAAGAGATATTATATTGTTGTGTAGCTCGAAGAATGTAGAATACGATTATTTATAGTTGTTTTGCTTTATTCTGATTTGTTGTTTACAAATTCAAATTGAAAGGCATTTGTGTACAGCAATGCAATAAGCAATGCATATTGTAAACCAATTGTTTACATTTCATCGACGGGAAGTCCTCGACGAGTGACAAGTTTCTCGTCGCCTTCGGGCATTTCCAAGAGCGCCAAATCAAGAAACTCCTCCAGTTTAAGGCACTTCTGGTACTTACGATGATGATTAGCAAAGTACTTATGATTATTTGCAACAATCAAGTACAAGTCTGTGATCACTTCATCTCCACTTTGGTAATAGTTGTTCTTAATGCGCTCCCTGATAATCCTAAGGTGCATCGGGCACTCAATAACATGGACGTAGGACGGGTACTTCGACAAATTCACGCGTCCCATAAACATCCGAGCAAAATATCTCACTTTCAAAACCTTAACCACATTGTTTTTCAAGTAGTGGATCTTGTTGGTGTAGCGCCCGGCTATGCCCGGTCGCGGCATCACCGACGGCCACAACCGTGGCATCTGAATATTTCCGCCTACCTGCACGAACAAACATAACTTTAATAAAACGCAACTCCGCACAACACAAAACTTACCATTTTTGATCAGTTCTAAGTTTAATATTTTCCTTAAACTGTGAAAAGTTAATTAACTTCCAAAAATTCAGCACAAACTCACGCGGCAGTAACTTATGATTGTATTGGTATCTTAGTGATGGTAAGAACTTAACATAACTCTGGCAGCCTCGTGAGCGCTCATTAACAGACTGCAAATTGGAATTGTGTAAGCTAATTCAGCCGATTCCTTTCGATTTCATTAATTTTCATTAGAAATGCATATTGAATTATTTAGTTTTCTGATTGTCAATATTCGAATAAATAATTAGTTAGTTAATTAATTAATAATAATTGTTAGCATGTTTTGGGAATATCGAAACAATTTGTAACACCATAACATATCGATATATATTTGTCATATCGATTAATTGTGTCAGGTCTGTGGACATGTTGCTTTAGTTTACATCGAGTTGCATTCTGGTGATTTTCTTGTGAATCTTTGGAACAATTTAACTTTTTCTAATACAGCCAATTCCATTCGATTTCATAAATTTTCATTAAAAATGTATTTTGAATTATTTATTTTTCTGATTGTTAATAATCGAACAAATAATTGTGTTGGCTTGTTGTGGGAATATCGCAACAATTTGTAACACCATAACATATCGATATAAATTTTGCATAACGATTAATTGTGTCAGGTCTGTGGACACGTTGCTTTAGTTTTCATCGAGTTGCATTCTGGTGATTTTCTTGTGAATCTTTGGAACAATTTTACTTTTTCTAATACAGCCAATTCCATTCGATTTCATAAATTTTCATTAAAAATGTATTTTGAATTATTTATTTTTCTGATTGTTAATATTCCAACAAATAATTGTATTGGCATGTTTTGGGAATATCGAAACAATTTGTAACACCATAACATATCGATATATATTTGTCATATCGATTAATTGTGTCAGGTCGGTGCGTCCTTAGCCGCGACCACGTGGACACGTTGTTCTAGTTTACATCGAGTTGCATTCTGGTGATTTGCTTGTGAATCTTTGGAACAATTAAACTTTTTCTGCATTTTGTATAATCTCATAGCAATGGTAAGTTGTGTGTTGACAAATATTGAGTGTCTAAGTTGAGTTTTAAAGCAACGTTTGTCTGCGCAGCCGTCCACCGAACAACTTCGTGTGACGCCATCGGTAGCGAGAAGACGTAACGTAGCCGGGTTCTACACTAATGAGATACACTTCTTGAGAAGGAATATTCTGGATGTTTTGGGTAGAAGGAAGTTTGCCGTTGCATTTATGAAACCTGTGGATGTAAAGAAGAAGCCCGAGTATTACGCTGTTATTAAACATCCCATGGATATTCAAACAATCAAGCAACGAGTGAAGAATTATTATTACGAAAGCTCGGATGAAATTATTTCCGATCTTTATTTAATAGTTTCCAATCACAAGAAGTGGAGCAAGACGTCTCTCAAGTACCGCAACGTCCTGAAACTGGAAATATTCATTACTCGTGTGATCATGAGAATGCATCCTGGCAAAGACACGCTGTTCTATGGCCTGCCTCCGTCTTCGGATACTGACTCCGATTTCGAATAACGTCGCTTGTTGGACTTGACGTACTACACTAACCAAAACGTTGCAATATTGCTAGTGCTAATTGTGATAAAAAGCAGATGTGTTTAAACTTCAGAGCTTAGCTCAAGCTGTAACAGAATGAACAAATGATGGACAGCAACAATAAAAATAAAGCGCAAAAAAAAAAAACCGAAAAAATCGCATATCTAAAAAGGCGTGAAAATAATTTGCATAAATTTCCTGCCCTTTGATCGCTTCAATGGCTGCTTTGAGGGGGGTGGGGGTGGGTTCGGGCATTTGGGCGTTGCGAGTTGAATGATAGAATGACGCAGTGTTGGTTGGACGGAATGGAATGATGGGGCAACAACGCTTTAGCATCTAATCGACGGCTGTCATGGGAACAGGATGTGACCAGGGGCTGGGGCATGGAGGGACACAAATAAAAGGCGTTGGCAACGCTTTAGGGATGCGCTCGGCGTGTGAACTGTTTACGTAGTAGCATCAGTGCCACGCCCATGCGCGACACGCCCATCAGTAGAAGGGCATTAAATGGCTGCAGTTCGGGCAAAGTACACTGCGAAAAATATATATGTGATTGACAACATTTATTATCTGTGCCACGAAAAAAACCTTTAAAATGGAAAACTAAAGTTGTGTTTTGGAATAACAAAATAAATGTGTATTTTGGTTTTTACAAAGTTTTGGTGCATATTTTGTTTGAAGTGTAAGCAAGGCGAGTGAGTTAACAGGACAAGGCAGCAGCTGGAGCTGGGGCTGGGGCAAGGGAAAAGGCAGGCGGGCCGAGCCAGGCCAAGTCACAGGCATTCTAATTTGTCGCCAACGATGTCGATGCCTGTTGGCTGCTCTTTGTTTTGCAGCTGAAAATTGTGGAGGGGCAGGGTTGGACTGCAACTTTTCAAGTGCTCTGTTGGGCACTACAAACACTGTGTGTGTGTGTGTGTCTCTCTGTGTGTTTTTGTGTGTTTAGAGCTTGTTGTTGGTTTGGGGCACCACTTGAGCCGCCTAAAATGGCACTTTAGTGCCTTTTGGGGCGTGCGAAAAACAAAGGCGCCAAGTGTCGTGTAGCGCATTGAGTGGCAACACTTTGCTCTCTTAGCTCTCCAGCTTTACTTGGGCTCCCCTTGCCCAAAAATTTGATAGCCCAAACCAAAGAGCTCCCAGCTCCTTATGCCCATGCCCTTCGGTTTATCCCCATGTGCCTCTCTGTCCAGGCAATTTTATACGTTAAGCATCTTGAAAATTGTGTCAATTTGTTGAAAATGTCGCTAGAGAATTTTGTGGTATGATTTTCGTTTATAGCATGTATTTGACTTGCCCTTTGTTCCTTATTTTATATCTCATTTATTTTTAAACTTTCTTCTTTTTTTTTTTTGCTAAGATATCCTGTAAACAAATGTAGATTGAGTTTGTTGCATAAGCAACTTCGGATTGCAAAGGTCTATTTCAGATTCATGATAACTTTCTTATAAGGAATAATCAAATTCTTTTTTTTTTCACACAAAATCAACTTGAATCAGTTTTAAAGTTTCATTAGGTGCCAAACCAAAACTAAACACATTTACTCTCAAAAATGTTGAATATATTTGTGAATCCCATTTTAGTTTAAGGTATCCCTTGGACAAATAGACGCGTTAAAGCGTTTTCTTGCTCACAAGTGGATAACTTTGACAATGAGCGGTGCTGGGAGGCGTGGCGGCAATTACAATGCACCCGACAGTTTTCACTAGATTGGAGTCCCCTAAAAGTATGCTATAAAAAATAAATATCAATCTAGCTGACAAACCTGAACAGGAAAAGAGGGGGTGTGAGGGTAATGCTTGGCTACTATGTGTGGGCATTTTTTTAAAGGCAGTCGCAGGGGTCTGGGGTGCGGTATGGTGGGGGTTGGCGACAGTTGAAAATGAGTTTTTCGCTACGATAGAACCGCAACTTATGCTTTAAAGTGGATGTTACGAGCATGTTGAGTGCCACAGACGCCCGGGGGGGCGGTTTCACATTGGATTTTTTGTGTTTTGTTTTTTGTTTTATAAAAACTCGTCGCCAGAGCCGGACACATCCCAAAACCGGAAGCCCTTACACACACACACACACACACACACACACACATTAGTATGGACAGGTTGGCGAAAGGGGCGAAAACTGGAGACAAGGAGCGAATGAATGGGAACAGCTGTGGCCATTTCCTTTCTTGTTGACCGGCCCCCGCCTGCCGTAAGCTGTTGAATTGAGCCGTTTCGGGACACACATTAACACACATTGTGCGTTGTCCTTGCGGGCTACACGCAACAAGAGCAAAACACAAAACGCAAAAAAACTAAAGGCAAGCGTAAAAAAAATTAAAACAAGCTTTGCGCAGAAAAAAAAAAGTATGTAAAAAAAAAAAGATGAGGAAGCATGTGTGTGTGTGTGTAAGGGTTGTGTGAATGTGTGTGTGTGTGTGTGTTTGTCCTTTTTACGAAAATCTGATTAAAATATTTGAGTTTGCCTTTTAATGTGATTTTTGAGCATAATAAAAAGCCAAGTTTGAAGCCAAGCCGAAAACGCAAAAAGTTCACAAAATGTATCCAACCCGACCAACCCCGAACCCCCCCTCCCACCATGCTAGTCAGTGGTCGGCGCGTGGAATATGCATGTCCGAGTTCGAGTCCAACTTTGAGTTGCAAAGTTGAGAGTGCGCATCCGATTCCTGGCAAAGGGGTTGTTACTTAATGTAACTGCTTGCGTTGTTTTTTTGTTTTTGGCTGCCATTCGTCGTTTTTTTGTATGTAAATGGATGTACATGCATTTATTATCGGAGAAAGTTGTTCCACAAAAAGGCATATATGCATTTTCTATTCAAATAACATATAATTGCATCTGTTTTGTTGTGAAACATTAAAAATTTCAAATAATTTGTGTCAAAACTAAATCTTTATCATAACTTGCATCTCTCATTACTTCCATTTGTCCAAATGTCACTTTAATCAATGGGCATCTATAAATACGACTTGTTGTACATTTTGAGTTGTGTTTTTTTGCTTTTGAAGAAAAGGCAGGGTTGCAATTCAAAAGTACAAATACAAATTCAAATAATGTCGAATATGTAATGAGCGGCAATCGTTTGGGTTAAAAGCACTAGAGAAATCGATAGATCGCAGGCAAAGCAGGCTGATCAAACCCACCCACTTAACAATTATCACCCCCCCTAACTGCAGACTCTCGATTCAGTTGCCGCACGCCTCTGCTCATGTGAACTTAATTAATTAAGGCCCACGGCCGACAGCTGCTGGACCCAAAATGCCCAAAAAAAAAAAAAATAAAATAATATATATATATATATTTTTTGGGAATGAAAGATGAGAAATCACTCAAGTGTTCATTAATGCAAATCAGTGCCCATGTCTCTAGTGGGCTGTGTGTTGTGTGTGGAGAGGGGGTGGGTGGGTGGTGTCTATTGCTGCTCTTCACATAAACACAAACACATCCATAGTTTGTATGTATGTATTTGCACAGACTCTTCTTATTATTATTGCCCATCATAAATTTCTTGTTGGGCTGCGTTTTCTTCTTCTTCGTATTCTGGGGCTCCTTTTTGTGACTTGACGTTTTGTTTGTTAATTTGTGAAAAACCAAAGAATCGTGCAGCGGCGAGGGGGATGGGGTGGGGGGTGTGTGTGCTACTGTGTTTGGCTGTTTGGCCATGTGGCCATAATTTGTTGACGTTTGACTTTGTGCGTCGTCTAATTGTGGGCGACGTGGCAACCAAAAACCTTAAATTTCCCTGCTTCAGGCTCGCTTTCCAACACACACAAGGATTGCACGGTGTGGTCAAGGGGGGGGGGGGGGGGGTTGAAGAGATTGACTAGGAGAGGAGTCCTAGACCGCTGGTCACTTTGATGTGGCGCCGCTTTGGCAAAACGCGTAATTTACTGTGTATTTTATTTTATTTTTTTTTTTCATTCTTTTAATATTTGCTTTCTTGTATTTTAAGATTTATATTTGGCATGTACAAGTACTGTGAACCCTCGATAAATTAAATGCGTATAAAAAAGTGTTTTGTCAAATATGAATTGAAAATGAAAGGGGAAAAAAGGAATACATATTTGGATGACAAATTTGTTGAAACTTATTAGAAAACAAGAAGAAATTCCTGCAATTTTTAACAATAATTTTCGTTTTATCGTTGTATTTTTTTTTTCGTCTTATAATTTTTTATATGTTTTTTTAAAGCAAACAAACATTTTTTCGGTAGCGGTGCGAAACGCTAATGAACTGATTATGCAGCTTGTGGGGAGGGGAGGGGAGGGTAGGCGACGGAAAGGGCAACTTGTCGCTGTTTCTTTTTTTTTTTTTTTTGGGCATTATGAAACCAGCAACTTGGGTGGCTTTTAAATGCAAATCTGTTGTAAACACACACACACATATTATACAATTTGCCCTTAGGCATTTACGGAGCGTAAGTAAGTGCCAGAAGTGGAATATTAATTTTCCTTGAACGCATTCTGGACTAAGGACTCAAGACTCTGGGCTCTGGACACTGGACACACAGGAGTCTTAAAAGAGGCGCATCTTCTTCCTTGGCTTCTTGTGCCGCTCAGTCATGCGTGTCTATAAATTGGACAGAGAGAGAGATAGAGAGAGAGAGAGAGAGAGAGAGATCATTGTGTGTGTTTTTAGTTCAGGAAACTACAGGACATGCAGGACACACGCTGGCCACAAAAGCCTTGGGAATGTTGAATAGTTGAAAATTCGTTAATGGTCACTGCGCTCGACACTAAAAACAACAACAACAACAAATAGTAACGAATACACTGAGCTAAATAAATTGCAAGTATCAAGTTAAGTTCGCGATTCGACTTGAAATCACTTTAAAAATAAAACATAATAATATCTTATCTTAAGTAAAAGAACGCCGACTTGCGGCTAGAAATACTTGAAAATGATTTGTTTCGGTGTATAAAGTATAACTTCGATTCAACAAATTCGAAATTTTCTTGCCAGGCACACTGCAAATGACTCTCTATACATATATGTATGTGTGTGTGTGTTTGTGTGTGTGCCACACATATGTGCACATATTTTGGGCAAAGTTAAAGTTCTTAGAAATCCTTGAGTGCACACAAAAACAAATAAACAACGAAATAGACAAACAAAATGGTCGCCCACGGGTCATGAGCGCTGTGAATGGGTAGAGAAGGGGTGCCGCGAGTGTTGGGGAGAGTTTAGTGGTAAGAGTAGTAACTCAGAGATGGAGGAATGGGTGTACATACATACATATATGACCGCTTGGGCGCTCGGCCATGTACTGTGGTTAATTTGTGTGCTTAAAAGCGCTTTACGACTTTGTTCTTGCCACTGCTGCCACTGCTGCCACTGCTGAGACTGCTGCTAGCTGCAGTCGAAGCCAAAGTCAAAACTTCATAGTCAGAGTTGGAGCAGGAGCAGGAGCAGGAGCAGGAGTCCAAGTTGTATTTGGAGTCGGTCAGCAGCGACGCTCTTAAAATTTATGTGCATTGCAAGTGTCAAACTATTGCTACACATACATAAGATACACACCCACACACACACACACACACACACACACAACAACTATGCTATGTGTGCAACATATGCTCAGGAATTTATTCAATTTTCTTAAGCAAAACGCAAGTACCAAGCACAGTTAAGCAGCAACGCTTCAAACAGATTAAAGAAAACTAGTTTTTTTGAATATAGAAAATGAACTGGGATGTTTTTGAAAAAATTGTATATGAAAAAGATTGAAATTTCTTTTGGTTTTCGACGAAAAAGTTTCCAATTTCAATTATTTGTTATTTATGCCATGATTTTATGTAAGAATAATTATATAAATTCTAAAGTATACCAAGATATGTTGAAAAACTATTTTTCCATTCTCGAAAAAGGAAGACAATTGATTGGGTTTTAGGACAAATTCAGTTGTCCTATTAAAATTCATATTAAAACACCAGAAAAATTATTATTATTTTATAGAAAAAACTTTTATTTATTGATGGATAATTTGAAATGCATTTCAATAAATCGCAACCACAGTGCAATGGGCGTTCACATATGTGCAACCAAGAGACGACACATGGAAGGGGCAAAGATAAGAGAAAGCTAAAGTGGAAGACGAAGTCAAAGACGAAGACGACGGCAAAGACGAAGACGAAGTCAGTCTCAGTCTTAAAATTGAAATGCGATTACATGACCAGGACACGCATTTAGAGGCGGCTTACGACAACAAGGAGCTGGCCAAAACAGAAGAACTACATACAACGACAAATCTTTACTTGGCATTTTTGGGACGAAAGACGAAAAACTCAACGCCAGAGCTGGCCTGTTTTTTAGGCATCATCGTATTGGTTTTAGTGACTGGCTTTTAAATTTCATTAGTTTAGTTTTATTGCACAAAGCCAAAACCAAAAGCGAAATTTATTCCATACAAAAGATTTTGCTTTAAGATTTCAATTAAAGCTTTAAGCGTTAAGAGAAATTAAGTGAAACAGATAATGAAATGAACAGCAGAATTGCGTTGATAAAAACAGCATGAGCGTTAGCAATTGATTGATCATTAGTTACCCTTTAAATAGACTTTTTAATATGATTTCGAGATTGTCTCACTCTTCACGTGTTTCAAAAAGATAATTCTCTAAAAAATTAAAAATGTCAAATGTCCACTTTGTGCTCATGCCCTTTCTCTTATTTACTGATTTCACAGGGTATTTTTCTTCGCCATAAATTGAGGGCGTTGGGGCGTCATGATTAAGGGGTTCGCTTCTTGTCGCTTCTAATTTTTATTTTTATTTTCATTTTCATTATTTTAGTATATTTTTTTTTTTTTTTTGTATTTATTTATTTTTTCCTATGCTTTGCTTTGCTCTCTGGTTTTGTTTGGCTGGTATCCCGCGGAAACTTCCGCTTAACGGTTACATTTATAATTACATTTTAATTAGATTCATTCGGCTGTAAAGTGTCCCTTTGTGTGACTTTAGCCCGCCTGGTCGCCTGGTCGCCTGTTCGGCTGGTCGCCTGGGCTGCTTAATGAACGAATCCTTGAATCTCTCTTCGTCTCAATCTCAATCTTAAAGCGCACTCTCCCCGTTCTCCCCCAATGCCCGCTCTAATCTGGCCACAGCCTGCCACCCGCACCATTTTATTCGATTTCCAATTTAGTTTTTTTCTTCTTCATTTTCACACTCTTCGTTAGCAAGGAGTATAACGACTAGCTTGGTAAGCTTGCAAGAATTTAAGTAAAGTTCTTATTAATTTGATTAATAATAAAATAAAAATTTTGATTTAAACATTTTTAATACTCTTTCTCGCCCTGTTTCTTTGTTAGGGCATCTCAAACTTCGTACAGACTTTGCCCCATTTGTTGACTGGTGTTTTTTTTTTGTTTGTCTCGTCTTCTCATTTGGTTGGTTGCCCTTTTTTATTTTTCTATTTTTTTTTTTGGTTGGCAGCTGCATTTTTAATGACTCTGATTTATTAATGGCGGCCGCGCTGATTAAAGCCTATCCGCTGAGCAATGCGCCAAATATCTCTCCATTACCAAACCCCTGCATCTTAACCCCTTTTGTAAAGCTTCTCTATATATATATGAAAGCAGCTCAAAATATAAATTGGACAATGTTGGTGGCGTCTTCGACCTAAAAACAACAACAACAACAACGCAACGTAGTACCAAAAGTCCAAAACAGGATGGGAAAGAGGCTTGAGTCACGGGGCGATCTAAATACGGTTTAAAGCCCTAAATAACTATGAGAGTGTTTGGGTAAGATGCATATGAATCTATGCATGTAAATATGTATGTGTGTGTTAGTGTATATGTGTATGTATGCACAGTACAAAAAAAGTATAAGAAAGGAATAGCTGAATTTCAAAATTGTTTACATATAAAACCAACAAAAATGTAGTAAGCTTAGTAAGTTTAATAATATTTTCAAATTTAATGCAAAAAATCGAAGTTAAGTTGAAAATAATCATAATATCATTAAATGAAAATTTGCAATATTCAAATTGGCATTTTATGAGTTTATTTTGTTTTAAACTCCTTAATGATAAAGTTAAGTTTTCAAGTTGTTAAATGAAAAGCTTTGAATACTCTCTCAACTGAATTGTCGAAATATGTATACTCAAATAACGTTGTTTGTATTTTATGGAAAAAAATTACTTTCAATTTTTATTAAGTTTATTTTTTTTTTTGGGATTTTGCAAAATATTTGTTTAACAATAAGCTTAAAGTTCCTTTAATGAAAAGTTTCAAAGTTAATGCATGATTTTGTTTTGGTTTCAACCAAATGTTTTTGCACAGTGTATCTAAATCTCAGCCTGCTTGCTGTTGTTGGGCGGCCAAACGCGACGACGTGCGACGCCGCTTAACTGTTTAATAACTTTGGCTGCTTGCTGTCTGACAGCAGCCTTTGGCTTTGGCCAGGATACCATCCCCACCCCCCTCTATCACCACACACCCTTTTCTGACTGATGCATGTGAGGGACGCCAAACAAGGACGACGGCGACGGCGACGGCGACGAGGACGACTCATTGTCTCTGGTCTATGGGAACGGCTTGAAGTTCCACGTCGTTGATTTTATTAGTCTCCAGCGAACAATTCGAAAAATTTGTACCGAGAAAAATTCCTTTTTCTTTTTCGCTTTTCGTTTTTTGTTTGTTTGTTCGCTTGCTTGTTGGCGTCGCCTTACTATTGTTATATTTGTTGTTGTTGTTGTTGTTGTCCTGCCTTTGAGCCCCAAAATAGATAGAGCTATTGGAACTGGAGACGCGAATGTTATTTTATTTTTTTTTTGAGGCGGCTGGTTTAGGGTGTGGGTGGGGGGGTGCAAGACTTTAGCAACTGGAATCCAATAGCAGTCGATTTTCTTTGGAATTCCTTGGCAGTTTGTTGTTGTTGTTGTTGCTGTTGTTTGATGCCCGGCAAAAGGATTGCGAATTGCGAATTACGTATACGTATGGGAGGATTTTGCGAATTACGATTTGCGGATTGCCGAAAGAACTAACGACTCTTCTATATCTAGCTATTGTGTGTGCGTGTGTGTGTGCTTGTGTTTGTGTGTGTGTTTGGGCCTAGTCATCTCGCTGGCTCTGCCTTTGGCCTGCCCGTCTAATGGCAACTTGTTAAATTGTAAAATTGGAAAACAAGTTGTTTTCGTTCCTTTTTATTAGGTTGCCGCCTCAATGCACGCGGCATTCCTTTTCCATACCCCCCCCCCCCCGCACCCAAATGCCGTCTATTCCACCTAGTTGAAACTAAACAGACATCAATTGCATTATAGAGAAAAACAGATAGAGAGAGAGAGACACATTTACATTCACATTCTCACAGCGATATCCTTATTCTTGTTCTTATGCCTTTTCCTTAGCCTTATATCAATTTGTCTGGAAGTGTGTCTGTCGTGTGCCATGGCCCATTTGGTACTAACTTTAACCCCAATGCATCGCTAATCGCAAGGACTTTAGGCTGGGCGTGATGTGTCTGTCGCGCAAGATATTTCCAATGTACGAAAAGTATCTAAAGGAAAGTCCCAAAATAATATCGAGTAAAGCCTGAAAACAAGTAAAGCCTGAAAACTAGAAATTTTAACTATGGGAACTTCCTTAAGAATTGAAATAAATGGAAAAATTACTTAAATAGTTTGTCATTTTTATGGTCTTAACTTCGATATAGACTTAAAGCTGATAGAAGAAAACATAACTTAATTTTTGGTTGCTGTGGCAACTGCAACGAGCAGCGGCAACGAGCAGCAACCGTCAGGACAATTATGTTAGCAAACTTCAAAAGGCCGCGATGCTTTTTAATTTTTTCTTCGCGCCAATGTTAATGATGTAAATGATAACGATGATACGATGATGATGATAATGTGTCAAATAGGTCGCAGGTGCTGGCTGGTTGCTGTTCATTTAGAGTCCTTCAAAACCATCCTTAGCATCCTTAGTGTTTAATTTCAAAAGTATCAACACGCTGGAGTTCCTTTCAAGTGCACACACACACAGAGGGAGAAAGGGAAAGTCCATCCACCCAACCACCTAACCCTTTAAATAAGGCCCCAAACCCCCCTGGCTTTAAACGGATTTGGCCACCAAGCAGAAAGAAGATGGCAAAATGCAAAGTTGAGTTGAGTTTTTCAACAGAGCTCGGGCCTGACAGCCTGGTGTCATAAAATGTCAGCGTTGTCCTTGAGGACGCTTCCCATTCAGTCGGCTCCTTTGCTTATTGCCTTAGAGCTAGCTGAATGCAACTGATGATGGACCGACAACTTTGTGGCTGTGGCACGTAATTAGCTGCCACTTGGAGTCTAAAGGCTGAATAAACAAACAAACAAAACAACAGCAAATATGTCTCTAAAAGTGCAAGACACTAAAAAAAGGCGCCACAAAGACAGATGAAAGGAAAATTGGAGCCAAATAAAATGAGGAAAATCGCATTTTTCTCCTGTTAGTTTAGCTCTGCTGGTAATAGTATGAGTGTGAGTATCTGTCTGTGTGTGTGTGTTTGGCATTTTTGTGCGTGCAACGTAGAAAACTTCTTTTTTTTTTTGTTCCTTTCGGTTTTTCATTAATTTGGGATAAATGAAAACCTCAGCCACATGCGTGTTTGGCAACCCTCCACAGCCCCCTCTAAATGTGCGAGTGTGTGTGTGTGTTTGTGTGTGAAAAGGTTTTTTTTTTTGCCCCCAACACCAAATTCAACACATTGATTAAGTCTCAACAATAAAACAAACGAAACAAAACGAAATAAAAGCCCCGAGGCACAAGAGAAAAAAACCAAAAAAAAAAAATTCTCATTTGGGGCACATTCAGCACAGGTCGAATATCTGTGGGCTTACCTGCCGGCTGCCGGTGAGTGTGTATTGGTGTGTGTGTGTGTGTGTGTACTCATACTAGTACTAACTCTTAAGAGTTATCTTATATAGATTACGTTCTTTGGCACATTGAAAAAGTAAGTAAATCTCGAAGGCAAATTTTATAATTTGTTTTATTTGATTTTATTATTCAATAGATTCGTTTATATATAATTAGTTTCAAAAGATGAGCTCTTGAACTTTTAATTCTTAAAGTGCTTGCCTTTTTAAGCTTTCCGTCAAATAGTTCCACTCTAATCGGTTATTTAGTTGCAATCTCAGTTGAATTTTGTAATTGCTTTCGCTTAAATGCCACAAGATTGAAAACTAATCCAAAACTGATGAATTTTTGCCACAACAATAGAGCATGTGTGTGTGTGTGTGTGTGTGTATGTGTGTTTGTTTGTATGTGTGTGGCTAGCTTAAAGCTCGAGTTTATGAGTTAGTTGGGGTTAACTTTGCTCAGCTTAACTTTAGATAACTTGATACTCTTATATAAGTACAAGTAAATATATATATAAGAATGTATATGAGTGTGGATACACTTGACAAAAATGGTATGCCCAAGAAAAACATTGAAAATAATCATAAATATATTGATTAATTATATATCCGCAATATAAATGAAATGAAAAATTAGGTTCTAAATGGTATATCGAAACAAACTTTAATTAGTATTTAATTTATTTAAACTAATTTTTATTGAAATGAACGAATTGCTTATTTATAATTCTTGAGTCGACAAAAAATTCCTTTCAAGGAATCAAAAACTTTATTCCGTATTTTGTTCAGTGTGTTTTTTTTGTTATATAGAAGCTGAGAATTTGTATTGTGTGTGCGCACATCACTTGAAAATTCGATTAAATGCTGCAATTTAATGCCTGTCCCGTAGACCGCACACACACACACACACATACACACACACACACACACACGCGTAGTATTTAAGATAAGAACTCGCTGGCTGTCTTTTCGTTGGGGACGAAGGAGGAGACGAAAGAGTTTTTGGGGAGCTGGCAAAGTGAACGCATAATTAAATTACGCAGCAGCGGCAAGCGAAAGAGTTAGACAAATAAGCTCAGGTATTAACCTCTGGCACGCTAACACACACATTGACAGAGAGAGAGAGAGAGAGAGCAAGGGAGAGAGCAGACGGAGCCTCCATTGTGCGCCACAGCGTTCATTAATTCGATTTCCATAACAATTTATTCATAAGACAATGTCTGGCACCGTTATTTTATCTCTCTGGCGATGTGCGGTAACGGTAACGCCACTTAGCTACCAAAAAAACCCAACCCCAACCCACCCCAACAGAAGCTTGCTGCTGCTGCTTGTCTGTCCTGTGCAATCCTTTCGCGGCACACAGTGAAAATGTCGAGGGAAGCGCCATAAAATATTTTTATGTGTGAACACTCTATAAATGCGTTCGAGGAGCTGCCACAGGATCTGTTCCTGCTGCTGCTGCTGTTGCCTTTTGCGGTTGCTGCTTGCTGCAGTAGCTCTCCGTCTGCGTCTGTGTGTGTCTGTGTGTGTGTGTGTGTGGCAAGTGGTGCAAAAATTATCTTCAACACCTTCGAACTTTAAAATTAAATGAGGATTAGCGCCGACAACGCACAGAGAAAACGCCCCAAGAGTCGAACACTCACACACAGGTGTGTGTCTCACGGTATGTGTGTGTGTGTGTGTCGCTGCTTTTCATTAAGGCACTTGGGGGATCTTTGCTGTCTGCCATCGTGCCACATCCCCGACCACAGCAGTTGCCCCTAACCCTTGCTTTAGTTTTATGCCGCTCATTTGCATTTTTTGCTTGCACCAAGCCAGCTGCTGGGCGCATGGCTGATTTATAGACACACACACACACACATACATACACCCACAAAGCTGTCTGTGCAGTTTCTTAAAGCATACTTTTGTGGCGCCGCGTCACTTGGCAACCAGCTCAGCAAAAAATTAACCAAAAAACGCAACAACAACAACCAAAAATTATTATTAAAACACTAAAAACAACAACTCATTTGAACAACACACCGAATAAAATGTGCCCTTTAAAAAATCGAAATTTTTAAATTTTTTTTTATTACAAATCTGATTTGAAAAATTTTTTTTTTTCGAATTCTTGATCTCAAAAATATAGAATTTTTAACTACTTTGCAGCTGCTGCTTGTTTTTTTATTTTAACAGCAAATATCGAAAAATCGTATACTTAATTTTTAAGTTCGGTTTAAATGTCGCCAATGGCATAAACAATTCCATAGAATCGATTTGCAGTAAGTGCATTTAGCAAAGCGACAAAATAATGGGCAACAAAACAAAAAGGCGAAAAGGCAATTACGTTTGGGGCCATATCAGTGCGGACACGCCCACAACAAATTAGTTGCAATATGCAACGTAGCCGCAAGTGCCTGCCGCCTGGCGGTACCGTTACGGCAACGCCCAAACCCCCCCAACCAGTCAGTGCAAGCCGGCATGGCACTTTATTGCGCCTGTCGATTGCAACAACAACAACATTACTTCGATATACATATATATTCGATGTTCTTGTATTTTTTTTGTGTAGCATGTCGTGTGCCTTCAAGATTTTTGAGCATGAGGCGAAACACTTTGCCAAATTGGCCAAGAAATGCCGGCAAGTCAATAATAACAGCTAACAGACGACCGTCATCGTCATCGTCCTCATCCTCATCGTCATCGTCATCGTCCTTTGGCATTTTTATTTCCTTTTGCATAAGCTGCCTTTGACTAAGTTGTAGTAGTTTTTTTTTTGCAGCAGCATTTTTTGCTTTTATTGGTAGACAGAGACATGTGTGTATGTATATTAATAACCCCCCCCCCCCCCATCCAGTTTTTTGGCCTAAGGCTGCAATTTGAGTTGCTTACCTTTCGCCACAAACTTTAAAGTTTCGTTTGCAAATTTGATTCAATTAAAATAAATGAAACTTGAACGAATGAACGAAAAATGAAAACAAAGAATATGAATTATGCTACTAATTGGTTTTAGTGAAGTTTTTCATAAAGAAAACTTGTCGCTCAATAAAAGTGCAATCTATTAATATCTAAACATAAACTTTATCTAATGGATGCTGGTTTTTAAAATTGGTTCAGTTGATTTCGAAAACCAAATACATATGATCCAATAACTTAACCTTCCTCTCGTTGCTTTGCTAGCGGTTTGTCACTCGTTGCTTTTTACTCGCTACTAAACAACAGTTGCCAATTGATAGGAATCCCTTGCGCGCTCTCTCTCTCTTTCATTGCACTTGTCACCTGCTCCGCTCTGTCAGTATTTATCACACATTCTCCTCATTCCTGCTTTTTCCATCTTCTATCACATTTAGCTCATGCTCGTTCTCTTCGCTTCTCTCGTTCATTGTTTGATACAATTACATGCATCGTACATCGTACAACGTACATCGTACACATGACATCTACTAAAGGGACTACAACAATACATTGAATCCGTTGAATTGGGTCTGGGTCGGGGTCTGGTACCATTTTGATGGCGCCAGGAACACAGTAGCAACAACAGACGGCAGCGTAACAGAGAGACAGCGAGACAGAGAAACCGAAACAGAAACAGTGGCCAACGCGACATCCGCTTCCTGTTCCTGGGTACGGCTCGCTGGCTGGGCGAATCCTTTACGGCTTGCTTTTGAAGCCTTTTCACAGCATTGGACAAAAGAAATGCTGACAATGTCTGCCTGTCCAGGTTTGTGTTCCGCTATTTTTCTTTCATTCATAGTTACTGTTTTTTTCCCCTCCTTTTTCTTCTTCTCGTTTTTTTTTTTTGCATTGCTCTTTTGTGTGATCTCAGCGACGCTTTTATGTGGCCCATTGGCCAGCCAGCAAGCCAGACATTGAACATTGTTGTTTGCCACACACACACACACACATTGCCACAGCCACAACAAGTATTACACATTTCAATTAGCGACATGTGTTTGTTTGTTTGTTTTCGGATGAGTTCTTAAAGTCATCCAACAACAGTTGTGAATGCAAATTAAAATTATTTCTATAACAATTTGTTTATGTGATTATTTCTAAAGAATTTCATATAAAAATAAGTTAAATTTCTGTATTAATTTAAAGAATATTTTCTTTATATCGAATAACACTTAAAAAATCTAAATATTTGCAATGTTTTTGCACAAAAATTTATTTGCAATTATTTCTTTATTTTGATTTCACTAAAATAGAATTTAAGGCATTTAATTTATATAAATTTCCAAGGATATTCTTTCTGTATTTGCTTTGTGGCCAAAAGCCACACACACACACACACACATTTTAATGCACTTCTCAGCGCCACACAGCACGAGTCCTGTGCACCCGCTGCTTTCTGCCACTGCTTCAAATCCTGCTGCTTGCCCAGTGGGGCAAAACAGAAACAAAAAAAAAGAAAAGAAAAGAAAAGCGAGGCTAAATTGGAAAAACAAAAACGTATTTACCTCAAATTAAACATTATTATGCCGCTGCGAAGGACGAGCAAGCGTGCGACCATTGAAGATTCCCAGATTTGGGAATGAGAATTGGCATTGTGACTGCTTTTCGTTGCGGGAGAGGGAGGAAGAGGGGCTGCAGCCCGCTGGAGCAGAAGCTGAAGCTGTGTTGTTTGCCTGGTTCGCGTTGGTCATTTTGAGGGCAGCCGCAGGTGGCGTCCACACACACACGCACACACACACACACGCACGCAAACACGTTGACCGCAGTAAATCAGGCCGTTAAATGGCGGCGACCGCTGTGCAGGCGAATGCCCGCTACCTTCACCACCCCTCTTACCAACACTCAAAAAAAAAAAATAAATCTTATATTAAAAAGTGTTGTTAATAATTTTTCTGTTTTTGTTTCTTTATTACTTTTTTTTCATTATTTTTAGTTAAAGATTAAATCTACGACAAATTTTATGCTATAAATTATTAATCAAAACATTAGAAATTAATCATGGCGACTTTTCTTTCAGTATACAGCACACTAGTCCGCTGAATCTCTCTCTCTCTCCCTCTCTTCAACCTCCTCTTTGTGTGGCAACGACATATGTGCGACGCGCGCGCTTCGAGCAGGTCCTGGCCTGACTGCTGCTGGCTAGTGGCTAGTGCTGGGTCCTTGGGTTCCTGCATTTGTCGAGGCACTTCCCGTTGCCGTTGCCATTGCTGTTGTTGTTGCCGTTGCTGTTGTTGTTGGTCGTTGTTGACTGGTCAGCGACGCGGACGCGAATATGGACGCAAATGTGTGCTTTGGGCGGGCCATTCGCAAGCCTTAATGACATTGCCACACACACATCTCTCTTTCTTGAAGCCCCCCCGTACCCCCTCTTAACTGTCACTTGGCTGCCCCTTGCACATAAGAGTTTATTTTGTAATTAACGCCTGCCAGCCGCCTGTTGCGCCTCCTGCACCTCAGGCCATGGCTGGAGGTTAATGGCGAATGGTGGGGCTGTGGGCGGGTGATTTGAGGGTGCTCATTCTTTTTCGTGTTGTTAATGACGTTGACAGGCATTAGAATGCGTGTGTGTTTGTGTGTGTGGGAGACTAGAGATGGAAATGAATCGTGTTTTTGGATGAATTTTGTGAATCTACAAAACAATCGAAGCGAAAACTAAAGCTTAAAGTTGTGTTCAATGGGTTGAGATTGAGAAAAAACAAAGGCAGAAGATGTTATAAGCTTAAGAATAGGCTAAGCTAGAATAGTATTAAATTTAGAATCGCAATGAAAAGATTAACAAAAGTCTAAACAAAAAGCCATTTTTTGATAAATGACGAAAGCTGAAAAAAAAACCTATAGAAAAAACCACATTGCAAATTAACAATTGAATCTCTTAATATTAAAAAAAGAAGTAGAAATCAATGGCTTAGTGCCATCTCTGAATTGAAGTTGCTGTTGTTGCCACAGTGTATTTGCTGCTGGTTGCTGTCAACACCTTTAAGCACAAAGTAGCAGAAGCGCAGCGTGAATAAGCCAGAGACAAAACAACAAAAAAAAAAACAAGTACAAACGTTGCAGTCGACTGCGGTATACTCGATACCAGTAATAAAACCAATAAAAAGAGACCTGATTGCAATAGGATGCGGATACGGCAGGGGTGTACGCTGCCTTAAAGATTGTCCTGATGCAGATGGGGATGCCAAAAAGCTATCTTCCTTCCAAATTTGGTGACTCTAGCTCAAAGTTTGTTTAAGGTGGGGAATGGGGGGCTGAGGTCGCTATGGGGGGCGTGGCATCCAAATTCTTGCTCAAGATCTGTGTATCATGTCAATTGCTATCCTCATACCAATTTGGTTTTTTGGGTTTCTACATCAACAATCGTGGCACCAAATTTTGGTGGCTTTAGCTCAAAAGCTGTGGAAGATATAGGCATTATTGTTTTTTAACTGCGGAGGGGTTGGAGAACGGGGGAGGGGGTGGCTCCAAAACTTTGATGCAGTTTTTTTGGAGATTGTTAGTAGCTATCTTCTCTCAAAATTTGGTAGTTCTAGCTGTAAGGGCGTGTGAAATAGCTGGACTTATCGATATTGAGTTATCGTATTTATCGATTTGCCAGCTGCCTAGTTATCGTACAACAAACCGAATATACTCTTTACGTTCGGTATCGAGTATAAAAAGGCGTTGCAAGCGTGCGCCTTGCGCCTACCCCGCAGTTCACACATGCCCCTCCTGTTTCCATTTGAGATGTGTTGAAAAACCATTTGCCGTGCAGTCCACACACACACACACACACACACACACACACACACACGCACATGTTCTTGTGGCAATTTGTGTGTAGCTCGTTATTGTCGCTGCTTGCGAGTTAATTTGCGGCATATGAACTGTGCGCATGAAATGAATTGAATGGAAAGGCAAATGTAGTGTGAGAGGTGTGAAGTATGTGGTTGTATGTGTGTGTGTATGTCAGTGTATGTGTGTGTGAATCAGCTGAAGGGCAAAACGGTTGGGCGTCAGTTGCTGTTGCTGTTGCTGTCTGTGCAATGTTTGCCGCCGCCAACAGGTGTAAATGTGAATTAATTAACCGCAAACACTATAAACAACGCCTCCTTCACACACACACACACACACACAACTGACTTAGTGTGTTAGTGTCAGTGCTTACAAATTGGCTTGACGTTTTGACTAAATTGAAATGAAATTCATTACGCGAGACTCGCTTTTGTAGGCAACTCGCGTCCGCTAGACAAATTCTCTCACAAATTTACCAATAACCAGAAATCAACAATATGTCTCGCAGCACAACTTGAACGTTAAATAAAATAGCAAACAACAAAAGCAACAAAAAAACATCAAGTGGATATTATGATGCGAAACAACAAAAAAGCAGGGTAGCAGCAAGGTAGCTAAGCTAAAAATATGCGTGAGGGTTGGTTGCAAGAAGTCGAGGGGTGGGGTGGGGTTACACTACACTAGAAAAAAGTGCCATACAAATGTATGTATAAGAAAGATCTCAGGAAAATAAATAATATTACATTATTTTATTCTAAGAAAAAAAAAGTATTATAACATACCACAGATTATCATGGAAAAAAATCTAAAATTGCAACAATCATCGTATATTAAAGTAACTTTAAAGAACTTTAAAAATTTTATATCTTAAACTCAAAAATAAATAAATATTTTGCTGCATTTTTATAACTAAATCAAAATTTTCAGTACTATTCAAAAATAATTCTTAAAAGTCAGAAAAATTCTATATAATTTGAGAACATACTTAAAAGTTGGTGGTTGTTTTTTTTTGTTTTTGTAAGTGTGGCAAAATGTCAAATGTCAGCTGAAGTTGCTGTTGCTGCTTTTGTTGGCTTTGTTGGGTCGCCTCGATATCAAGAAGTCAATTCAAATCAAATCATTTGGAAGCAAATCATTTGATATGTTGCGGCAATTGACAAACTCCCAAAAATGAACTGGGGTAGGGGTAGGCTGCAAACACACACAGACACACACACACATAGACGTTTACAATTGCTCAATTCAATTTCCGTTTGAGTGCGTCGCCAGCAAACTTGATCTCCTGTTGATGATGACGGCGCCAAACTGTCGCTTATACAATATTGTAGACGGCTAAACTGGCGAAATGGCGCACAGGTAAACGACTAACGCACACACACACACACACATACACATACACAGGTGAGTGGCTTTAATGTGCTCGTTACAGCGCAGCGGATGTGGATTACTATGCCCGGGACAAGCCCAGAGACTCGGTTTTCGTTAAGGGGATATATGGCAATATGGCAAGGATTCTGTCACGCAGCTCCTCCACAATTGCCTTGCACTTGATTTGCTACTTATTGAAATCAAATAGGCATTGAAATTGCCCGAACGCGTACCTCCTATCTTCCAGATACTCTTAGCCATAAGAAGTTGTTTGCTTACAGTTTGAAAAAGAACAAAAAAAAAAAATACTTTTATTACATTTTTAAATAATATCTAAGAATTTTTTAAAAGCAAAAACTAACCATGTACAAATTTATTCATAAATAAATTATATTAAGATTCATTAATATTATTTTTTATTATTCAGTCATTCAGTCATTTCCCAATTGATAATGATCTATATATACATATATATTCAATTAATTTTATTTCATATATTTTTATGGGGTTAGTGCAGTTGCTATTCGGCTTCGATAGCTTATTTGTTTAAGCTATTTAACTGTTTTATTGTCGTCCCCGCAACGCTGTGTTATTTTTATTATTGGATAACATTGGCCGATTACGCGCACTTGAATCGATTTATTGTTATTGAGGAGCCGAGCGTAAGGAATACATTTTCTAGCCATAATTACAAGTGCTTTGGCATTTGTCTTAACGGTGGAGGAGGGGTAGGGGTAGGGGTAGGATATTGGGCGGCTAGGCAGGTAAAATTGCAAAAGTGAATTGTGGGAATTGCGCCCTTGAGTTACATTTCACTTAAGGCCAATTTCGCAATCATTTTTGGCCAGTTGCCAGTTGCCAATGCCAGGCAAAAATGATTCGCATTTTGCTTATCGGCATTTTTTGTTGTTGTTGTTAGCTTTCGCTTATTATTTAATTATTTGCTCATGGCAATTCCTGGCGGATCGCCTTGGCTGCCGCGTTTTATTTGCTTTAATTTCATTTCATCGTTGCTGCTGCCAACCACAGGACCACAGGACTTAACCACCCAATCCACCCCATCCTACTCCATGCCATTCAACTCTATGCGGCAATCACAT
This sequence comes from Scaptomyza polygonia, assembly GCA_035044585.1. Taxonomy (NCBI): domain Eukaryota; kingdom Metazoa; phylum Arthropoda; class Insecta; order Diptera; family Drosophilidae; genus Scaptomyza; species Scaptomyza polygonia. The sequence continues at coordinate 1,578,377 of JAWNNU010001662.1, read as the reverse complement.
TTCAGTTCATCATTAGCGCCGACATTGACAGCCAACGTGGCTGAGATGAGATGAGATGAAATGGTTGCAAGGAGTAGGAGGGAAAAGATGGTGGAACGTGTTTATGGGCCTCTTCATAGTTTCGCAATTATGAGTTGGCTGGGATAAGGGGGACGAACGGTTGTGGCGTTGTTAGCTGGTATTATATTTGGTCTCTCTTCTACTCTCAATCAATCATAATTAGCGTGAATTGCAATTATTTCTGCATAGTTTTTGAGCTAGCTAAATTGCAACTGACATGCGGCCCAACAAATAACTCTCTCTATCTATCTGTGTGTGTGTGTGTTTGTGTTTGTGTTTGTTAAGAAAATTATGGGGTTTTCTTCGGTTGGAAATTGCCAACTTTCTTTCCCTAAGTCACAAAATCTATAACTTTAACACGAAGCTTTAAACTAAATCTCTCGGTTTTATTAAGAATAAAGTGACAGTAATTTTCTATATATTTTTTAAAGTGGTAGAATCTAGAAATCCTCATTATTAAAACTCGATCAACAGATTTGTTTATTGTGACATTCTTTTTTTATACATATAAATTTATTCTTAGTTCAGGACTAGTTTGAAATTGTTAACGACGTTCTTTCTAAATACTCTTTCTTTCGCTGAATATTAAAGCATCAATTGAATGCTTTGAATATTTAATAATTAATTTCTTTAAACTCGTATTTACCTAAGCCAGTTTTGTTTTTGCTATTTTGCTGGTATCAGAAGGCGAGTTTTTCTTTTCGTCATTTTATTTTTTATTTTTTGTTTTTTTTCTGTTAAGGACTTAGGACCAAGCGTTCGTACGGTGATACTGATAATACTTGGTATGCAAATTTGATTTGTTGTAGTCCGGGTACGTGAGAGCGTCCGTCGTTCACCATTCAGTTGCCCCCGAGGAGCAACAACCAGTCGACAAAAGGGCTAAGGAGCAAAAGACTAAAGACTAAGGACCCCAGCAACGGGTGGCTTGTGCACTTTGTAACTGGTTGTGTAAACACTCCAAAGAAAGCAGCCAAAGCCACGTTCAGGTCCGTTACAGCAACAGCAACAAAATAAAAAGGACAGCCCCCATCGAAAGGGTCACTGGGACGTTGTTGTCAGTCAAGTTCGGCGCGAGGGAAAAAAAGGGGGAAAAAAGCAGGCGGCCGTCACATGACGGCATTCAACTTGTCGTGGTAATTGCGTAGCATTTCCATAGATTAAGGGATTTACTCAACTGCTTTCACTTCGGCGTCACCGATACCAAAAAAAGACAACAACAACCAACACAAAAAAAAAAAATTATGCTACATTTCTGAAGGAAATCGCCAAACTGAAACCAGAGCGAAGAAAATTCAAACGGCACGCACTGTCCAAAAAAGCAAAAAAAAACAAAAAAAAAGACACAAAAAGAGAAAGTAGTCAAAATAAAAAAGAAAGCCAAGAAGAAATGCTGAAAGTGTAGTAAAACGCTTGTGTTAAATACTTTTATTGAGATGGTAAGCCTTTTTATTAGCTCAGACCTAAATAAACAAGCCAAAGCGAGAGCGGGTCGGACATGAAGCTAAAGCCCTAGCCTGAATTTCAGAGAACTTGTTCCTTTTTGTTTTTTTTGTTTTTTTTTTGGGTGAAGGTTAAGCAGTAGCGAAAGGGGTTGTTGATTCTTCTTATTTAGCTACTGCTGTGATGAGAATGCGTCTTTTATCTGTCCAACAGGGGCGGAGCAGGTGGGGCGGTTGGGGTTTGTCCAAGGTCTCGGGGCCGACGTTTTACATGCTTTAAAAAGGTTTTTGGCCAAAACAAAAAACGGCGTTAAATTCGTTAAAATTAAGCAGGAGACAAAATTTAAATATAAAAAAAAAACAAAAAAAAACAAAAGTAAGCCGAAAACCAAAGCAGTCAACTTAACAACAAACAAAAAATAAGGTAAATAAATGCCAAAGGCAAATTAAATAGCTGCTGCAAATTACCCATTAAAGCTTAGATTGCCGCTCTTAAAGGCCTTTAGAACGATTCGAAAGCGATTAGCAAAATTAAATAAAAGTGTGCCCATAAAAATAAAGGTAGTACAAACAATAACAGAACTTTAGTCGCTTATCTGTTTTACAAAAAAAAAACATTCTCTTTAATTCTTTATGTCTTAATTAAGCGCCGAAAGGATTCAAAACTGCAAGTGAGAAGTTTTTTATTATTGCATTTAAATAATTGTTTTTAACTGGAGTGACTGATTTTTTTTTTATCAACGTAAAGCCCAAGACATAAGAGCTATAAAACTGAAATTTATAGAGCATTATTTATTTTTTAAGCTAAGAATTAACTGTTGCTTAAATATTTTTCTAATTTTTCTTTTTATCTCAATGGGCTTCAAGTCTTTTTTTATTGCCTTAATAAGAAGATCATTTAAGTTTTTCCGGGATAAACAACCCAGATTTAGTATCATATATGGGTTTCAGGTTGATTATCTGGAACAATATGTCCAGATTTAGTATCATATATGGGTTTCAGGTTGTTTTTCCGGCAAAAAACCCGAGATTTAGTATCATAGATGGGTTTCAGGTTGTTTATCTAGAACAATATGTCCAGATTTAGAATCATATATGAGTTACAGGTTGTTTTTCCGGAATAATAAGCCCAGATTTAGTATCATATATGGGTTTCAGGTTGTTTTTCTGGAACAATATATCCAGATTTAGTATCATATATGGGTTTCAGGTTGTTTTTCTGGAACAATATGTCCAGATTTAGAATCATATATGGGTTTCAGGTTGTTTATCCGGAAAAATAAACCGAGATTTAGTATCACATATGGGTTTCGGGTTGTTTTTCTGGAACAATATATCCAGATTTAGTATCATATATGAGTTTCAGGTTGTTTTTCTGGAACAATATATCCAGATTTAGTATCATATATGGGTTTCAGGTTGTTTATCTGGAACAATATGTCCGGATTTAGTATCATATATGGGTTTCAGGTTGTTTTTCCGGAATAATAAGCCCAGATTTAGTTTCAAATATATGTTTCAGGTTGTTTTTCCCGAAAAATAAACCGAGATTTAGTATCATATATGGGTGTCAGGTTGTTTTTACGGAATAATAAGCCCAGATTTAGTTTCAAATATGAGTTTCAGGTTGTATCGACGAATACTATCTGTCTATCTAAATGGAGAATTTTGAAAAGAATCTTTTCGTCGAAGTTGATAACAATGGTATTTTTAGATTTTTTTTAAAGCTTACTTTTCAACTCCCTAAATTTAGCACACAAAAATTATATGGGCTACTTTATCTTTCTACCATTTGTTTCCACTTCACCCTACACCGCTACTCCCCCTCCCATTTTCTACAATACTCCCTCCCCGCTGTGAGTTCCTCATTATTCATTTGTGTGTGTGTGTGTGAGTCTGTCGATCGGTTAATGTTTATGTTGTGTGAGGAGCTTTTAAGTCTTAGATTTGAAAGCCAGTGCAAAGGCGGCAACAACAACAAAAACAACAAAAACAACAACAACGACAGCAACACGCGCGCATTTAAATCACATTTGTGTGTGTGTGTGTGTGTGTGTGAGAGAGAATGGGCGAAAGAGAGCAAGCGAGCAAAGTCATAAAGTGTTGTTTAATGGCATTTTTCATCCATTACTTACCGTTATTATGCTAATGAGGTCGTTACGCTTATTTGTGTGTATATTTTATTTATATTGGATTGTGCGTGAGCCCTTCGAGCACAGTAAACACACACATACACACATACATATGTGTGTATACATATATGCATGATATAATAACATACACACACACGTTATATAGACATCATCAGCTACAATTTTTGCATACATTTTTGTGCGACAATTTTGCATTTGTTGTTGTGCCCTATGGGCGATTATTGTTTGTGCTTGTTTGTGTGTGTGTGTGTCTTGGTGCCCCCTGCCCCCTTCACACCACCTTCACCACCCCGCCTTACCTGACATTTACTAAAGCTAATTGAGCGGCTTGTAGCTGTCATTTGTGCTTGAACATTTGAAGCAGCGACGCTTTAAATGGCAATGCCTTGATTTGGGCGCAGCATTGCCAGGCTTGTTTACATGAATGATATGAACTGCTTGGTTGTTGCTCTCGTTATGTTATGAGATTGCCCAACGGCAAACGCAGTCGCAGTTATTTATCAACTAAGAAAACAACAAGGAGAAAACACAAACACAGAAGGCTAAATGCGAAATGCAAACAGAAAGTTGGTGTGTTGGTGGCGGTACGAACGAGGGGCGATAGGTTGGGCGAAAACATTAATTTATGTATGTAGGGCATTAATCAGAGCACAAAATACTATAAAATCCAAATTTATAAAACAATTTTTTCTTTTCTTTTTTAATTATATTTTGTTTTTCCAAATTCTTATTAACATAATATTTGTACTTTGATCTACAACTGCATTTTAGTGGATTTTTCCTATCATCGTTATTTTTGCGGAATATTATTATCCCCAAAGGAACTCAATTTTGAATTTAGTTCATCAAATAATTTGATATTTATTCAAGAATTTAGCCAATTTTGCAATAAAGTGCAATTTTATCGGTAAGGCAACAACAAACACATGGACAGTCAGTGACTTGTGAACGGTAGGGGGGAACAGTATAGTACAGAGTACTTTGGTATATCCAAGGTTCTGTGGTTGGTAGTTGGGGGTTGGGGTTTTTGGCAAACTTTAGCTGCTGAATACGTAAAATGTTTTGGTAAATGTGTCCCAAATGTCGTTGACGAACGCACCAACTGTGGTCAGAGGGTGGCAGGACGGGGGATGGGGTGGGGTTTTGAGAATCAGAGTTGGGGTAGGTGCGACAGCAACGCAACGATTTGCACGCTCTAAGCAGATGGTGTGGGTTCGGGGTGAGGGGTGCCGCGACATTTCATTCGATTCGTGACTAAATATCTTGGTTTTGCCAACGCCAAAGCGGGGTGGTAAGAATGAAGACGGGGGAGAGGAGTAAGGAGCTCCCCGACAGCGACAAGGACTAAGAGTTGAACTAGCCAGACGCGAGATGGGGGCTGTGACTGTTTAGACTGTACTGTGCACGGCTGGGGCAGGGGTTTGAAGGCGGTTTATAAGAAAGCGCGTTTTGTGGTCGGCTGCGACTTGCTGTTGTTGTTGCTGTTGTCTGTTGCAGCTGTTTGAATTGTTGCGCCTTTTTGGCGCACAGCACAGCACAGCACACAACACAACCCCACTGTACTCCTACCCACTTGCTGGGGAACCATCTTGTGCTCGCGGGTACTTCTTAAGCGCTTTCCTGTCCTGCGGTGGTCGTTTGTTTGTCGCGCACATAAATCCTAGCGCAAGTAGTTGTCCCAAAAGGCACTGCCACTGGCAGCAGCAGCAGCAGCCCCAAACACACACACACACGCACACAAACACTCAGTTGACAGTTGTGCTTTACCACGCACCAACACCACCCGACCCGACCCGACCGACCCACTCCCCCTAACCACCTGCCAGGCAGCCTGCCCAGTGACAGTGTCACAGCTCAGTGGTTGCTTCTGCTCGTCCTTTCGTTTAGCATTCGTGTAAACCGCATACTTAATTATGAAGTCGCCGGCGCTTCAACTGCACAAAATTCCCCACCTCAGCCAGCAACACTCCACTCCACTCCACTCCACTCTCCTGATTTCTTTCTTGCCTTGGCTTGGCTGTGTCCACCTGGTGCTCAAGCAGGCGTAACAGCTGCGCGCGTTTGGCATTGGGCCGCAACAAAACTGTCTTAAAGCCAATTTCAATATCTTGCCCAACTGTTAAATTCAACAATTCAACGAGTCTAAAGTTGAGAAATAGGGTCATATTTCCGTTCATATATTTGGTATTTGAAAACAAAGTTACGAGCAAATTTTTAGGAATACTAAAAATTCAACAATATTCAGTATTCATCATTTCAAATGTAAATAATTGTCAAAATTTTTAACATAATAATTTAAATATTGTTTTATGTTATATACAGTATTTTTAATCAAATTAAAGCTGTAGAATTTCTTGTTTATTAACTAGTTTGTTTATTTATTATTGGATATTAGAATTACACTAAAAATAATATTACATAAATGCAATTCATACAATTTTTAATAAGAATAGTTAAAATATTATAGAAACATTTATTAATAATGCCATTTTTTGTTCAAATTTATTATTCCTGCAAACATTTTTCATATAAAAAAAAAAATGTCCTAGTGGCGGTCGGTTTAGGCTTTACTTCCGTCCAATTCTATATATGTACATATATATTCTTTATATAATAATTCGAAATCATTCGTAAGTTTGCCTGCTGTTGTGTTTTGATTTTTCAGCGTTAGCTGCTTATTGGTTTAAGGATGTCTTAATCGGACAACAACATTCTAATGAATGTCATAAATTGATGGCGCTTTGGGCCCCTTAAGGGCTGTTTTGCTAGTACCATGTCGATTGGCTTCGTTTTCGGGGGCGCCTTGTGATTTCCAATTGTGTGCACTTTTCCAGACGTAGCCCCCCTCCAACCAACTCCCACCAACTGGTGACAGCAGCCCCTCAAACTGTGAACTAAACTGAAGTGGTCAAGTGTATAAAGTTGAGTTTTCTCTCTTGAGTTTTGGCACTTTAAAAAAAAAAATAGAAAAATAGAAAAACAAATGCAAGCAAAAATACACGAAAATGGACTGGACTCTGTTGCCCTGTCGAATCGACGTTTTTTTTTTGCTCTTCTTTCTGACATCATCATTTTAATCATTGAACGAAGTAACGTCCTTTTGTCGCCCTTTTGTACCAATGTCTCCACTTCAACCACTGTCCATACCGAAACTCATGTGTTGTTGTTGTTGTTGTTGTTATTGCTGTCAATTCTTTTGCTGTTACTTTGCCGATAAGCCAAGAGCAACAACAATCCCCCAACCAATATAGTATATATATATGAACACGCATTCACAGGACTTGTGCGGACTTGAGACGCCTTGGAGTCTTTTTGGCATAAGTCTTCTTTGGACACATGCGACATGCACGCTACAAGATAATCACATTAAAAATACTTGACCAGCACAGACAGAGAGACAGACAGAGAGACAGAGAGCTGAGATGTTACTACCCACATCAATATCAATCCATACTTTGACCCGATAAGGTTCGTTTTGTTCTAACCTCCTGCCATCCATCTGAGCCTGTCTTATCTACACAACACAAAAATATGTATTGGCAAATTGCAAGGACCTATCTCTTGCTCTATCTAGTATCTCTGTCTCTACTTTCATCATCATAACGTTTTCTTGGTCTCTCATACCAAATTTTGTTTTTCTGATTCGAGCTATCACTCCCCGCCTCGCCTCGCCTTGCCCCACCCCAACGCTTCTTATGCCTATTGTGCTCATTATTTCATTTAGGGCTTTTATTGTTTTTCGCATGCCATTAGTCAGTTTTGATTTACATGAGACGGTGGCAGGGGGATGAGGGGGATGTGGCGAGGTGCAGCGGTAACAATAAAAATAATAAAAACAACTGTCGCTCAACTTAATAAGAAACAGCCAACAACAACAGCAGCAACAAAAAATACACCAAAACGGCAACAAGAAAATGAAAATGAAAAAAAACGAAAAATACAAGCGACGCCAAATGAAATGAACAAACCTCTTCATTCCCTCTCGTCTTTTGGCCAACAGCAACAGCCAACTCCCTCAGCGCTCAAAAGTGAAAAGAAAATCATTCGAAATGACTGTAAAAACAATGAAATTAGGCCGTCGGACTGAGAAATCTAATTATTCATCCCCTTGTTGTTGCTCGACCTGCAAATACGAATTTCAAATTGGTATTTTCTTCGTTGTTTTTTTGTTTTTTTTTTTTTTAACAGAAGTCTTACCTACCTACTTACTCCTTCCCCCAATGTCTAATAATACTACTTTAAAAAATTTTGTATTATGATTTGTGCTATTTTTTTTAAAAGAAAAACATATTTTAATTGGACATTTGGCTTGTTAACTTTTTTCCATATATTTTTTGTTAAATGTTTAAATATATTTTAAATAGTTCTTTGAATTTTTGAGCTTTTATTTGGTTAACTAACGAACAACAACAGTTAAAAATAATAATTTTACAATTTTAATAGACAAATTTCTTTTTTTATAAATATTTAAATTATAATACATATAATTTTTGTTATACAATTTACGAACAACAACAGAAAATTAGGATCTATAGTTTTTTTCCTTTGTCTCTTTACATATAAAAATTTTTTTTACTTATTTTTTTTTTTTTAATTAATTAACAAACAGCAACAAAAAAAAAGTTCAACCAATACTCATATTTTGTTTTTGAAACATATTTTTGAAATATTTTTTAGTGACTTTTTTAGAGCCGCTTTCAATATTGTCGCAACTAAGTTGAGGCTATGAGAGATTTGACATTTGACAAATTTGCCGCTAAGCTGGTTTCTGGGTTTGGTATTTCTGGCCTTTTGTCCCCATTGCCGGTCCGTTTGCCACTGAGCGTTGCATTCCGAAAGCGCCCCAATAAGTAGCACCTAGTAGAACAGTCGCAGTCCTTGTTTGTTGTTCGTTTCCATTTGGCTTTTTTCGGACTACCCCGATGTTGGTAGACGCATGCGCTTGCTTCTAGTTGAGCGGAGGGGGGGAGGCCGGGGTCCTTCGTTGTTGTTGTCGTCGTCGTCGTCTGTGGCCCAAAAGGACTTCCCACATTTCTTTATTTTTTTTTTTTGTGTCGGTGTGTGTGTGTGTCGGTCGGCAACTGTGAGCGCCGCCTCCATGTATTTTCCCATTGGGAGGCGGCCTTATAAGAGCAAAGGCTGCTCCTGCTGCTGCTGCTGCCGCCGCTGCTGCCACTGCACCAACGCTTGCGCCTCGCAAGCACCGCATTGGATTTGCCGCATGCCGCATGCCACATGCCACACGCGCCCTCGCCAACTCTCTCGCTCTCTTTCGCTCCTTAGCACCTTGCTCTCTTTCTTGCCAGCACACTAGTCGCTCTCTCTCTTTCTCTTTCTCTCGTTCGTTCTCTGTTGCTCGTTTTGGGTACATAAGCTCCGTGTTGTATATAGTCGGACTTCTATATAAATATATATGTGTGTGTGTTAGTGTTTATGTATGTATATATATACATATGTGCTCCATTGGGTGGCACTAGCCAACAACAACAACAACAACAACAACAAGAACAAATCGACCCTACAATTCGCCTCTTCATCGTCATTTTTGTACTTTTTTTGCTCCCCTTGGTTGGCGCTTTTAGGTGCTTTGACTATACACACACACACACATACCTACACACACTCATGTATATTACATAAAATACCTTGTTTTTTATTTTTTCATGCAATCCATCAAAGACAGCCCACGCTGCCCCCACGCAGTTGCCCCGACGCGTCGCTGCTTCATTGAACTGCATGACGAAAAAAAAAACATACAAAATTCACATGTCTCCTTTTTGCCCTTGCTCCAAACACCCTGCAACCTGCATCCTGCATCCTGCATCCTGCATCCTTAACCCCCTACCAGCTGCTTGCACCAAACAATCCATATTGATACTTTTTTGTGCTGGAATTCTTTGTTTATCGTCCTTTTTTTATCGTTTTCAATACACAATTAATTAATCAGGCTGCAACCGTTTGCGCTTGGCGGTTTAAAGCTGGTGTTTTTTTTATTTTTAAAGCCTGAAACTGAAAATACGCCAAAAAAAAAAAAATTGCTTGGTATAAACAAATTTTCAATTATGGCCTCGCCAAAAACAAAAAATTATACAAAAATGAAAAAAACTTTTCAACCGGCGAAAGTTCTTGAAAAACTTTTCGAGAGCTCGCTCGCGACTTTTACTTTAATTTAACTCTCTCTCTCTCTCTTTCTCTCTCTCTCTTTATCTCTCCCTCTCGCTCTTGCTGTTTGTGTTGATGTTATTATTGTTGTTGTTGTTGTTTTTTTTAGGTCTTTAAGTTTTGTATAGAGTTCATTGTCGTAGGGCAGGTGCAACGGCCTAAGCGCTAAGGCAACTCTGATTCTGAAACCAAAAAAATTTTCTACTAAAATTATTAAACGTTGTGCAGGCAGCGGAACTAAATGTTAATTTTGCTCAAAGACCAAGGGGAGAAATTCGAGTTTGGTTGGTGTAGCATTTTATTGGGCTCTCCGAATCGCCATAAATTCAATCTATATCGAATTAATCGATTATATGTGTGTGCGTGTGTGTGTGTGTGTGTGCACAACTTGGCAACTCTGTCGGCATTGCGTTTCCGTTTCCGCAACAGGAAAACATTTTACAACAAGGCGAAAAGGGTTAAAGATTTATTAATAACATGCAGCACACACAATAAATGAAGAGGGAGAGAGTTAGAGGGGAGGTTCGGTTCGGTTCGGTTCTATGAGGATCAACAAAACAACAGTTACCCATTCCCCAACGTTCTTGGCCATTTGGGGCGCTGCTGGTAACGAGCGGAACAAACAGCCTGTTTTATTAGGAAGCGGCTGGGGAGAAATAGTTAATACTTATATATAAAAACGGACTTGCAACGGTTTCCGCAAAGGGAACAAAAAGGGGTTCGCGTTTTTCGGCGTGGATCACTGATTTTTATAACGTGACAACACGCAAAGTCACAAAAACAGACATTCCTTGCCGAATATCTTACCGAAACGAAACGGAACGAAACAAAAGACCGATTTTCGTGTGTTTTTCTTCTTTTTTTTCACGATGCCATCGAATTGATTAGGTCGACAGTCAGCCGTCAGCATAACCCTTGCTGACAGCCAGTCATTCACCATCCCCTCTCTCTCGCTCTCTCTTTCTTTTTGTCTCTCTGTCTCTTTCTCCCTCTGTCTAACACAGAAATCAATGTATTTCATTAATGGCAAAATGTGTGCCGGCTCTAATAGGCTTTATTGCCCATTGTTATTATTAATATTGGCATGCAACAAGGTCGTCGTCGTCGTCGTCGTCGTCGTCGTCGCAGTGCAGTATTAATACTATTCTCTCCCCCTAAGAACCCCTTGTCAACCAGTTTGTCAGCGAGTCACGCTAAGAAATGCTGACTATATTTTTATTTTTCTTGACTTTTTTTTTGTGTCTGGGCACCAGCGTTACTTTCGCCACTAACTGGATTATATGAGCTCCAAAAGGTTACATTTTTACAACAGTTCGACATACTAAAAGTAATACATAATGCTTAAACGATAGTCGTAAAAAAAAAATTACTCAAGGAGATTATTGGAATTTTTCTTAAGACTTTTCTGGCATTCACTTAAAGTATTTTTCTTTTTTTTTTTAATATAACGAGTTCCCATTATATTTTACTTCGATACATTTCTAATCTCTTAGCTCATCATCTTTGGTGGGCAGCTTTCAACTTTCCTTATTGTAAAGCGGTGGTCGAAAGAGGTTTAAGATCCCTAATAGGTCCCTGGTACGTCCCATCTTCAAGTATGGGTCTTGTGTGTATTACCCGCAATACGGAATTCATCAGGACAGAATTGAAACTGTATAGTTAACATTTCTTCAATTTGCACCTAAAAGTTTTAACTGGGTTCCTGGTGAAGACCCTTCCCCGTATTCAAGTAGACTTCTTTTAATAAATCTTCCTTCCATGTTGAACCGTAAAACTATGCGTGGTGTAGTATATATCAAATATCTACTTAATGTTGAAGTCAACTCATCAGTTCTTTTAAGTCGAATAAAATTAAATGTTCCAATTTGATCTTCCCGTAACCCTTTAACCCTTAGCCTTGATCGTTGATTTAGTTCATAAATCATTTCGCATTATATGTTCTGACTATACCAAGCTTTCTTCTCGTATCTCCTGCTTACATAAAACAAATGGATTTTTGAATATTTATAGCAAGCCAAATCGATTTTGATATGCGAATCGGAAGGAAGAAAAGAACCAGCACTTTTGCTATTTTAGATAAACAATTTAAAAGCTGAAAACAAAAACTTTTTGTTTATGTTCCAGGAAAAACTTCTTTATTATACTCGGTACCGAAGGTACAAAAATATTGGGTTTGTGCAATGCCCGTCATGGTGTCCGTCCGTCTGTATGAACGCAACTTTTTGCCACACCCTTCAAGCTGGAGACTTGAAGCTTTGCACATAACTTTGTCTATGGTCGGGGCAGATAAAGTGCCAAGATTGGGGCTCTACGATAACTGGAGGCTGGCAAATTGATGAATTCGATTGCTCAAAATCAGTAAATCTACCTAATTTGCACGCCCTTACAGCTAGAACTACCAAATTTGGGGAGAAGCTAGCTACTGAAAACCCCCAAAAATCTACTACAAAAATTTGGATGCCTCTTTTCGCATTATAGAATACATTTTTGAACGTTATTAACGTTAACCGGAACACGATAAAACACACGCATGCATTCGACGAATGTTGAACAAATTATGAAATAAGCAAACAATAGAATATTGGTAAATTATATGTTGTAATTTCGTTATATAAGAGTTGATTGATGGATTTAAATATGAGTGTCAATAGTTTACGTGACACTCTCACGAAGTTTTGTGACACATTATCAAAATGTTGTTGTCTGTGATATTGGCAGTGAAAATCGTTGGGTGCTGCAAGTTTTGCGAACGTCAGATTGGCAGTGATACGCGTCCAATCATTGATGTACACTTAGCATTAGAAAATCTTCAACATAACAATCTGTTGCCATCAGACACAAGAGTGGACGCTTCGAACTTGCAGGACGACTTCCACTCAACAGCTGGTCAACAAGAGGAAGGCGCTCCAGAGACCGATTGATTTGACCTATATGGACAATTGTGAGGGTAAGTAATATATAGCTTTAAAATGTCGGAACTTTTAATATGAAAACAGTGATTAGTTTAGAAAGGAACATTTCGGTGGAAAATACTGGGCTCGTAATGGTCGTTTTAAAAGAAAAATTGCTGGCGTTTGATAAATTTATAATAGAGAGCCCAACGACTTCGCACCGTTCAATAAATGCAAACGTTAAATAATATATATTTTTTGTCAAAGTTTTAATTTAATGCAATTTGCACACCATTGTGTTTTTAGTCGTTGCCCTCTTTATTATTAATTTATCAAACGCCAGAAATTCTTCTTCTAAAACGACCATAACGGGCTCAGCATTTTCCAGCAATATGTTCCTCTTTAAAAATAATCACAGTTTTCATATTAAAACGGCCGACATTTTAAAGCCGTTTATTACTTACCGTGAAAATTCTCCGATTCGTCCTCCCCTCGTATACCAGTTGTTAACTGGAAGTGCTGCAAGTTAGCAGCGTCCATATGTGTGTCTGATGACAAAGGATTGTTGTCAGCAAAGTTTTCTAAGGCTTAGTTCACATCACTGATTGAACGATTATCACTGCCAATATAACGTTCGCAAATCTTGCAGCACCCAACGATTTTCACAATAAAATGTTTATTTTTATGAATTTCTCAATTTTATTTTATTTTATTTGGATACTCAATGCAATCGCCTGCTCAAAAAAATAAAAAATTTCACAGCAAAATTTTGATTTTATGTGTTGCTCTGAGCTAGTGTCACAAAATAAGGTAAGGGAGAACGAATAAAACGTTTTGTTTTATTTTATCGCTTGACGCTAAACAACTGCTCAGTTAAATTAAACTATCGATTGCATTGTTATCGAACTGTCAAACAGCTGACTTGGCACAAATACGACAAAAGATACGTAAAAAGTGCACTAAATATTTAATTTACCAATATATTTTTGTTTGCTAATTTCATAATTGGTTCAACCTACGTCGCATTTTAACGTTAATAACCTTCAAAAATTTATTCTATAATGCGAAAGGATACTTTAAAGCAATTAACTGCAAAAATCTATTGGTAAAACCAGTGGAAACGTTGAAGTCGGACGCATCTGACTGTGGTATAATCGATACCTGTACCCCTTGCATAATTTGACCTAAGCCCGTTTATTATAGGTAAATTTTTACGCCTGGAGGCATAACCTTTTTCATAAACCTTAAATGCATTCCATACCTTTCAGGTAATATACTAGACCATTTATTGAAGGGATTAGTCTATGACTGAAAAATGGTGAGACAACTTCATTACACTTCAAACATGTCGTTGAAAAACCATAAAGTATACGGCAATATACAGAGATGCGAAAATATAACAAATAAACTTTATATGACGTATGCCAGATTAAACTAAAGGTGGATAAAAGCCAACAGATCGACTGAGAAGTTAAACTGCAAAGATCAGGACTGGCTTTATGATGATACCATCCTGGATACATTGACCGAAGAGGATGACCAACTTAAAGAATGGAGGAGCGTTCAAATTTTGCAAGAAAGAGGAAACTGGCTGATTCAAAAAATGATTTAACCACAGATCTTTTATCGGAAGCGCTGTCAAATAGATATTGTACAAAGAAAAGTCGCAAACGAACTTCGACGATTTAAACGATTCTACAAATGAAGAGAATGATGAAGTTGGGATCTCACCATTGCACGCAAGAATCAGATGTAGGGAGTTTTTGTTAAAATGAGCGTACACGCTTCCACAAAATGAGGATCACCTTGATGAAAACACATCAAAACAAAGATAAGGAAAAGATCAGAATGAAGCGAATACAGGATGCGTTTTTCAAACAAGTTGAACTTAAAGTAGACTGCCCCAAGTAGGTACGGAAACTCAAACGATGTCAGTCTATGCCAATTGGAGAGCTTTCTGAAGAAGAACAGGAGTCCTTAAATAAATTTAATCAAAAATTCAGAACACTAAACACTTTCAAGGCTTCAAGGGTGTGACAAAATGAGGTCCTCTTCAACAGGTTATCAGCATCTTCCGAACCACTTATGACTGAGAAAATAATTATTCAGAAATGATTAGTCTTTTACATATATCTTCTGTAAAACAAAGTTGTGAGAAATAGTTTGCATATATATAATTTTATAAAGTCCATAAAAAAATAAAATTTTAATAATTGTAACATTAGTTTTAATTTTTAAACAAAACATAATTAACTACATTGGCAGATAAAAATCGTAGAACTTTTCTCAAACAGACGTTTTATACGTTAAGTTATTATCTATTATATGCTTTTAAAATTGATCGATTATCTCATTTGGTTCAAAAGCTATGATTTTTGCAACGTGAACGGTTTTATATTGATTCCATGCAAATTTATTTCGCTGAGGTTTATTGCAAACTTTTTTTACATTATTAACTTCCATTCAATTATGAACGCTAAGTGTTTTGCTTTGCTTTCTGTACAATTTTGATCCGAACTATTTAAGCTTTAATTTATTTTAATTTAATATATTCTTAGAGCTTTAATATCGCCACATTTATTATGGCGCTTGTCACAGTTTTTGGTTTTATTTATTGGCATTTCTTTAGCCAATAAAATCCATGTTATGAATTTATATTCATATATGTACAAATTCAATTATCATTTGCATTAATGTGCTCGCATTGAATATGAATCTGAAAGTGCTTGTTCCGTCCATTTGTTAAGAATTGTCACAACAACAACAATAACAACATGGCTAAAATTGGTACAAATTGCTTTTCCATATGCGAGTTTTACTATTTTTTTATTTGTGGGTTCAATGGCGCGTGGAGAGTTGAATGTTGGAGTTGGACTCAAAAAATATAAAAATCTAAGAAAAATGGAGGTGTGGCATATATATGTATATATTTTTTTGATGCCCTGTCCAGTGATGGCTAGGGGGGTGGTAGTTGTAGGGTTCGCCCAAAGGCGCTGAATGTGCGCACTTAACAAACTCGTAAATAACCAGAACAATGCGAGTGGTCGAGCCCAAGGGGCAGTGGAGGAGGGGTTTGGTGTGGTGGAATGGTGTTACAGCGGATGTTACAAAAATTGAATAAAATGCAAATTTTTTTTGTATTTTATTTTTTTTTGACATTTTTTTAGTATTTTCTTTAGCCAGCAAAATAATTCAATGCGTGACAATTTGTGTGTGTATTTTATTTTTATATTTATTTATTTTTTTTCTATACTATTTTTTGTGGAAGGCTGACATTACGCCCGGAAATATTAACGCATGTGCGACGTCGCGTCGTCTCTGACATGTGCGTGTGTGTGTGTGTGTGTTTATGTTTGTGAACATTTGAATACAAAATTCAGTTTGCCATTTTGACACACATGAATGACCGGCAAGTGGACGCAAAGTTGGGTTATGTCGGTAATAGGCGGGGAAAGTGAAGAGAGAGAAACTTGGCCAACATGACGCCCGCAGAGACGCGGTACCCGCAACAAATAATAACTGCAACCAAAAAAAAAAACGTAGCTCAGCCAACTAACCATTCACTTTGCCATCCCCCCCTAAAACCTATTTCAAAAACTTCCATTTCCATTACAAAATAAATAAATATATAAATAAAAATTCCATTTGTTTTTTTAGATTTTTATACTCTCCGGGTGTATTTATGATTTGTGTTTTTTTTTTTTTTTTTGAATGAAGTAGATCATAAATGGTGGGGACTTTTGGATAGTATTAAGGCTCTTATTCTCTGACTAAAAACTAAGGAAATTCTTATACGGCTTATATGGCTCACAGCCCGGAGTTGATTAGCCATCAGTCAGATATCAAGATAAACTCTTTATATATATATTTTTTTTTATACTACAGGGTATTTGCTGTTCGAGCACTTTTGGGTGTAAATCTTTTAAGTTGTTTTCTGATGCGTTTGAATACAAATTTTAGCTGAACGTTTTTTCTTTTTCAAGCATGATGGAATAACAAAGGATTAGTCAGAGAAAAAGAGACGGAGAGTGAGAGGGAGAGAGAGAAACGCAACCAGTTATTCAGAGTTCATGGCATGAGCGGAGGGGAGGAGCGGAGCAAATCAATCGCTTCATTTTAGCAAACAAATTTATTTTCATATTGCTGAGATTTGGTTGAGAGGCTTTGTGGGTTGAATTGATTTGAATTGGATTTTGGATTTGGATTGGATGTTGCCGAATGCCTGCTACTTGATTTTAATATACATACATACATATTTATTACTCTATATAGTATGTGTGTTATTATTTCGATTGCGTTTTTTGTGCGGGTGGGGTGGACTGAGGACGCCCTGCGGTCATGTGGAATATTGTACCTTTTCTTAGATTTGGCAAATTTGAGCATATTTTATCACCATTATGTAGCTGCGTAGCGTAGTGACCCGCAGGCCAAAACCCACGCTAGCCCTTCCCACCCCTTCAAATCCACCTCACCCCCGCACATAGCACATATCGCCTCAGAGCTAGTATTGGCACCCAAAAGTAACCCGCATGTGTTTTGGGGGCTGGATTGGGTTCGAATGTGATGTGGCGGCGTGTGCTCTCAAGCCCGCTTGAGCCAAAAGAACGAGGTCGTCGGGTTTTTGTTTTGTTTTTGGATTTCTTTGTTTTTTTTGTTGCTATTTTGCATGGCAACCCTTTTTGACGTCAACCTCGTCGTCGTCGTCGTCGTCATTGTCGTTGTCGTTGTCGTTGTCCTTGTCGCCATCAGCCCAAGAGAGAGACCCGCAGCATTCCCAGCTTTCAGTTCTTCGACTCAATCGGAACGCACACAACGCCACATCCAATCAAGCAATGAACTTTTCAACTTGCTACTGGACCTGCCACTTCTCATCCCCCCTCCAAATAGTAAAACAAAAAAAAGAACCCACTCTCGCCTGCCACTTACGCAAATAAATAATAACGGACAGGCCAAACACACACACACACACACAGGAATGAAAAAAAAACGAATTTGTTTAAACAAACTCGAAAATTTATGAATATGTTGAAGTTTTTGGCAATAGCACCAAATAAATAATAAAAGGAGACAAAAAAATAACGCACAAAAATCAAAAGATATGCAAATAAAACCGAGCTAAAAAGCGAAAAACTTAATACACTAACAAAAAAAAATAAATCAAATACCTTGATTTTGTGGCTTCAAACTTGCATCGAATAAAGGTATTAAAAATAGTAAAAAAAACAAATATTATTCAACTTTCTTAAAGCATATTTTTTCTTGTAAATTTCATAGAAATTTCTTCGAAATTAAAGAATAAGGAAATCTAACTAAGAAGCTACTGATTATATAACTTCGTCTATTTACCGGCTTAAAATATAATGGAAAGGTGTTACAAACGTAATGAACAATTTACTATGCCCTTTGCAAGAACTATCTAAGAAGTTAAATCAAATACTCGAATGCATACGTGAAAGCTTAAGGACAGAGGACGAAAAAACAACAAAACAAAAACAAACCTGAAAAGCGAATGTCAAAAAACCACTTCATTGATATTTATGACCAGGCAGGCCACAAATGCAAGAAAGAAAGAAGGGGGAGATTTTTTTTTCTTTTTTTAGTTTTTTCCTTTGTGATTTGTGGCAAGAGTAACGCTGATTGCGGGCAGTTGCCCCTTTCAATTTGTTACACAATTTTTCATATTTTTGCATGTGAAAAGTTGATTGATTGTGTTCTATTTGTGAGTTTCACCTGGCATTTGCTGCATATTGTTAGAGATGTAATAAGCACAAACATATTGGACGTACTCAACCCAACCATTCCCCTCTCGCTTAGCAATCCTTAAGACAATTCGGCAGCTGCTGCAATGCAGCACTCTAACGATTTATTTGTGCGTCGTTCCACAAGGAAAGATAAGCTCCGAAGGAAAAATACCATAAAAACAAAGTGAGAATAATCATAAAAATTCGAAACAAAAACAGGACAAAGGCCGAAGATAAAACACTCTTGCGTTGACGAAATTAAAGTGATTATTTTTAAACTTTTTAAAACTTTAAAATATTGAAAATGAACCAAATTTTTTTAAGCTGAGCTAAATGATATAAAAGTTTAATCTTCGCAATCTTGCATTGAAATTTTTCGAGACACAACAAACAAAAAATAATAACATAATGCTCTTAGACCCACACTCTTAGCAAGGGTATAAAAAAGGAAAGAAAGAAAATGTTATTTCATAATGCAAATTGTGCAGGACGATGCGAGCTTAAGGCAGCCACCCCACGAGTGTCCTGTTTTGGGTATTAATGTCGAATGTCAAGCGACATAAAGAGACGTCCAATTTCAATTGTCAGGGCGGTGAGGTGAGGTGAAGTGTTTGCGGGAATATGGAAATGACGAAGAAATAAGAAAAATGCGGTATTTAATGTGAATTACACCACTGTGACCACAATATCTAACGGGGCAATTGCAGGGTCCTGCAGGAACCCCGCGCTCATTCGCTCTTAACTCCACTCTCGATCATCATCGCTTCAAATGTAAATTTTCAATTTAAATGCAAATATCAATTTGTCAATGCTCTCGACTCTGACGTGCGACATCATTTTGCACAGGGGAAACACTAGGCAAACCAAAAACCAAAAAAAAAAAATTTATATATATTTAGATATGAAAGAAGAAAAGACGGTCCGAGTTAGCTGTAAGAGAGAGGGAAAGAAATCTTTGCATTTTAACTAGTCAGCCGTGGCCGGAGGGTCAGTGTTGCCAATCCCAATCTTTCAAATGCCCAAGAAGCAACCCAATCCCAATTTCAGTTACAGAGTCACGGCTACTACAACTGGAATACCCCCCTGCCACCCGACCACCTCTTTTAAGATTGCGCTGGCAGCTGCTTAGCACAATTCCCATGTGGCCAAAGGACAGTCGTGGCATTTAGCCATCATCATAACGCCAAACACAAGTAGCATTCGTATTTTTCTTTACAGCTTTTCTTCTTCTTCTTTTTCTCTCTACCATCTTGCGTTCAGCTTGATTCGCCGTCTTTAATTTTTATTCTTCTAACGCCATACTCTTTCTAACACAAATGGTAGGGTACCACAGCTATGTCAGTTATCAGGAATGCCCCTGAGAATTAGTTTTAGGTTATGAATACTTTTTAAAGGAATTGTTTTGAATTGTATGAATAGAAATTTGTGTTGATACAGTCGACACAGTTTTGTCTACCCAAATATCACGTCCACATATATTTTGCTTTAGTTTATCGACAACTATTTTCGATTATGGTTAAGGTTAATCAACAAAGCAATAATCAATACCAAGAAAAGGGAACATTTAGCTTTGGCTTTATCAATCGGGATATAAAACCCGTAACCTGTGCAAATTTCATGAAGATCGGTAAGGAAATATAGAATATATCGAAGATTGAAGATGGAAATTGACTCAAGCTCGCAGTAGCATATACTCAAAAGCTTCCTAGCAGCAGTCAGTGATGTTGGCTTAGCTTTTTTTCCTACAAAAAAAAGATTTAAGCAATAATATTGATTTATTGTTTAGCTTGAATGTGAAAGTGTATTCAAGAATCGTTGTCATCTTGCCATCTTTGTTCGATGCACATACTACAATGTAGTATATTATTTGTTTGTTGAACAAACGGCGCTGATTTTATACGTTTCCCCTGCAGTTGTTGTTGTTGTTGTTGCTACGTTGCGCCTAATTAGGAATTCACATCATTTTTTATTTGGGTTAAAATTATTCAAAAGTGGCAAAAGCATTTTCAAGCAGCAAGCTCCCAGCTGCCTATTCAAGACTCTCCTCGCTCTTGACTTCTCTTTCATTTATATATTTTTATTATTTTTTTTTTTTTTATAACCATCTTTTTATGGTTATTTTTTCATCTTTTTTATATAAAGTATTGTTTGGTGGTGCGGGTGGATAACTAAATCAGCGTGCGCTTGCCGGTTTTCCAGTTTTCAGGTTTTCCGGTTTTCCGGTAGTATTTATAACTGTACACACTGCTTGCACTCAGTTTGACCATTAAATGAACTGAAGTTGCTGGAAGAAGCAAGTGTAAGGAAATGAAAATGTGTGTGTAAGGCAAGAAAATACGCTGGGTGGAAAATTAAACATATTAAAAGTTTTTACACCTTTGATGATGAATTTGGTTGGGTGGCGCACAGTTTGCCGCTGCAACCCTTTGATGCCAATGGCAGCATCACAACCAACCCATCCTTCGAACAACCCACTCCTTTAGCACTTAACAAACTGTCGAGGTGACCGTGCTGAAAGTAATAAAAATGCAATTACAACGGGTGCCCCATTTAAGGATGTTGCCAGGATGTGGCTTTCAACTTCAACTCCAACCAACAACAACAACAACAACAACCACTCCTGCTGTGGTTTCTACTTTTTCTGCTTTTGCTGTCCTCCAATTTGATTCACTTCATCAGCAAGTAAAAGCGGGCGCATTAAAAAATGTTCACGTTCAACAGCGGCTGCATGCTAAATGAGCCAAGTAATAAAAACAACCAAGCAAGTCCTTAACACACATACACTTACCAACAACAACAGCAACAACAAAAAGGTGTAACCAACATAAACTGAAAAACAAAAAACCAACCAAAAACAAAAAGAGAGAGAGAGAGAGAGAGAGAGAGATGCGTTAATGAAATGCGCTAAAAGGGTTTAGCTGACCTCAAAGCCTGAAGCGGCTTGCGGATGGAGGATGTCAGCTAAGCGAGGCTGGATGCTCTCAGCGCGTAGCAACACACATACATATATGTATGACACAAGGCGACGCAGGACTCAGAACTTCAACTGTCCAACTGGCTGTCAACAGGTTAAACGTTGCCTTTTACATCAACAGGAAGCAGCATTAGCATTTCAAACGTTGTCATCATCCAAACAATGATTAAAAACAACAATTTGTTTTTTTCAATAAGATTTTTCAGTAAAATTACCGGAGATTTATTTAGGGCGAGAGCGCAGCTATCGCGTGTCAATTGTTAACTCCAACAACAACAAAAATAATAAATAAATATTGACAAACGACGGCGACGTTCAACAGCCAAAAAGTGAAACCCAAAAAAAAAAGCTAAGCTAAAGGCAACAAAAGTCCAGCTAAAGCTTAATAACAATTATAATAACCAACAAACAGAAGACGACAGCTGACAAAATTCATAAACATATGTTGTTTCACAAGAAGATACCCTGTAAATATTTTAAATAGAATTCAATAAATTTACTTGATGTCAAATACCAAAAAGAGAGCAACTGAAGAATATTTATAACTTAAATCCAAAAGAAAATTTTAATATCTATTTTTGATATTCAATATTCATATCAAAAACAAGTAGAAACGGCGCAGTCGGACGCAACCGACTGCGGTATACTCGATACCAGTAAAAAAAAAACCTATAAAAAGAGACCCGATTGCAAAGGGGGGTGCGGATACGGCAGGGTTGTACGCTACCTTAAAGATTGTCTGATGCAGATGGAGATGCCAAAAAGCTATCTTCCATCGAAATTTGGTGATTCTAGCTGGGGCAGGGGGCGGTATGGGGGCGTGGCGTCCAAAGTTTTGCTGCAGATCTATTTATGATGTCAATTGCTATCCTCATACCGAATTTGGTGACTCTAGCTCAAAGTTAGTAGAATATAGTGGAAGGGGGTCTGGTGGCTGGGGGCTGGTATTGGTGAGGGGCGGCATACACATTATTTGGGTTTCTTCATTACCAATCTTGGCACCAAATTTTGTGGCTTTGGCTCAAAAACTGTAGAAGGTATAGGCATTTCTAGTTTTCTACCAAGGGGGGGGGGGGGGGGCTGGAGGCGAAATGGGTGGATGTGGCATCCAGAACTTTGATGCAGTTTTTTTAAGGGTTAATAAAAGCTCTCTTCTCTCCAAATTTGGTAGTTCTAGCGTTTGAAATAGCTAGGTTTATCGATTTTGAGTTATCGAGTTTATCGATTTGCCAGCTCCCTAGCTATCGTAGAGCTCGAATCTTATCACTTTAATTTACTTTGCCATAGATAAAGACATTTGCAAAGTTTCAAGTCTCTAGCTTGAAGGGTGTGGCAAAAAAGTTGCACAACATTGCACAAACCCAATATACTCGTTATCTTCGGTATCGAGTATAATAAAAAAGTAGCTGCAATGAATTTTAAAACATAAAATAAAAATAATTACTACCCAAATGTTATGCAACAGCTTTCACTTTTCACATTTAACAAATTCACAATTTGGTGGCATTTACATTTATCGTTGCTCCGCTCGATAATTGTCTGCGATTGACCAACCAACCAACTACCCTAACTCCCATTATCGTCCACGTTCAATTTCAATTGGGTGGGCGAGCTAGAAGAAGACAGAGAAGTTCAGTTACAATAACCACTTTTTTTCTTCTTCCTATTTTGTCAGGTGCTAGCTCAGGTAGTTCGCATGCCCGATTCTTTTGTGCTATTCGCGGTGGCGTTTATTTTTTATTTTTATTTTTTTGAACTGTTTAAGTCCGCGTGTCTCGCGTTTCCCGCTTTGACTTCCGCTTGACATTGTTTGATTGTCGTTTAATTGAATTTAATTAGCATGAGGCGCGGCAAGGACGAATTTTTTTCCTTCTTTCACTTTATTTTTTTGTACTTTTTTTTCTATTGTACTATATGTGTGACATAAGTTGGGAAACTCTGACTTAACAAGGGCAGCAATTGGATAAGGGATGGAATGGTGGTGGAATGGGGGGTGGGGATTGGTTGACAATAGGGTAACTGGTCAGTGCTACTTAGTTATTAATGGCATTTTAACTTTTATGACCGCTGTGTTATGTTTCTGTTGTTGACAACTGTGATGTCCGATAAGAGTAACACGATTTATAAGAGTGTTTGCATACCCTTTTCAAATGGGATTGCAGCGTGTATAAATTGCTGAAATATCGAAATAATATTGCACTACATTCAAATGAAACCTGCCGTCAATATTCTCTTTATAACAAACATTATTATTTTTTTTCACAAATATTTATTTGTTTTAAGAGCATTGCAAATTTGCTACAAATGATTTTGGAAAGTGAAGTGGATACAATATTAGTTGTTGATATGAATGTTGACATCGATTTAATACTACATACATAGATTATATAAGCATAACAGAAAGTCAGCTAACACATCCAAAATACATATGTACTTTTACGTTTTCGGTGTCAGGGCCTAAACACCACAATAGTTTCTCCATCGCATTCAAAAGAGGCATATATAACATTGTTTTCTATGTCGGTAATTGTTGAATACCTAAAAATACGTTTCTCTGGGCCAGCGGGCATTGCCAAGAGCGCCGTCTCAATAAACCCCTCTAGTTTCTGGCAATTCCTGTACATACGAGGATGATGAGCAAAGTACATAAGATTATTTGATATAATCAAGCGCAAGTCTGCAATCACTTCATCAGCGCAAGTGTAATAATCTTTCCTCATGCGCTGCCTGATAGTCCTGACGTACATCGGGGACTCAATAACATCGAGATAATCGGGATATCTATCCAGACACAGCGGCACCATAAACATGCGTGCGAAACGTCTCAATTCCAATACTTTCAGCACATTGTACTTCAAATAGCGCATCTTGTTTGTGTAGCGCCCGTATATGCCTGGTCGCGGCATCACCGATGGCTCCACATTCATTGGCTCTTGGTTCTCACCGTTGTCTTCCTGCACAAACAAACATAACTTTAATAAAACGCAACTCTGCACAAAACAAAACTTACCATTTTCGATCAGTTCCAAGTTTTATATTTTCCTTAAACTGTGAAAAGTTGATTAACTTCGAAAATTTTCAGCACAAACTCACGTGACAGTAACTTTTGATAGTATTGGTATATTAGTGATGGTAAGAACATAACATAACTCTGGCAGCCTCGTGAGCGCTCATTAACAGACTGCAAGTTGGACTTGTGTAAGCTAATTCAGCCAATTCCATTCGATTTCATTAATATTCATTAGAAATGCATTCCGAGCTATTTATTATTCTAATTGTTAATAATCGAATAAATAATTGTGTTAGCATGTTGTGGGAATATCGCAACAATTTGCTACATAATAACACATCGATACTTATTTGACATATCGATTAATTGTATCATGTCGGTCGGTGACGAACCTTGACTCGTTGGTTTTTTGCTCGTTGGATTTTTGTGCGTATGCGCCCGATTGCTAGCAATTTCTAGCGCGCCCGAATATTGCATGCATATGAGCGTGTGTATATATATGTATATTGTTCGGGTGTACTTATTTTTTGTATACCTGCTTGCTTATTGCTTTTCCCGTTATCCGTAGAGCAGCAAACCACTAGTGCATATACCCAAATAACATATTCATATGTATGTACATATGTATATATATATGTGCGAATGTCGTTTGTTATGTTTACAGTTTTGGTGGAATTTGGCTTTGAAATGATTTTTGGTATTTTATTTGGACTAGGTTTCATAAGCATGTGCATTTTGAATTTGCCTTTGCATTGCCATTCATTGACCTGCTGCGATCGTTAGGAATGAGGACAATAATAAATGCAGTTATGTTTTTATATTAATTAAATAAATATATTTTTCGATTCAATTTCATGATCAAGATTATACAATTGATTCGCCTTCTCTTATTTAGCTCAATATACTTGGATGGCAAGGTGAATATCAGTTGCTAGTGCAAGTGTTTTGTGGCTTGGGACAGGTATCAAAATTCTTATCCAAGAACCATATTGATTTGAAGAAAAATAAACAAGGCTTTCGCAAACATTTGTGCCACACAACTCTTCTTCTTCCTTCAGTAATGGCCTTGCGTAAAAAAATACAAGATTTCGTCATCCAAGGCAGTGAAATATCAGTTTTGCTGCTGCTGATCATACATACTCTTCCCAATTTCTACTCTATGACACTTTTCAACAATTTTCAAATATCACGAAAGCCGAGTAAATTTATATACTGCAATTTTCACTCATGCCAGTTAATTGTGAGTGGAACTAAAATAAATTTCTAAAGTTGTTGAAAGAAGATTTTTTCACCGTCAATATTTTTATATTGGATGCATTGTAAGATTCGGATTGCTGATTAGAAACGCATTACAATGTCTGTCTGTCGGTTCCGCAAGTATATATGTATTGTTCCTGGGAATAGCTTCCCTCAATGCCTTTGAAGAACTTTCGTGCCAGTCTCCATTCAAATCCTTAACCCTGCACATCACTTTTCCATTTAACTATCTGATCTTTTTCCCAAGTGCTTCAAAAAATGAAGTGCAGCTTATCGCGATGCGTCGTTCAACTTTCAAAATCCACTCGTTAATAGTTTTATTGTTGTATGTGTATCTTTGATTATTGCATATATTTGTATTTGTTGAGTTAAGTTGAAGGCACACTTGATACGCATTTAAACGCAACACTATTTACGCTTGCCACGCAATTTTCTTGTTAGCAAAATAACGGCACCCGTCTATTACGACCAAACCCATAGTTCATCCCTACAATAGTTGTACTACTATGTATTTATATGGAGTCCGTTTATCCACTTGGCTGCAGTAAAAACCACTTGGTGGCACTTGGCACCTTGGTGACTTAACGTACCAAACCAAACGCACTAAATGAAGCTTGGCACGCACCAAACAACAACAACAACAACTGAAAGCCATAATCAAATAACAACAGCAACTAACAGACGAGAGTGTGTGTGTGTGTGTGCGAACGGTGTTTAAGTTTTAATTGCTGGCAATTAAAAGTACATAGATACACGCAGATATGCATATGCCACGCACGCACACACACGCACACACACACACACACAGAAAGGAGCTAATATGAGTACACCGTAAAAAAATGTAAGTAAGAATATAATTATAATTATATAGCATTTAGCATTTAATACATATAATTATTATATTATTAATTTTAAGCATTTGAAACAAAATATATATATAATTTTTATTTGGATTTATTTTTCGGTGTATTTTGATTTTTAGGAGTGGGTAAAAAATGGCTTTTGCTTTAACTGGAACATTCTTCAGCTGTAAATCAACTTTTGCCGCGCGGCTGCTATCGATGCCAATAATCGCTAGCGCCAAAGAGCAGCAGCAGCTCCAAAAGGGGCTGCTATAAAGAGTGGGGACTGGGGGCGGTAGGGTTGTGCTTTGGTGGTTGTGACTGTGCAACTGTGAATACTAAACGCTAATATGCAATTATGATAATGGTGTTAAAGGTGTGCCACAGGCAAAGTCGCTAGCCAAGTACATATTCAAGACAACATTTATGAACAGATTAAATGTAATGTGTCTGTTGCAAGAACTGCTCTTGATTTAGATGAAAGAGAAAGTGTTCAAGAGTCCATAGAATGAAGATGTCCATAGAATGAATACATTAAAAGTAATACTCCATTATCAATCGTTCTAAGCTCCAGTTCCTTAGTAAAAGTTGTAACGATCAAGAACTCAGCTCAGCTTTACTTAAGGAATCGGTCTGCTTATTGGTGCTGGGGCAATTGCTCTCTATTCCTTTCCCGACAAATCTGCATCTCCATACAATTGGCAATAAACATATAGCTTCATTCACTTGGTGCCTGCATCCATTGGCGATTTAGTATAATGGTTAAGTTATGTAGCACTTTCCCCAAATCAATTGGCTCCAAAAGTACTTTGGCGTTGCTTTTCTTTGGCAACTCATCAATTACTCTTACTTGGCCTTGGCATCACCAGCGGCTGCCAGCAAAGGTAACTAACTCTCAACAAAGTACAACACTTGCAACATTGCTGAATGCGTTGAAAGTTAACTACTGTTGCAAACTGCTCAAAAGTATCAGAAATTGCACTTTTCCAATGTAAACATTGCATTTTTACATATACATACGACGGCTGCCGAGCTCGATACCATCGGTATCGATATTTTCTAAATGCAGAAATTATTGCACTATATGCGTTTTTACGTAAACATTAAACATTTTCATTGGCTAATTGACTAATTCGAATTGAATAAATAAATGTTTCATCAAAAATGAGCATTTAAATTTTGAAAGAAATCAAAACACCATAATATATCGATAGATTTTGTTACGGTCACACCATATTGAGCCGTACCTATCGATTCCGTCAAGTTTGCAAAAAACACACGCTGTGAAAATAATTTTATGCCGCTATTCTGTTGAGAATTTCGATAAACGCATATAATTTCCACATAGTTTCCTGTAAAAACTTTGAAAGAATCGAATAGCAATGGTAAATTGTTTGTCGTAATATGTTGAGCTGTTTTTTTGTTGAAATCCACGTTTTTTTTTTTTTTGGAGCAGCAATGCTACGAACAGACTCGCATGCAGCCAAAGGTGACACCAAGACCGGGCAAAGTCGGTGTCTATACTAATCGGATACACTTCTTAAAGAAGAATGTGCTGAATGTTTTGCATAAAAGAAAGTTCGCCACTGGATTTATGAAACCGGTGGATATCAAGAAAAAGCCCGAGTATTACACTGCTACCAAATATCCCATGGATATTGAAACAATCAAGCAACGAGTGAAGAACTATTATTACCAAAGCTCGGACGAAATTATTTCCGATCTGAACCTAATAGTTGCCAATCACAAGAAGTTGAGCAAGTCGGAAGAGCCGAAGTACACCAACTGTCTGAAATTGGAGAAGTTCATAGCATTGGCGACCATGCGAATGCCGCGTGCCAGGGAGCATATTATACTGTTAAAGCCTCCATCTTCGGCAGCGGGCTCCTCGCCCGAATCAAATCGCTCGGATAGCACCGACTACTACACGAGTTGCGAAGAATAATAAGTTGTAATACTATCGAGCTTTCATATAGGTCTATTGTTGTATAGAATGAGTTTTTTGATTAATCTGAAAATTAACTCCTATTATAGAAAACATTGTTCGACTGTAACAAAACGCATTTTATACCTTATTAACCTAACTTATATTTATAATAAAAGTTATTAACATTAACATTTCAACCCGGGAATTCCCTGGTTTAGATGAGCTAAAAAAGTTGTTTGTAGTGATTCCGAAGAAGAACAAAAATAACTTTTTCGATGGCGTTTGTAAAAACCGTAGCAAACTATCAAACGTAGAAATATACTTCGAGAAGTTAACAACATTCTGAAAACGAAAACTTTTTTGCAGTGAAATTATATATGTTTCATAACTTTTATAAACATATCAAAATATGTACATATGCATAAAAAATTTCAGCTTATTTTCGAACATTCTTATAGACACTTTTTCCTGGAAGCTAGTTGTTTTGAAGAAAAAAACTGAGATACAAAAAATATGATTGGAAATCTAAAAATAATGTCAATTAAAGTTTATTTGTATATAACCCCAACTAACAAAATCTCTTATAATTATTATAAAAGTGTATATATTATTGATTTTGTTTGAGGATTAGCTTGCTATTAAATTTTAATGTTTTTTAAGTTATTTGTGGCAACTCGGGCTGTTTGTGTGCTGCAACTGATTAAAAGAAAGACGCGACGGCTAGTAGACAGAAGCTGTTGGGGCAGGGGTTTAGGTGGACGGGGGCAGGGCTGACACACACACACACACACACACACACTTTGTGGGCACAAGGCAGTTTGATAAAAGTTTTTTTGTTGCAAAGAGAGAGAGGAAGAGGGAGACAGCGAGTGGGTTGGTAAAAAGCAAAAGGCTTTAACGAAACGCGGCGAAAAGCCAAACAAAGTTTTTGTCCTTGAAAAGTAAGCTGTTAAGGGGCAGGAAAAACGGGGCAGGGGGATGGGGAATTATGGGGAGAGAGAGCTGCCACCAACAAGTCTACAAGTCTAGAGGTATTTATGGATTTGCGTAGTGCTCTCCCACACACAAACACACAGAAAATACACTCCTAGGCAAAAGTATTTGGACAAAATAAATATAAAATATTTTTGTTTGTAACTTTTTGTTTATTTAAGGGATGAATTTTTGTTAATTTCTGTAAATAGGTATATTATCATAGTTTTATGAAATATTATGAACGGATGGATAACTTCATTGTTGACATTAAAAAAAAACCTTTTTTACAAGTTAAGAAAAATTAAGAGTGGCATAATTATTTGGACAATATTTAAGTGTCATAAATGTAGAAAAAACTTGATGTAAACTAGGAAATTATAACAAATTAATAAAAAATATATCCTCCCTTAGCGTCTATTACTTTTTGGAGACGTTTTGGTACAGACTGTACTAAGCTGTGGATGTAATCCAATGAAATATCTTTCCATAGAGAATTTATCTCTATAATTGTTTCTTCGCGATTTCTAGATAAGTTTGCACACCTTTTTTGTTTTAAATATGACCAGAGGTTTTCTATTATGTTGAGATCTGGACTTTGAGGTGGCCAATCCAATGTGTTTACTCCAACATCTTTCAAAAACTGCATAATCTGTTTGGCCTTATGGCACGGGGCGTTGTCCTGCTGGAATATGAAGGACTCCCCAATCAACTTATCACCAGAGGGGAAAGCATGATTGTTTAGGACCTCTAAATATTTTCCTTTATTCATGGTTCCATTAACAGGAATTAAATCTCCCAAGCCATTGAAGGCTACGCATCCCCAAAATATTATGGAGCCACCTGAATGACTTATCTCTCACATACAGGTGCCATTTTTTTGCGATATTGTTTCGGTAATCGAACATAAATTTTTTTTTTTGAGCAGTGAAACTCAAAAGAGCTTTCATCGCTCCATAAAACATTATTCCAGAATGATTCAGGCTGACCAACATATTTTTTGGCAAAGTCAAGGCGCTTTAACTTATTGCGTGGTGTTATTCGTGGTATAACTTTGCTAATATATGTGCCAAAATCGGCTTCCTTAAGACGTCTACGAACGGTTCTTTCACTGATATCAATTTCACCTCCTTCCTTTAATTCTTTGGCAACCGATCGTGGAGTTTGCAGAACATTCTGCTTAAACTTCCGCAAAATATAATAATCATCTCTGTCAGTTGTTTTACGTGGTCGACCACTACGGTATACGTTTTTTGTTGCATGTGTTTTTTTATATTTATTTATTTGGTAATATACTGTTGTCCGTGGAATTTGGTATAGTGCAATGATATTTTGTACCGAAATACCAGAGTTATACTTAATTATTATTTCATTTCTTATAAATTCACTCAGTTCCTTTGTTTTCACCATATTTAACAAATCTATGAATGAAATAAAAGCTATCAGCAACAACAAATGTTCAATTATGCTAAGCTTAAGCAAATGTTTGATATTCTTCGAACAACAGATCAATGCGGACTAATTAAATGTGATGTCTAAATACTTATGCCACTGCTAAAATCGTTGTCTACCTACCTTTCTTATCAGCAGAAAGACAATTCAAAAGGAAAAAGGAAAAACATACGTCTCGCGCTTAACTGTAATTGCACTCTTTCATTGAGCATCAATAGTTTACCGTTTATTTGACTGTACTAAGCAAAACATTGTCCGACAGTTGAAGTAAATTTTGTCCAAATACTTTTGCCTAGGAGTGTATATGCAAAAAACAAAAATTATTAAAAGAAAAGTGCGTTTGCTAATTTCATAAATGTACGGCGAAGAGGCGGGGGTGGGGCATGGTGTTGAAACTAATTGCAAAGAATATGGCAAAGAAATGCAAAATCTGCAGACACACACACACACACACACAGACAGACAGACAGACAGACAGACAGTCATTAGCTTTGCTTCAGTAAATGCAGAAAGTAAAAACAAAAAAAAAATGAGTACCAGCTGCAAGGCGAAGTTCTTTCTTCAGTCTAACCATGTCTACGGTGTCTGAGCTACTGTAGCTGCGTGCGCGTTAATCATCATCCTATACGCGTAATTACAGAGTCAGAGACTAACCAACTAGCCATCCCGACCATACCAAACCTGGCCAAAAAGAAAAGAGACGGCGAGCGAGAGAGAGAGAGAGAGCGAGGCCTTGTAAGCCTTATGCTGAATGGCATCACGAATATTAAAAAGACTTTAGAGCAACGAGAACGAGAACGGGAACGAGAACGGGAACGAGAACGAGAGCACAAGGACAACAACTCAAAGGAGTTGAGCGCTAAAAAGCAGACTTCACGTAGTTGGCTGCGAAATGAGTTACAAGGATTTCACTCTTCAAATGCTGCAGTTCGATGGGTTGGGACAGAGGGGTTTTAGGTATTTTGAGGACAACCACAAAACGAAGCGTTGTGGCTGCTGTTGTTGCCGTTGAATTAACTCAGACGACAACGAGAACGACGCTTGGTGGCTGCCTTTTGTGCCACAAGATTGTCCTGACCACGCATCTTATTATTATTATTATTATTATTTTTATTAACACCCCAACAACAATCACAACAAATCCATTTACTTTTTTATGAAAAGAAAGAAAGAAAGCATTCGCTATTTGACTTTGAATTTTGTGCGCTTGCAAAGATAAAAATCTTTGATAGCTTTCGAAATTTATTAAACCAAAAATTAAATCAATAAAATAATGAAATATTTTTAAAGTTGTTGAACAGAAATTTATGTCTATCATAATCTTTATAATTGTATAATGATAACTTAAGATTTGAAAATCATTTTAACTCTAAAAATCGTACAAACATTAAAAGGTTGAAACCGAAATAATTTTTAAAGTACTTTTGGAGTATTTGATGTCCTCAGTTCCAGTTTCTAACAAATTTTAAACTACATTAAAAATATC
The DNA here is from genome assembly GCA_035044585.1 of Scaptomyza polygonia. NCBI lineage: Eukaryota > Metazoa > Arthropoda > Insecta > Diptera > Drosophilidae > Scaptomyza > Scaptomyza polygonia. Next base: position 1,546,008 of record JAWNNU010001662.1, on the reverse strand, counting down.
TAAAAATTATAATTCCTTAATAAGGAATTTGTTATAAGCTAAACATTAGTTTTATCTATTGGCATCCTTGATGTTTTGCTCCGGCAAGAGTTATTATTCCAAAAAAAAAACAAAGAGTTAATGAACTTAAACGAAAACTTAAGCATTATGTGGATGCGAAGCTTTGCACTTTGTATATCTAGTATATCTATTGTACTACTGTAAGTTGAGCCTGAGCTGATCCCACTGACAAAAATTCCGAATTCAAGTGACAAAAGTAGTAAAAACCCAAGGAGGAGAAGAGAACAAGACGACACGAACAAGTTGATGTCGCGAGGACAATGCGACTGCCAAATTCATTTCGCGGGTGGGATAGGGGGGGGGGGGGTGTGTTGCATAGCTGAATGAGAAAAGCACTTAACTCTTAAAGGCGAAATGCTTGTAAAATTTAAGCTCTACTTAATTTGCGATACACTCGTAAACAATTGCCCCGCGGCTGCCACTTGTCACACAGCACAGCTGCAGATGGTTGGGGGCGGATTGGGGGGGCGTTGGGTTTTTGGACTGTGACAAGCAACGGGATGCTAGCTGCTGCTGGCTGCTGGCTACCACTGCCACTTACCCCCACGTATCACCCCTTCACCCAACCGTTTTTCAAACATTTTTACTAATTTTAATAAAGCGACGCGGCCAAAGACAATGCTTCAAATTGAGATTCAGCTTCAGCTGCTGCTGCTGCTTGCTGCTGCTTGCTGCTTGCACTCTTACCACCCCCGCCTGCATTACCCTCCTGGGGCAGTTACTGTGCTCCCTGTGCTCGGGTTTTTGTGGGCAACTCGATATCCTCGGCTAAGACAAAGGCTCACATCAACAGGAAACCGCAAGGCGCACACCAAAACATACAAAAACCAAAAAACAAAAAACAAAACAAAAAAACACAACAGAATTTTCTGTGACGCGCGGGCGACATTTACATGCCCCACCACTTGCAAAGGGTAAAGGGTTTTCTTCGTTTTGCTTATTTCTCATTATGCAGAACTTGCCTCTGTGTGTGTAGCTATGCGAACTCCTTCGGGCTGAAGCGAGCTGATGCTCCGGAGGATTCCTTGAATCAAGTGAAGGCTACCCAAAATGAAGTAACCGCCGTTCGCCGTTGCCGCTACGTTGTGGCACGCATCAGCGGCACATTTTGTGTGTACCCCAACCCCGACAGCCACCGCCCCCCCCCCCCGCCCCTCACCCCTCTGCTCTTTTTAGTCTTTCGCTGCGTTGCGTTGTTGCCCGTGGATTACTCAATTAATTTAATTATGCGCTGTCAATCATTTCGTTGCCTTGTGCCTTGTGTCTGCCACGCCCACGCCCGCGCCCGCGCCCGAAACTCTTTTTCTTACAGCCCGAAGAGAAGGGGGAAGGGAGGGAGGTATGGAGAAAAAAAGTGAGTGATTCCCTCTTGTTGCCACTTAATTTCTGGTGTATCTGGCCAGACAGCGCAACGCCTCAGCGGCAGCCTCTTAGACCTAAGAATCTGGCTGAAAGGCTCAGCCACAGCTTTGTCTTTGTTAATACCCTGTAACCCAATTGAGCAGACAGGGTTGTCAAGTTGTGCAACGAACAGTTGAAGATGAAAATGTCACAGAAGATTGTTCCGAAAGTACCGATTGACAGATGGATCCACAGACTGAGCTATTGGCGAAAAAACTGATTGACTGATTGACTTATTGACTAAGAAGATAGATCCCATTGTAAGACTGACTGATTGATCTACAGACTGATGAATTGACTAAATAGCTGATTAAATGATTTGACTTACTTAATGAGTCGTTGATTGACTGACTGTTGAGCTTAAAATCAATTTGGTTAACAGATTAAATGACAGAACTATTTGAATGACTAATGGATTGATTGATTGACCGTAAATCAGGATCTTTTGATTGACTGACAAGCTGATTGATCAGTGACTGTTTGATTGACTACTCATTGAAAGATTGATTGTTTGACTGAGACAAGGGGCTGATTGATAAATACTGACTGATTGAAAAACTAAATAAAAACTGATTGATTTGACTTATTTAATATTCGCATGGCTATCTGATTGACCAAATGATTGCTTAAGTGGCTTTCTCCTTGAAGATATCTTTGAAAATTAGTTTAAGAGAAGCAAAACTTTTTTCGCTATGAAATTCGTATTTCGTATTTGTTTTGTGCAGGGTATCGCCTAGTCGTGCGCATAGCCAAATCACACTTAAATCACTTTACAGCATATTTTTGTTACTTTTCAGACAGATCTCGCCGTTGTTGTTGTTGTTGTCGTTGTTGGCCAGCCAGCAAGGACTGTTTCTTACCCTTTATCATACCCCCACAACCACCTTCACCCTGACATTCCGTTAATTATTCCCCATCTTTTTGTTAGCCTATCCATCATGGGGTAAGAGTTAGGCCAAAAAAAAAACGCGACCGCGTCGAAATAAGAGAAATCATTTGCGTTTTTGCGTTTTTGCGATTTACACGGCATACACCAAAAGAAACTTTTACTTGCGAATACCCGCACTACGACAACCCCGGCATATATGTATGTACCTACCATCCGACCCCTTGTCGAACCATTCTCCTGCATGTAGTGCATGCGGCCGATCCTTGGTGGCGTCGTCGTCATGTTGACTTTTCCATTTGCCTTGGCAATTTTCTTAGCACACTGAACGTGGACTTTTTTTTTTGATTTTCTTGTTTTGAACCCATTCGCAAAGAGAGCTCAGCTTCCTTGTTGGCATCATATCCTGCGGGCTTTGTTTATCCTTCTATTTTGTAAAAGTCTCTCTCTTTCTCTTTCTTGACGTGTGTGTGTGTGTGTGTGCTTTCTCATGGTGTTTGCTTACATGTGTAAATTACTTTTCAATCTTGTGATTACTTACTTTTTTTTCCCCATTTAATTATTTTAATTACGATTCAGCGCACAGTCTCCCAAAAAACGAAAAAACGAGAAAAAACAAGAAGTTGCAAGGTTGCGAGTTTTCTTTCAGCTTGTGATGCATGTGGCAATTACAAACATACGTAAACATTTTCATTCGGATCTTAATCAAATCCCAACAACCAATTTAAATTTATACAAATTTGTTAAACATATGAATATAATTTGTCAAAAGAAAACCTGTCAATCCAGAAAAGAGCTAATTTTTAACTTATATGTATTACCCGGAATCAATAAGGGATTCCCTAAGACGCGTCATCCTTTAATAAACAAATGTATGTTGTTAACTATAAATAAACATATGTTTTCAAACGAACTTTTTATTTTGGACAAGACGAACATGTTTTAAATTCAAAAGAATTATAAACTGATTATTTTATGAACAGGCCTTTACTTTAAGTGAAATGATAAAAAAAAGCTATAAAAGAATTCTTTAGGCAAATCGCAAGGAAAAGCTATTAAACATTATAATACATTATAAATGTAATCCCAAATACAAATGTATGTAACAAAAACAAAAGAAAAAATATAATCATATATACATAAATAATCAAAATAATTATGCAGTAAGATGATTAATATCATAATATGAATATCATTGAGTTTATTAACATATTATTGTACAACTTTTGATAAATATTTGAGTAAATTTTGAAAGAAAAATAGTGAATCTCCCGATGGGCCTTGACAAAACTTCCCGGTGAATATCATAGCTCGTTACCGGATAATCGGTTTTTTTTATAGTTAATTATTAATTATTATGTTTTCTTTTCGATTTTTTATCAGCCCTTCAAAGTGATTTACTATTAAAAAATAGAAGAAGAAAATAAGAAAAAAACTCTTTGTGATTTCCTGTTGATTTATAAGAAGAAATGATGTGCAAATTTTCAAAAGGATCGATTCAGTGGATTTTTATTTATAATGTTGGCGAGCTTTAAAAGTAACGTTTTCGGGAAAATCGATCTAAAGTTATTCATACGTGAAAATTGTTCGTTCGGAAAAAAAAAACTGAAACAAAATTTCGAATAAAATAAGTTTTTTAATACCTTACCCCGATATACCAAACATATGTGCAGTCGAAATAATTATAATAATGTTTAGAGTTAAGGATTTTAAGTTAAAAATAAGAATAAATTTAATTTAAATTAATTTGTTATCAAAGATTATTTATTGAAAATTGTGCCTTAAAATTGATTTAGCTCAACAAATCGTGTTAAGAATCCCTTCACATAATTACACTTAATTCTGAATGCAAATAATAATATTTGAACAGGTTTTTAAGCAAAAAAAAATAAAATATTCTTCAAGTTCAGCCTTTACATTAAAATTGTTTGTGTCAGCGCAAAAGTTAAAAAGAAAATCGATTAGCAAACCAAATTAATGAAAAAAACAACAGCAAACAAAAAAAGTTACCCATGCTTTCTTTCACTCTTAACTTTAATGTCTAGAAAGTTTTAGTGGATTTAAAGGAAGCTCTGAGAATTTGCTAAGCTTCTGGCAAGCTGCTCAAAGCACAACCAGTTCATTCAAACTGAGTCCAAACAGCATCTAATCTATTTAAGGAAACTTTAAGTGAACTTGAAGAAATAAAAATTCTTAACTAGTTCAATTAAAATGGGCAAAGTACGCAGACGACAAGCTATAAAAACTTGTCCTGGGAGTTCAAACTTCGAATTTGGTAATTCCTATTAAAGTACAAAAACTTTTGTAAACTTTTAAAAAAAAAAAAATCAAAAACATTTTCATTTTTTTTTTAATCACATAGCAAAACAAGAGCCAAAAAAATAATAAAAATAATGTATCCATATTGTAGACGATCTAGTGGCATATATGTGTGTATGTGTTGCACTTTGCCACACTCTGAGTCACATTTGGACGAAAAAAAAAAATTCACAATGGTGTGCGTCACACAAATGAGTGGCAGTTGCTGCAGCAACAACAGCAACAACCGAACCAACAGTAGAATTAGCATTAGCAGCAGCTGATAAGAAATGCCACGGCATCCAAAGAAAAATGACTGATCGACTGCAAATCTGGTGCGCTGCTGTTGCTTAAAAGTCGAACGTACGCAAAAGCAGCTGTGTGCTTGTTGTTGTTGTTGTTGTGAGTGCGACATTATCGACGACAGCAACGGAATAAACTCATTTGTAGGCAACAGCAGCAGCAGCAGAGCAGCAGCAGCAGAAGAGACGCAACGTCAGCGCAGAATTGTCAACGTCATCGTCGGAATTTTACAATTAGCGTGTGGCGGCGTAGAGATAAAAGGCAAATCAGCGCTGAGGGCGGCTGCAGGAATGCGCTGAACTGCGCCGAGCTGCGCTAAGCTGCCCTTCGCTTTTGTATTTTTCGGATAAATCGTCGCTGCTGCTGCTGCTGCTGCCGCTGCTGTTGACGTCAGCTGTATTGCGCCGGCGCCAAAAAAAACGAGCGAGCGTCATGCCGCGCGTATAACAGCTACGCCAAAAACTGTGCTAATGGGGAAGCGTGGCTTAACGAACGAACGAACGAGGACGCGTTGCCTTCGTATTTTACTCCGAAAAACGGTTTGCTTTGTGTAAGTCGTTGAAGCTGGCAGCGCTGCTGCTGCTGCTATTGCTGCTGCCTGCTGCTGCTATTGCTATTGCTGCTGCCTGTTGTTCGTGCTTTGTCGTCGTCGTCGTCGTCGTGGCGGCAAAACAACAAACATTTTTTGGTTGCAATTTTCATTGCGTTCGAAAGTTCGACAACTTTGGGAAAACTGTCAGTTAGCAGCGAACTTAGAACAGGTAGAGACGCACGTTTTTCGGGCTTCCTCCTGTACAAGAAGAAGCAGCCGCAGCAGCAGCAGCAGCACAGTAAGAAGAGGAAGCAGCAGCCGTTAGTTAGTTAGTTATCGTCGTGTTCTTTGCCGAGTGAACCACAGCCAAACCCCCCGCAATTACTCGTTCATTCTGATGCGTTTGCTTGTGACGCTGCGTCGACGCCGACTGCGCAGCTAACGTGAATGTGTGTTTTGCTAGCGACGACAACGATGTAAAATTTTATTACCCCAAACGCATCGCAGCAGTCGGTTTTTGGACGTCCGGACTTCACGCCGCCAAAATAATATTCGCCGCTTCGAGTTCGAGGTTTATTGCAATTTCACGCGCAACAACAACAAACAAACAACAAACAAACAACAAAACAACAAAACTTTGAGCGTGGCATCAAAAGTTAAAAAACTAACTTTTTTACCAAAAAAAAAAAAAAAAAACCAAAAAATAAATAAAGTTCTGCCGCACGCTTCGCCCGCCCACCCATAACTGCAATTGCCAGACGAAAGAAAGAAGAAAAACGCATTGAGAAGAATTTCAAAGCGTCGCCGTTGACGTTGTCTTCTACATTGTCTTCTCTTCTACTTCGTCTTCGTCGTCAAAGTCAAAGTCGAGCAAAGTGCGCGCGTTAATTGATATTGCGTATACGCCGCGAAGGCCGCGCAAAAATAAAAGTAAGTCAACCGAAAAACTTTCCCAATAAAACCAAAATAAAAAACCAATCCTAACTCAAATCAAAAAGAACCAAAAGAAATGTTTATCGAAACGATTTCTTTGGCAAAAGTGGTAAAGTGTTTTTTGTAGAAAGCACAAAAGAATTCTGTGAACAATTTTCTTAATTTTTTTATGGTTGTGTTTTTGTAAGTGCATGTGTGTGAGCGTACTCGCGCGCGCGTGTGTGAGTGTGTGTGTGAGTGAGTGCAGGTGTATGTGATCGTGTGTTTGTGTGCAGCATGCTTGTCAAACATGCAACAGCAGCAGCAGCCCAAAGGCAAGCAACAACGACAGCAACAGCAGCAGCAGCAACAACAACAGCAACAACAACGCCAGCAGCAGCAACACAAATCAAAACAACAACAACAAATGCAATTAATTAATTAAACAACAACAAAAGACAAATTAATCAAAAGTGAAAGAAAATCGACGAAATTCGAAGAAAGAAAAAAACCAAATTACAAATTCAAATCGAGCGAAAAAATAAACAAAAACCGATTCTCGCAATTATCAAATAGGTAAAGTTCAATTTTCTAGATCTAGTATATGTTAAATCCCACCCAAAAACAAAAAAAAAAAAAACAAATAAAGACAAACTTAAAAATTACAATTACAAAAAAGAACACAACTTTGAACTTTGAACCCTGAAATCTTTAAGGAACTTAATTATTTTATTCCCACATACAAAAATCAACAAAAAAGAATAGACAAACACAAAGAATGAAAATAAATCAACCAAATAGAAATTCAATGCAACAAGAATAATCACATTGAAATTTATTTAGCAAAACCAATCTATTTTTCATCTATAACAATCTTTGAAACAAAACAAAACAAAAAATACTACCTGAATATTTCTTTTCTGACAACAGTTATACATGTATTTTAGGTAATTTTTTGCTAATGGAGCGCAGCTGTTTCTTATTTTATTAATGAGCTGCAAAAAAAAAAAATGCCATCATCAAAATACTACCACAAATCTAAGCACAACTTTTCTCTTTGCATTCTTTTTGGGTAAAATGTTGGTGAAAGTTAAGTTATTCGTTTGTAGCGTCATACTTGAGAGAGGATCGTTTAATAAGCTCCAGTTGTTTTATATTTTTTACTACTTTTATCTTATATAATTATTTTGAAACTTGTTACTTTAAAGTTTATACTTTTAGTTGTTTAAGACATGATATAGTCTTTCTTATTAAATTATTATTAGCTCAACTTAAAACAAGAAAGTGTTGATCTTTTGGAATACAAAATATGTTACTCGAATTCTTTTTAACTGGTTTTCGATGAGTCAGCTTTATCGAAAGTTGTTTGAAAAATGCTGTTTAAAAGTTGTTTTTTCGAAAATCTAGAAAGCCAATTTAATACATTCAGTCAGAAATCAGCCATTATTCCAAGAAACTAACTTGAAAAACCTTATCAAAATTGAACAAAATTCAAAAATCTTAAGCCGAAAAGCCTCATTTTAAGTTCTCATATTCCAAAAGGACATAAAATAAACCCCGTTCTGCCTTTTTGAAGCTTAAAACTAAGTTTTAAGATTCTTTCACATGAAATAAATAATCTTTTGGAAGAGTGACCACTTTTTCTTTTTATTATTTTTGTTACTTTTCATTTCATAAAGTTTTAAGCCTTATATAACTTTTATATATAAACGTCTTTTAAAAAAAAATATAGTTCAAATTGAATAATGAAAATTTTAACAAAGATTGATTAGAAAAAGATTAAAGTGTTGCTTCATTTAAGAAAAAAAATAATACTTTAAGTCAACCAAAAAGTTTAATATGTGACTTGCTATATATAATACCATATATACCAGTTATCTGATCAGCTTCAAGTTCATTCACAATTATCAATTTGACGATAAGTTCCTCCCGAGCTCGATAAAATGACGCTGACTTCTGCTATCTGCTTTTATCGACAGAGTTGATTTACAGGACGAAAAAACACAAAGTCAAATTCCATTTACCAAATCACTCCTTATGCTAATTTTCTATTTCTTTTTGTTAATGTTAAATAAATCTATGGAGTTTTGAATATATTATAAAAAAACATTGTGTTTATTATCCTTTGACTTTTGAAGTTTTTCAACGTTTCGCATTATTTTTGGTATTATTTTTTTAGAACTTCTTAAGTGAATTATTCGAAAGTGTTGAGCAGTTTTATAGGGTTTGATTTGAGGGCGAGCTTTGCAACTTTTTCTCCAAACTTTATCTGCATGCAAACTAGAATTATCCACCACCGAAAGACCCCCAATAAACCTATCCACCTCTAACCAAAATATTCCCAAAACAAAATCAAATGAATTTCACTAACAAATTAGCCGTAAGTAAAATACAAAACAAAACCCGTTACTAACAACAACAAAAAAAAAAAAACAAAACAAGATATTATTTGACCTCACATTTGAAAAAAAAAAAAAAAAATATTTGTTGTTAAGGAATTTTGGCAACTGGCATAAAATGGCGCTGTCCAAGCGGCCGCTTAGCAAGGAGACGCCTCTGGTTGAGAACAGCAACAACAACAACAACAACAACAGCAGCAGCAACAACAACAACAATGAGCATGAGACGGCTATAAAGCGACGCAAACGTTGCAGTCGCGATGACGAATTAACTGCCAACAACAACAACAACAACAACACTAATACAAACAACAACAACAACAACACATTACCACAAAAGAAACGCCAGCTAGGTCTCAGTCTTAGCCTGGGATTGGCCCAAAAAACAACAACAGCAACAACAGCTGCCAGTGCAGGAGGAGCAACAACAACAGCAACAACAACTGGAGAAACAACAATAACAGGTGACATTACGCCAGCTGCAACTGTTGCTGCGGCACCAGCAATCGTTCAAGATGCAACAGATCAGGACGATGAGACCCTGATCCGTGAAACCCAAGCGGCATTAAAAAGCCTTTCGGGCAGTTGGCCCGATTCGCGAACCAATTTGTATCGGTTGCAGGAACAGGAGGATGAGAATCCGCCGCCATTTCAAAATCTGTTCGAGGACAAGCAAAAGTACAATCATAGCAACAACAATAACATTAACAACAATCAAAACAACAACAACAACAACAATAGCAACAGCACACAACAGCAACAACACAACACACTTCTGCTACGTTTCCACAGACAAAAGGAGAACGATCAAGCGCGTCTCAATAGCAACAACAATAGCAACAACAATAGCAACAGCAAAAAGGATGAAGCCACAGCTGCTGCAGCAACAACATACGCATCAGCAACATCGGCATTTAAGCCGCCAATCGATATCATTAAGCGTAATGGCCAATTGGCCGCCGCTGCAGCCCATGCCGCTGCCCACGCCCATGCCCAGGCCCAGGCGCACGCCCATGCCCAAGCCCAGGCCTATGCCCATGCTCAATATACGAGCAGCGCTGCCTATAATGCAGCCGAGGCTTACTATGGCTATGCAGCAGCAGCTGCTGCCAGTCAGCAACAACAGCAGCAACAGCAACAGCAACTTTGCTTAGATCGTGGCTTTGATATTGACGGGCAGCTTGGTTCGCCCACCGAAAAGTGTCCAAAGCAGCAACAGTTGCTGGCGAAAGAACAATTGCTGGATACCAAACAATATACGATATTGCAGCCGGCGGGTGTTGGCAGTCGGGCGGCATCTGTTATGCAGGATATAGCAAGGGAGGGTGTTGTTGGTGTCTCTTTGGTTGCAACACCACCAACAGCAGCAGCAACCGCAACAGCAGCAACAGCCGAGGCAGCAGCAATGACACCAACTTTGTCACCGGAATCAGCAGCTACAACAACAACAACATCTTCAGCAACAGCAGCAGCAGCATCTTCAACGCCGGCACCCAGCTACTCGCCGGGCAGTCAACATCGCGGTAAGTTGTCGTTGTCGTTGTTGTTACTAGAAACACACAAAACCGAATCAAATCATATCAATGATTAATGGTGGTACAGTAACGCTACCGCTAACGGTACAAGTCTACCCGCTACACTACCGGTGCAAACAAAAAAAACAAAACAAAACAAACCTATAAAAACAAAAAACATATCCCCATATTATGTACATATATTGTTAGTATTAAATCGGCTGCGCATATGTGCGAAACTTCTTGTTGCATTGAGTTTTTGAGAAATACTTAATTGGCTTTAAATAAAATACCAACAACACCTGGCAAGTGTATATAAGTGTGTGTGTGTGTGTGTGTGAAAGAGAGAGAGAGAGAGACATTCACAAGTGCATATGCTTAAAGCAATATTGTGGAAAATGGTTTATTCTTTTTTTTTTATTATTAACTGTGGCCCCGTTTTCTTACAATTCATATTATTATTATTATTATTACTATTATTATTTGCACATTTAGCTTAAAGTAGTCAGGCCGCACACACAAACACACACACACACACAGTTTTCAAAAGACATTAAGCGATTTTGTCGTCGTTATGTGTTGAGAAACAGTTTTGGATGGGGCTGAAGGGGTTGAGTGGCGGATGTGGATGTGTGACTCCTGCTGAGACAAGGACAACAACTAATGGCTTGTAAAATCCATTTATGATCAACCATACACACACACAGACTTAGAGAACACACACATTTAGAGCTCAGAGATGACACTAGATATTACGATATTGCTAATTACAAAAGGATTTGGAACAAAAAATACTTTTTATTGAACATTTAAAATAATTATTGAAAGAACATAGTAACTTATAAAATAATTATAAAAGTAGCATACTTGTAGCCCAATTCAAACCCATTATTAATTAGTTAGCTAATTTTTTTTTTTGTATAATTTATTTTCAGAATTTATTAGCTATCAAATATTTTATATGAGGTTCTCGTTGTCTGTGGTTTTTTTTTATGCTTCTCAGTATTATTTTTATTTTTTAATTCGTAGTAAAATATGAAAAATTGTTTAATTTGAATTTCAATAGCTTTCATTTAGTTAACAAATATAAATATTAGTTTTATGTTTTATTTTTTTTTCAGCTATTACAAAATAATTTGTATCTATAATAAAATTCACGAAAATCGGAGTTTCAATTTTGTACAAGAACTTATTGTGTTATTTTCTGTTAAATAATTTATCACGACACGTGTTCATCTCTGGGACACACACACACACACACTGTCGCACAACAATTTGAACTAGTTGAGTGCCTCTTTTTTGGGTTTTTAGCCTTTTCACTAATTTCGGCGCATTGTACATACAATTTATACTTAAAATTGAACTTGTTGTCAAAAACTAAGCACACACAGGATGTCTACGCACACACACACACACACACACACACACATGCATACTGACAGAGACATTAAGAGGTTGTATGATTAGAGTTATAAAAGGGTAAATATGAGGCACGTTTTTGGCAACCGCTTTTGCATATTTATTTTGTCATTATGTTCTCGGCATTAATATGCTGCTGCTGCTGCTGCTGCTGATGCTGCTGCTGCTGTTGTTGTTGTCCAAAAGCCAAAGGCACAAAAGTTGAAGTGCCTTTAAGCCCAGGCAACACACACACACTTTGGTATTCATATAATTTGAATGACTTTTTAAATAGTTGCCAGCGACTTTTACCGGATACAAAAGATACGAAACTATGAGATATACACAGCAGCAGCAACAACAATGGCACGTAATAAGTCATTAGCGTGTTTGCTGTTGTTGTTGTTTTTGTTGTTGTTGCTAATGTGGCTTATTAGGCTTAACCTTTATGTTGCCTCGTAACTGCAACAGTAGCAGCAACTGCAACCAGCTCTTCTTCTCTCTCTCTACTTTTCTATATGTCTATATTTTTCTCTGCTGTTGTTGTTGGTTTTGCTTTATTTTAATTAAATTCTAATTAGAGTCGGGAGTTTTTACTTGTGCTTGCAGTTTGACATTTTGAACGGCCACGTAATAGACACACAAACACACACACACACACACTTACTTACTTACACACATGCACAAATATTTCGAAAAATATTTCATTAAACCCCTTTTCGAGGCTAGATGTTGCTGCTGTTGCTGCTGTTGCTGCTGTCTATTACAGCAGCAGCATTGAGTGGTTGACTGTGTGTTCGTGCGTGCGTGTGTTTTCGTGTTGTTCACCGTTATCTTTTGAGAATTTGTGCTTAGAAGGCCAAGTTTAGACGTGGTCTGGTCTGATTTTTTGTCGTTTATTGCTGTCGCACCACCACCACCAACTGCTGCTGCTGCTGCTGTTGCTCTTGTCATGTGTGCGTGTGTGTGTGTGTGCCTTTTTAAAGTAAATAATGCAAAGCTGTTTTCCATCAAATTTTAATTAATTATTTAGGCAGAAAGAATTCGCTTGTTGTTGCTGTTGCTGTTGTTGTTGCTGCCACTTTTGCTGCTTGTCTTTTTTCCCCAATTTGATTGTTGTTGCTGCTGAAGCTGCTGTTGTTGTTGTTGCTGTATTGGCGCCGTGTGCGTTGTCAGCTGTACATTTTTAGCTAGATTGTACATACTTAACTATATATGTATATGTATATTTTTCACATTTTGCCTGCCAGGACATGTCAAGTTGTCGTACACCCAACCCAACCCCAAATCTCTCTTTACTTCTTTTCGCTATACTCTTTGACGCATTCACATAATTAATTAGAAAACCTGTTTTCCTCCATAACCCTCCCCCATCTCCCGACACACACAAACCTTCCTCTCGGCTGCTGTCACATTTTTGACCGTGTGTGTGTGTGTGTGTTTAGTTGTTGCTCTTCTGATTTGATTTCAATTTTTGTGTACTTGGTTACTTGTAGATGGCGCCAAATGCCCAACTCCTCATTGCACTGGCCAAGGACATGTCACAGGATTATATTCGCATCATCGAAGGTACAACACACACCCATAGATACTTAACACGCACACACACACACACACAAACTCATCAACGTACAAAATCGTCTAGGGAAAATGTCAGAAACAATACAACATTTTTCTTTAATAAGTTTCCCTATTTTGATGAGTTTTTCAAAACAGATTTTCTATTTACGAAATTACAGTCTACAACTACAATATTTTATACGTTGAAGTTCGACTTTTATTATAAACTTGAAAGCTTTACATATTTATTTCTTTAGTTAATTAGTTTTGTGTTCTAAAAAAATCAAGTTTTCCTTCAAGTCTCCCGTTTCTTGGACGATTTACCATTTTTGAGGATCAATATATTTTGTTTAATATTCTCTCGCATACCTAAACACACACACACACACACACGCATACTTACCCATACACACCTTCAATTAAAACATTTGTACACTCAACTCGCTTTTCTTTGATTTTTATTCCCTTTTTTGAAAACACGCTTCTCTGATCGGGGCTTCTTCTTACCGCCGGCTGTAGTTTGTCAGGTTGTCCAAAGCGCGATAAAGTCACCACCGAATGTAAGTGCCGACATTAAAAAAAAGTATCGCATTTTGTAGCGCATATACGTAGATCTCTTTCTTTCTTTCTCTCTCTGTCTGTCTTTCTTTCTCTCTCCTTCTCTTCACTCATATTTACTTTATATTTCATGAAATCTGCAAATCGCATGTTTATTTATATATACGTGTATGTAGATATATAGGTGGGTGTATGTATGACTGTTTGTGTGGGCATAGGTCTTTCTGTCTCTCTCTCTCTCACTTTCTCTCTCTCTCTCTCTGTCTCTCTCGTTTGCCACTCAATTTCTGTGTTTGACTCTTAGGATCTGTTTCTCTCTCTCTTCCTGTTTTGCCCAGTTTTCCTTTCTTTAAAATCTCTCTTCTGTCTCTCTTCACAACTATCGATAGTACGCTATAATCTTATTTGTAGTAACTTATCGATATTAATCGATTGTTGTCGAAATTATTTACGCTCTGGTTTTTTAAGCTCCTGTTTCTTATATCTATCTAGTTCTTGTTTCTTCTTTCTTAGTTCTTTTAGATCCAGTTTTCTTAGCTCTCAACTCAAGTCTCTTTTAACTTGAACCATCTAATCTCGTGCTTTCTAGTCTGTCTCTCTCATTCTGTCTTCTTTTTGATGTGTGTGAATTGTAGTTGTTTTAGCCGTCTAACCGTTTAGTGCTGCCATAATAAATCAAATAAAAATTTACTAATTACACTAATTACACCTCCTCCACCGCTCCACCTCATTTACCCTCCATCGTTTCGTGGGCGTACTTTACCTACCAACCCACTCGAACCAAACTTAAATTGATACGTCGCCGTGAGCACAGTGTTGGCCCTACACGAACAGATATTGAAATGCCCCACGCCCGGCTGCAACGGCAGGGGTCACGTCCAGTCACATCGGAGCGTGCATCGCAGCCTTTCCGGTTGCCCGAGAGCGGTACGGCGCTCGGCCGGTCGCCGTTCAAGTTTGGCGCGTTACGATACGAACACTAATAATTATAATAGCGCAATAGCTTTACCGATACCGATACCGATACCCATACCGATAGCGTTGCCGTTTCCACCGCTTTTAGGCGATATCGATAGCGATAGCGATACCGATACCACAGCAGGTGCAACTTTCAACATTTAAGCAACATCAAATACGTTGGCAATACGTTTTAACACCATCTTTTGCCCTCTCTCTCTCTCTCTCTCTCTCTTTTTCTCTCTTTCCTTTTTCTATCTTTCTTTTAAACACTTAATTTCTTTCATTTCTTTTAAATCTTCTTCCCTTTTTTGTGTTTCTTTTGGCACCCGTCTCTCTTTCTCTTTTTTTACATTTGCATCCGGTATTCCCAACACAGCTGTTGAGCTGGAGAAGCATGAGAAGGACCTTCATCCGCTGGACAAGCTCAAGATCGCATCCAGCCACTATTTGAACAACAACAACAGCAGCTGCATCAATAATAACAACAACAACAACAACAATAAAACAATGCCCATTATCAAATCGGAGTACAGTCCCGTTGCCAGCATTAAGTCGGAGTACAACAAGAGCCCTATGCACTCCTATCTGGCCAATGATGCCGCCTCGGCGGCCAGCAGTGCCATACCTGCTGGTAGTGCACGCAGCACCAACAGCAACAACAATAACAACAACAACAATAACAATAACAATAGTAGCAGCAATAACAACAACAATAACAGCAACACTGCTAGCGTTACATCAAATGTTGCTGCCGAGCCACATTTGAGTCGTTATGTAGGAATGCACAGTCCACAGCCGCAGCATCCACACGCCCACCATCAACAGCAGCAGCAGCAGCAACAGCAGCAACAACAGCAGCAACAACAACAGCAGCAGCAACAACAGCAGCAACAGCAACAGCAACAGCATACGCTGCATCAGCAACGCGGCCCTTTTATTGAGGGCAGTCAAATGATGCCTGGTGGCACTACCATTGCCAACGATGCCAGCGATGCAGCCAGCTATCATGCAGAGCACCAACAGCAGCAGCAACAGCAGCAACAACAACAACAGCAACAGCAGCAACAGGCAGATGAACGCCAGCAACAGTATGAACAAATGCGTTATGCACAAAGTCATGGACATGGTTTGGCACCCAATGATACTACCGCCGAGCATCAGCAGCAACAGCAACAATTGCTACAGCCCAGCAATGGTAGTAGCAGCGAACTGTCACCAGTAACAGTTCGAAGCGTTTACGAGCATCCACATCCGCATCCACATCCACATCCGCATCCACATACGCATACGCATCCACCCGCCTCGCTGGGCTCGTCGGTAGCGCCAGTCTTTGCCATTGGTGTTGGCGACACGCTGCCAGCGGGCGCGTCGGGCTTTGAGCGCTACGATCCCAATTGTTGTCCCAGTGGCGGGCAGCGACAGGCAACGGCCTATCACTATTTGCCACAGAGTGCGGATGACCTGCAGGTGCAACAGCAGAAATATTTGCAGGAGCAACAGCTGTTGATGGCCAAGGCAGAGCATGAGGAGCTAACAAATGGCGGTGGACCTTTATATCCGCGTCCAATGTATCATTATGATCCCACAATGGGTCCACTGCCGCCAGGCTTCTCGGCCATTAATTTGTCCGTGAAAATGGCAGCAGCTCAGGCGGCAGCAGCAGCAGCAGCCTATCAAAACCAGCAACAGCAGCAACAACAGCAGCAACAGCAGCAGCAACAGCAGCAACAACAGCAGCAACATCACCAGCAGCAGCAGCAGCAACAGCAGCAACAACAGCAGCAGCAGCAGCAGCAACACAGCAAACAGAGTAGTTCACCCGCACCAAATGTGGGCGTGGCAGCGCCCGCTGTTGATCTATCGGGTGCAACATCTGTGACGTCATCGAGCCCACACGGTTTCAACTCACCCGCGTCACATAACCAATACAACAACCAGCGCATGGGCAATGGTAGTCCACAACCGGGTGCCAGTCCCAACATTGCCAGCCCTCAGGTGCCTAGTCCGCAGGGTCAAACGCTGGACTTGAGCGTTACACGTTTACCGCACAGGTGAGAGCTACCACAACCACTCTATCCCTACCTTACCCAGCAACCCAGCAACCCAGCAACCCAAGCACTACCCAACAAAAATAATATAAAAAAAACACTGCTCAGCAAGCTGTAAACATTTATTTTTACTTTGCTTTAAATATTTTCGTAGCCTTTTGTTATCGTTGTACTTTTGTTTGGGGCAGATATTTAATACTAAATGCATATCATAACATTATTTTGTTAAGTTGACTCCACCGTCCTCACGGAACTCAGTCCTCAGTTGATAGCCAGAGCTGTAAAATTTGGTATGTAGACTCACTTATGCTTCTCAAAGTTGTAGTTTATCAGGAATCATGGTAATGATGGTGATAGGAAGGTGGTACCAAAGAATAGTAATGATACTTTAACATGGTGATCCTTACCAAACTCATTCAATTCTAGTTTAAATATTATAGGTTGACTATGTGGGAATAAACTACGAAAATATATTATTTGTAACTGTACGACTTCACTGATTTACAATTGTTTTGTTTTTTGAATTATTTGTTTCACAGCATTATAGCCAGCCCTCAGTACGGTGCCGACGGTCTTGTTGTGGGTCACGGTCAGGGTTTTGGAAGCGCTGCACCCGGCTCAATTGGACCCAACGGTCCGCCACGTTCACCACAAATGGAGCCAGTCGACTTTAGCGGACCGCCGCGTCCACTTGGCTTTGGCCTGGTAGGTCACATCAGCGGTCCGCGACCCTACAGTCGCGAATCAACGCCTGATAGCGGCGGCTCGCACTACATTGAAACCTATCGGGATCCCAGCGGTAAGTTATAACAACAAAAAAAAAGCCAAAGATTATTCTAGTCAAATAAGTAGCTGACAGCTGTCAATCTTTAACAGAAAAAATATATACATGTATAATTGTAGTGTGTTTATCTTTTAACGTTGCAGGGTATTCACCGCATCCTGGCTACGGCATGGTAGTTCAGTCCGACTATCCACCAGCTGGTTACCATGGCTATGGTCCTGCTGCGTATCAATGCAGTAATCCGTATGCAACAGCCGTTGGACCCGGCGGCTATCCAACACCAGTCTCCGGCGGCTATTCACCAAGTCCAGCCACCTGCTATTCGATGCCACCGCCGCAGCACATACCGCAGCATGACAAGACCAAAGATGGGTCAGTAACACACACTTATCATGATTATTATTATTATTTTCCCAAGTGCTAATTGTGTGACCATCAAAAAGGTGGCTTTAATATTTATGAGAACTCATAAAAAGCAGCCCCCCAAGCTCGCTGGCCAAACGCACACCCTTGAGAACTACCTTCCCCTAACTAGCCTAACCAGCCAGACGCATCGTTGTCTAAATTTAATAAAACTTTAAAGTTGAAAACTATTTTGTGTGTTGGATGAAAGTAACGTTACTTTTATCTGACGTTGGCCACGTAATTGTGTTAATCCATAGTAATACTATTATATCTTTTCGATTTGCAGTTTGACGGGCTGCTCGCGCTCGGACCGCAATCATCTGCAATCGCATTCACAAGAGCTTAAGTGTCCGACACCTGGCTGCGATGGTTCGGGACATGTGACTGGCAACTACTCATCGCATCGCAGCCTCTCGGGCTGTCCGCGCGCCAATAAGCCGAAGAGTAAGCCAAGAGATGGGCAGGATTCGGAACCGCTGCGTTGCCCCATACCCGGTTGCGATGGCTCCGGCCATTCCACTGGCAAATTCCTCTCACACAGAAGGTACAAAAAAAAAAAACTCGCAATTGTGATACAAATTTGTGACTTGGTCTTAAATGTTTTCTCTGTATTTCTTTATTTATTTGATTTTTCTGCAGTGCATCGGGCTGTCCCATTGCCAATCGGAATAAGATGCGGGTTTTGGAAGCCGGTGGCACAGTGGAACAGCATAAGGCGGCTGTTGCAGCTGCCACGGCCATGAAATTTGATGGTAAGTCATCAAATCTTACACAATATTATAATATAAATTTATATTAAAAAATTACTAAAACAAATGCTCTATAGAGCATGTTTAAAGCCAAGTGAACCAAAATTTCTATTTGTTGTACAATAAGTAAGATCTTTTATATGTTTTAAACTAAAACTCCACATGAACTTCTTCTTCTTTTAAAATTAAGAAAATAATAAAAATCGCCCAACTCTACCTGAACCTATTCTTTTCTGACTGAAATTCACTTTGACAACACTTAACTTTAAAGTACTCAAAGTTACAAAATGGTATCAAAAAGTATTATTAAAAGTTCAGAGCTAAATTCGGGTCCATTTCTAAAAATATACCAAATTCACTCTCTTTCTTAAAAAACTTAACTATAAATAATCTTTCAAATCTTCTCCTCTCTCTCTCTCTCTCTTTTCTTTTCTCTAGCGTGCACTACCGTTGGCAGTCAGGGAATTAAGAAACCCAAGTTCGATGAGGTTACCATGGTATATCCCAAAGGCTATACAGGTAAGTGCGAGTGAGCAACAAACTCACAATCTATCGACCATCTCTACCTGTCTCTATCTATCGCTAACGCTAACTCCATCTCTCTTGAGATCTATTAAGTTTATTGTGTCGTATATCTCTTGCGTGTTTTCTGTTATGAACTGGGCCTGTTGCTATAATGCCCCGAACATCATTTTTTGGAATCAGCGGCATTATAGCATTGTCATAAAGTATGCAACACAAACCGAGGAAAGCATTCACAAATGTCCAAAAGCGATTCCACTGTACTCATATCGATAGATATGGTATTTTTTTTTTGTTGGTTTTTTGTCATATGCTTTTGACATTTGTGGCATTGTGCTTTTTGCATCTGGTGTTTGTTGTTGCTCTCTTTGCTCTCTCTCTCTTTCGTATTGTACATTTTCGGTTGGAATTTTGTGTGCGTGTGCTAACGTCTTACAAAAAAAAAAAAAGAAAAAAAAAACTATAGAAACAAAAAAAAAATCCATAAAATACTATCGTTTTGGCTTTTGGTTTTCGTTTCGGTTTCCTTCGGAATGTGCCAGGCATGAAATAAAATAAAAAATCAAATCATCAAAAAAAATAAATAAAAATTAAGCCAAAGCGTACCAAAATATATACCAAAATTGACCTTACGACAGACGACAGGGCTTTAAGAATTTTTGAGAATTCTCGGCCATTAAAAACAAAAAAATGAAACCCGTTGCATAACATAAATCCCGATGCCCGATACACAACATAATACTACTTACTAGCCACTCGATATATGAAACACGATATTGTATACTCTACATACATATAGTACTACTACTACTACTACGTTTAAAATTCTAATTTAATTCCGTTTTTCTTCTTTTTCGTTTCGTTTCATGGCGTTTTTGCTTTGGCGTTGTTTTCTTTTAGATTACGCGACGTTTTGTATCGGTGCTGAATATCTACTGTAGATAGACAAAAGATAAAAGAAAAATACCAAAACAAAAATATATATATATAGACAACAGCAAAACCCAGAAAGCTAACTAAAGAAAATTACAACAAAATAAAAAAAAAACAAAAACAAACAAAACAAAATAAAGTAAATACAATAATAGTGATCTAATGAATTTAATATAACAAAAATAAAAGAACAAAAAAAATACCAAAAAAGACAAGAACAACAACATCAAGTCACACAAGCAAATGAATATTTAATCAAACAAATGAAACGATCAAAAGGTAAGCCGTGTTATTATTTGCTATCTCACACACACACACACACACACACAAGCCTGACTAACACATATACACAATCCTCACCATTCACCATTCATCACATGAAAGCTCCAATTGAGTTGCTAGCACACGCGCACATTGACAACCGTGGAGAGCTTTACTAAAGCAGTAACAAGAAAAGAAAAAAAATAAGAGAACAATAAATCGAATTGCAAACGTGATATAACTGTAGAAAGACTTGTGATCTTTTCTCTTTGAAAAAGAGAGCGCCTTTAGTACTAACACAATTGTTCTCTCTGTCTACTTTCTCTGTATATTGCTGATCTAGGTGGTGGCGGCCTGGATATTGTCATGAGCGGCGTTGGTGTTGGTGTTGGCGTTCCTCTGCCACCCGGCATCAATAACAGCAGCAACAGCAGCAGCAGTTTGGGCGTTAACAGCAACAGCATTAACAGCGACAAGTCAGCAAGTGTGGTGAATGTTAATGTTAATGCTGTAGGCGGCGGCAATGGCGGCAATGGCAGCGATGATCTCAACACGCTGGAAGCTGAAATTTCCGAATTGCAGCGCGAAAATGCACGAGTCGAATCGCAAATGATGCGCTTAAAATCGGACATCAATGCGATGGAATCACAGCTGAGCACCAGCGATCGGGTACGTAGGCTCAGGTTCGTTGATCCAAACAACAAATTTTGAGTATTTCTTAACATATTATCCAACAAATCGCAAATAAACACAACTTGATACGAATAATATTGTTATGGTTGCGATCCTATATTTATACATCATTTTTAATACTTGATTTAAGTATTTATTTTTCAATGTGAAGTGATTTAGTAGAAATTTGTTTGAAGAATGTTTTTTACTCTAGTTTTGAACAGCTCAGTTTCGAACTTTTCTTTGAGGTGCAGCGAAAGTTGCGACTTTTTAGCCTTTGAAAGTTTTTTTTATTTTTTATTTTGGCACCTGAGTTGACGTCGACGTTGACGTCGCTGGCACTGGCGTTGGCGCTTCTAAGTTGCGGCCACTTTTCAAGGACGTCTCTAAACTCCAAAACCAAAGCAATAATAAAGCGACTGTAAACCCGGCAGCAGCAATAACAACAACAACCACACAAAAAATATGTAATAAAAATGAACAACAACAACAAGAAAAGTCGGCGCAAAAGTCGCCAACAAAAGTTTTAGCAGCCGCCAAAGTCGCTGCTGCCGACAACAACGACGACGACGACGACGTCGTCGCTGTTAACTTTCCATCTATGTATGTAGTACTTGGTCTTGTTCATTTTCTTGGCAAAATGTGCTTTTAAAACCCAAAACATGGCCAAAGAAAGTTGGGCGACGTCTGCTAGTTAAGAAACAAAAACTTTTATTATATTTAAATTATCGCGCCTTGGCCTGCTGCCTTGTTGTTGTTGTAGCTTCAGTTGTTGTTGTTGTTGTTTAAACGTTTTGTTTTTGGGGCAACTAACTTCCGTTTTCACTTGAAAATTAAAGGCATTTAATGTTGTTTTGGTTTATTTGCCATTTGCCATTTGTTTTTTTGTTTTTTTTTTTTGCACACGGCCAATGATCTATTGCAGCGCCCTCTATGAAATGAACTTCGAGTTGCAGTCCAACACAGTTCAAAATGGCGTCACAGCAGCCAATCGGCGAGCCTTGCATAACAGCTGCAGTCGCTGTCGACTGCATTGAGCGACGAATCAGCGCACAGCAGCAGCACCATCCCTAACAGACCGTGTCCCTATACACACGTGTGTTTATATGTGTGTGTGTGTGTGTGTGGTCATGCGCAGCCAAATGCAGCCCCAACTCCCCAAAACAGCTATCCACCTTACACACCACACACCCATAGCCAGTCAATTTGTCGGTCTCTTGGTATCCCATCCGTCTGGGCTCAGTCGGCAGCAAAAACACGATGCCACAGCGGCAGCTAAAGCAACAGCAGCAGCAAATCGCAGTGCGCCAAACGTTTTTGCCCATTTTGCTCCTAAAAACCAAAAACTGTGCTACGACGCGTCACAACGCTGGCAGCGACGTCAACAGCTTAACCTCTGCGTGGCCTCGACACGAACGCCTTTTTTTTTCTTGGAGCCCTGCTCCCTATGAGCAGCAACAGAACAAGAGCAAGAACAAAAAAAAACTGTTATGAACGAAGCAAATGGTACAAAAAAAAAATGTTTAAATGTGGGGAGGCACCAGCAGCAGCAGCAGCCGTCGTTGGCTGCCTTGCCAGCGCCCCACGCTCTATTCTATCTCGCTTGCTCTCTCTGTCGCTCGCTTGTGTTGTTCGTGTTTGCAATCGTCGTCACACGTTCGTGTTTCTCTCTCTTTGCGTGTGTGTGTGTTTGTGTGTGTTGCTGTTTGTTTCATTCCTTTGCGTTTGAATCGTTTTTTTTTTGCTTCTTCTTATTTTTCATTTCTTTTTTCTTTCCTTTGCTCCTGCTGCTGCGTTCTTATTGGAATTTCAATTTGAACGTTTTCACACATACACATATGCGTGTAGTGTGTGTGTGTGTGTGTGTATGTGCTTTATGTGCTTTATATACGGAACAGCAACAGCAAATTGAATTTAAGCAAAAATAAATCAATGAATGTATCAATGCATCAAATTCCGTTCCCTACGCACACACACACACACACATTTCTACAATCAAACAAAGCGACAGCCAATAAACATTTTGACTATTCAATTCATTGTGTGCATGTATGTACATATATAAGTTCTATGTGTATGTGTGTTTATGTTTGTATAACACATTGTTCTGGACATGGAATTGCTCAGACTTTGTGTTATGAAATACCTGTTTTATAGCTACGATATTTGACAATGAAAATTGATTTTCAAACTTAATTAATTACCGAAAAAGATATATAATAAAATATATTTCACAACATACATTTCTCTCAGTGTCCCATCTTTATGTCTATTAATAATCGTCTAAAAAATCGATGTGTACAAATTGTTCTTACATTAACTTTGAAAACATTTATAGAAAATACCCAAAACTTATTGTAATTTTAACAACTTTAAAATTCAACGCTGCTCTCCCTTCCTCTCTCTCTCTCTCTCTCTCTCTCTCTTTCTCTCCCTCTTCATCTTTTTCTATATTTAACAGGAGGCTTCTCCACTGAGCGCACATCAGCAACAACAGCAGCAGCAGCAACAACAACACCAACAGCAACAACAACAACGTGTTGCATCATCATCTTTAGGCTCGCCCAGCGGTCAATCGCCATTTGCAAGCGTCTCCTCAACCACAGCGACCATCATTGGTGGCAGCAGCAGCAGTGGTGGTGGTGCGGGCAGCGTGCCAGGTGGCAGCGGTACCGTTGGCGACCTTTCGCATATCGTTTCGGACGGTAGCGGAGCACCGCCAAATCCAAATCCAAATCTGAACAACTACTATGAGAGTTTGAGGAATAATGTCATAACGCTGCTGGAACATGTGCGTCTGCCACCACCGCCGCCACCGGGAGCACCAACTGGAGCTGGAGTACCGATTGGTAGCTTGCATGGTTCGAGCATGGATACGAGTGGCTGTACCGCTGGACTGGTTAGTGTTGGCAATGGTGGGGTAGAGCATGCGTCTGCATATTCCACGCTCTTGCCACCACCACCGCCGCCACCGCCTGGCATTAGTGGTGCCGTACCCGGTACTTCGGTCATGTACGGCCATCAGTCAGCTGTAACGGCCGCGGCAGCAGCAGCAGCAGCCGCAGCAGCTGCACAACAACAACATCAACAGCAACAGCAACAACAACAACAACAACCACCACCACCACCACCGCCACCGCCGCCACATGCCCCCCCACATCACGCCTATACGGTGCACCATCCAGGCAGCTACCCGCACGGACATCCGCATCATGCGCATCCGCACGAGCACTTCGATTCGTATATCTCAAAGCTGCAGTCGCTGTGCGTGCCACCCGATGTCTATGCCCTACCGGATGATGGGGGTCGTCCCTCTGTCTACAATTCGGTGAAGCCAAGCTTGCATCAGGACTATGGCAAACTGATGCCCACGCCTATTTAAGTACATATATTGTGGTAGGGCAGGGAACACCGTCCAGCAGCGGTTCTTTCACTGTACTTTGTAAATATACATAGTATTAATTATGAATCATTCACATTCTAATTGAATGTTTTAACAAGTATCGTGTTATCGCTTTATTGAGTGTGTGCATGTGTCTGTGTGTATGTGTACCATAATAATAATGAATCAATTATCGGAGTTGAGCTACGATGTCATGATTCCTTAACTGAATCAACTGACATCCGAATAATTCAACATATCTCTCGCTCTTTGATTCGATTAATTTTGAACACTGAAACTCTCCAAAACCGATAGTATTACATACCAAACCAAGTATCATTTGAAGCACTCAATGAATGAATGATTCATGATTTGTTAAAGTTTATTTACTGTCACGTTCTCTTTGGCTCTGCTATGCAAATCGGAAAATGTTGTATGTAAACCTATATAGTATAGATACGCTACATATATTAAAATATATATATATATATAGAAAATAGATTCACAGAGATGACGTTGATGTCCTTAGGTGTTCCACGTTCTAGATCCTAGGCGCTTATCGTGTTGATAAAAATTGTATAAATTATTCTAGTAACAAAAAAAAAATAAAAATCTAAAGAATACAAACTTAACTAAACTCAACTAAATGTGCGCTTTTAGTTGTATTGTTTTTTTTTTTTTTTTTGGTTATTAACTGTATCTGTATCTAATACTAACTAGCAGTTAAATATACTAGAAACATAAAGTAGGACATTCGTTTGGTGTTGATGTCTGGTCAATTTTGTATTTCAAATTGAATATCACCAACAAAAAAAAAAAAGAAAAGGAAAAGTACTAAGTAAATAAATACTGGAGCATAAGTTTAGTTAGTGGTCAACGAGAGAATGTCACCAACACCAACGGAATTATATATATATATGCAAATGTAATCAACACAAAAGTAAATTTAATGAAATGAATTTTTTTTTTTTGTGTGTCGGGTAATCTTAAATTTAAGAACGTAATCTCCATGGGCTGACCAAATGGTCCAAAATTAAATTTATACTATATTCAACTATAAATCCTAAGTACTAAAACAACAACACTCCATGCACCCAGACACACACACACACACACACAAACACTTCCACACCTAACATATATATTGGTATATATATTTATATATATACTTAGAAACAATAAGTTTTAATGTTAAAACTAATTAAAAATAACGAATTGTACTCGGTATCAATAGAAAAAGTTGGATGTAATGAGCAAAAAAAAAAAAAGGTAAAGCAACAGAAACGCAACAAACTAAAAACGAGAAGAAACTTAGCAAAACCATACGAAAAATAAAAATAAAATCTAACATACATAAAGCAGAAAATATAATTATACAGTTTAAAAAAAAACAAATGTTCAGTGCAATACATTTAAAAAAAAAAAACAAAAAAAATGAAAATCTAAAACTTAAGTAAAAGTAGTTGACTTTTTTTTTGTATTGTCTTACGTACTTATTAATATATGTATAACTAAATATAACTATAAACGAATAAAAAAATATATAAAAGAAAATCCAAAAATGGACAAACATCCAAAGAGAAATCCGAGAGGAAATTTAGACGAATTTTAAAACAAAACAAAAGAAAAAAAACAAACACGAAAAAAATACAAAAACATAGCAGGCTTAAAAATCATGTATTAAAAAAAAAAAAAAACAAAAAGAAAAAAGAAAATAACTTTAAACAATAAAAAATAAAACCCTATAAATATATGAACATAAACATAAAATAATAATAATTATACATATATGTAATATGTATTGTATAACAAGAATTCTGTAATTTACGAAATATTTTATGTGATCATTGTCTTTTTTTTTAAATAATATTACAAGAAATAAATAATTCAAATACAAATAAAGGATATACACAATATCAGCGTTTTATTTCCATCTAAAAGGAACAAATACCGAAGGACCTTCTGTTTTTTTTTTTTCGAAAGTATCCAGTTCTGAAATGCGGAAATCGAAATATGATAGAATTTTTTGGAACTTACGGTAAAAAAAAAGAATTTAAAGATTCAAACATTTTTTTAAATGAGTGTTTTATTTTTTAACGATTTTTGATGGATTAACGTAACCCTGGTTAAGGAGAATACACCGAAGAATTATTCCTCGCCCTGCTGAGAACGAAGGCAAATTTAAAAATGCGATATCTTCCATGTTTCTTAACCGATTTAAGTAAAGTGTTCACTCATAAAAAATATTAGTAGAAAATTAACTAAGCGAAAGCTTTAACTTTTAAATTGAGTGATTTTTCGATATAAATTAGCAGAAAACAGAAATTCCTCGAGTATAATCCGATAATAATAATAATAATAATCTATTAGCTATTCAAATCTTAAAATTCGACGCTTTTATTCAGAAATAAAAGAAGATATTAAGCAACAAAAAATTGTGAATTGACCTTGTTCCAAGGTCGGAGATGTATCAACTTACTATCATTATATGCCATTCGGCACATTTTCAATACGTTTAGGGTATAAAAGATAATGTGCTTTTTTTTTGTTTTTTAGAATATCAAGAAAATAAAGTTGGAGCTTCGGAACTCCAACGGTAATGAGAATGAGGTTCAATGAAGTCCTTAAAAGCAATTTCATTGCATTAGCACAAATCACATAAATCAGAGCCACAATTCTTGCCACTAGGCCGCTAATTGGCCAAGAAAATGAAAAAGAAGAAGAAGTAAAACGCGACAGTCAAAAATGAAAACTGAGCCAATTCGCCAAAAAATGTTCTCTATTCCTTTAAGTTGGTTTTTTTTTTATTTTGATTTTGTTTTTGGCAACGTTTTTAATTTCAATTAGCACGGCGACAACAAAGCTAAAGTTGAAATCAAGGATTTGTATCAAAGGGATGGACCCCTACCAAGGCAAGGAGGTTTGGTCAAGCGCTCAGGGGGACTAGAGAAATGGAAGGGTATGGCCTGCAAAAGAGGAAGAAGGAGAGCGGGGAGGCAAATGGTTTTTTGCCTTTGCTTTTGTGCCACTTGATTTATGTGGCTTCATTAGACATTCCGCACATAGCCAAAAATCTACGAATAAGCTAAGTGATTGCCAAAAATAAATAAAAAAAAAAAAATTAAAAAAAAAACCATTCAAAACTAAAACGCACACAATTAGAACGGGTTGCAAGCATCAGCAAAGGGGAAGCGGAGATGAAAGAGTTAAGAAAAATGGCATGGGCTTAGTTTTGGTTTGGTAGCGAGCCGTACCGACAATTGGAATTGGTTCGCATTTGTGCGGTACGAGTGGAAGTTGTAGTTTTTTGGGCTATTGACCAGCATGGAATATTTTTGGTTGCCACCTACATGTTAAACGCTCGACTCAAAGGCCACAAATGTCTGTAAGTGTGTGTGTGTGTGTCTGTGTGTGTGGTCTATAAAAAGGTTCGTTGTTTGTTCGTGTGGGCCGCAAAAATATTTGCATAGTTACCTTTAATGTGGTTCGACAGCGTTTTACTTCAAAAATGTCAAAAGACAGAGAGCCCTCATTGTAAGGGTTGGGGCTTAGACGCCAGTCCAAAGTTCTTCAACAACATAAACGAACAAAAGTTTTCTTTATGCATACAAATACACACACACACCTATGCCATGTAATTTAAAATGAAAAATTCTATTCTTTTGACACACACACACACGCATAAAACAAGCATTGATTTCATTTGCAAAAAAAAATACATACACATACGATATAAAAAACATTTGAGCAATAAAATGTTTAATTAATATGCCAATTGTTTAATACCCTTGCTTGATTCCATAATCAACTAATGAGGAACACATATGTAATAAGGATTTTACCATAAGTAGAAATCAATTATGATGAATATTTTTTTATTAACACCACAATATTTTCACAAACTTTTATTATAAAAGAATCCGGAAACAAAAAAAATAAATGCCAACATTTGCATTGACTTAAGCTTGCCGCTTGGCAAATCTTGCTAGTGCATTGGGTGTTCTGTAAGAAAAATAAAAGTTTTTTGAGTGCAAATGGCTTGGCTGCTGTTGGCTGTGGGCGTGGCATGCCTTAACCACACACACTCACACCCAATGTGTCTGATAAGAAAATAATAAAAAACGATTGCCTACTTTTGTGCGCGAGACAATCAATGCACACACTTTAACCCCCCCTTCCCAGCCGCTAGCACTGGCATTTTATACGCTTTGTCAAAAATCGCATAAATTAAAAAAATTCACATATACTGGCATGCTTGCGTGTGTGTGTGTGTGTGTGTGTGCGTAATGAAAGGCAGTCTGGCAACCCTTTATATCTTGCAGCTCCTTGTTTTTTAATGTGCGTGCCCCATGCCCCATGCCCCATGCCACACCTCCACAAACGCCCACAGCCCTACAACTCCCCCACACACACACACACACACAGCCACGCATACATGCTGTCGTACGGCACCAAGGAAGTAATAAAGTATCTCAAAAGTAACTTATTAACCATGCTGACAACGCTGCCAGTTCCTGTATATCTCTTTGCTGTGAGTGTGCGTGTGTGTGTGTGTGTGTGTGTGTGTGTAAGTACAGCTTGAGGGTTTGTGCGTGTGTCCTGCCCCCCAACTCAAACAAACGCGACGTGTTTCATGTTTGCTAATTGCGAGTCGATTTTTCATTTCACATTTCTCATGACTTTCTCCCGTAACCCCTCATTGCAATCTTTTAGCTTGCCGTCTCCTTTCTACACCCATCCCCAAAACCCCTGCTTTTTTCGAGGTTGAACCTGCTTTCGGCTTGGTCCCTTGGTCTTGAATCCCTGGTCTCTGAGCCACTTAGCAACTGATTGAGCCCTTTTCCCCCATTGTGAATGAAAATATTTTCGGACAGGTCGTGAGCGGAATTTAAGGTTATGTCAGGCCTGTCCAGAAACGAAAAAAAAAAAACAAACAAACTGTAAACGCTCACATATAAGAAACATTTGGTAATTTTAAGCGATGGTTGTAGTTTAATGCGCGTGTTCAATAAAATTTTTTATCATAAACAAATGTAATAAAAAATTTAAGACATTTATATTGAAATCATAATATTATATGTATACATACATATAAGTACAGCATTAGTAACTTATCGTCATAACTAAAATACTTGATTTGTGCTTTTTCTTATCATTTCACATTTAATTTTAAACCAACAAAAGAAATACATAGTTGAACATCTAGAATACTTGTTTGCATGCTTAAATATATATTTCCAAAATCTTAGATTTTGTTTCGCTGCCTGTCCTTGCATCCTTGGTTGAATCATTAGCAAGAGTGGAATGGAACATTTCGGCTTTTCACATATAATTTTGATTAAAAATCATGCTTCTTTAATAAATCGTAATTTTTGTTGCCTTGCCTGTCCTAGCATCCGTTATTGCAATACTCTGTTGAATGCAATATTTTATCATTTCATAGTTAATTTTGAATAAAGTACAAATAATATTGTATTGAGCATACCTTTTTTTGAGCGTCATTTATGATTCTTTCCTAGATCTTCATTGTTGTTGCTCTGCTTGTCCTTGCATCCTTGATTGTTTCACTTGCAACAATTGAACATTGGAATATTCCACCAATTTTGATTAATAATAAAAAAGAAAACTACTAGCTATGCATCATTTGCAATTTGCAGAATTAAATATGGATGGCAACATTTCATATAAATTGTGATACAAAAAAAAAAGAATAGCATACTTATTTGCATGCTTAAATCATGTTAATTTCCTGAATCGTAATTTTTGTTGTCTTGCCTGTCCTAGCATACGTTATTGCAATACTCTGTTGAATGCAATATTGCATCATTTCATAGTTAATTTTGAATAATATACAAATAATATTGTATGGAGCATACCTTTTTTATGAGCTTCTTTATGATTCTTTCCTAGATCTTCATTGTTGTTGCTCTGCTTGTCCTTGCATCCTTGATTGTTTCACTTGCAACAATTGAACATTGGAATATTCCACCAATTTTGATTAATAATAAAAAAGAAAACTACTAGCTATGCATCATTTGCAATTTGCAGAATTAAATATGGATGGCAACATTTCATATAAATTGTGATACAAAAAAAAAGAATAGCATACTTATTTGCATGCTTAAATCATGTTAATATCCTGAATCGTTATTTTAGTTGCCTTGCCTGTCCTAGCATCCGTAATTGCAATACTCTGATGAATGCAATTAATTTTGAATAAAATACAAGTAATATTGAATGGAGCATACCTTTTTGTGTTTCTTCTTTTGCATTGTTTGCCAGAATTGAATATTGCGACATTAAATAAGTTAACATGAATTTTGATACCAAAAAAATGTATGGCTTTGATTTGGTTATTTGGTTATTTGACTTAATCTTCATTCCGACGTAGCCGCCTTCTGTATCTCGCAACCCTTCTCAATAGTTGAAGCCACAAGGTCCAATCGAACCGAGAGGGAGCTTCGGGTGCACCTATCGGCTGCACACTCGGTTGAGTTTGCACGCTTGCCGCATTGTTTGCTCTATCTTCTTCTTCTGCTGTTACGAATGCCATGACCACTTCAATCGGCCAATCTTCTCCTTTGGCTCGTACTAGGAAGTGGCACGCTGGGCTGTATAAAGCGTGAATTTTCCATGGGTCATAGTCCCTTGTCCAGCGCGGAACAACATTCGTGTTGCAGTGGAAGCAACGTACCTTTTGCCTAATCTTCATGTAAAAGAAGCCAGCCTCGGCCAACGCCTGCGGAGATTGGATGTCAGGTATGGGCCAACCTTCAAATGAGTCCACTCGCGCCCCCAGGCTTTTGTATTTTGGGCACTCTTCGAAAGCATACGGATCTCTTCCATTCCTAATGGGCACATTGCCACAACGACGAGGCTTCGATAAGAACAAACAGTTCCTCGAAGCTCGATAATGTTTCAGGTCCCACTCAAGTCCCGGCGTCCAGCTACTTATTTGATAGCCACACCAGTTGCATGTGACTACCACTCCATTCCCTGTGCAGTAGAATCCGCGTCGCGCCAAGGACCTTCGTTGGACCGGAGCATCAACAGTCCAGTGAGCAAAAGTGGCTAGTCGAGAGCGCTCCTTAAGCATAACTCGCTGCATATTGTTATATAGTTATTGGTTTTTTGTTGTTAAACTTTAATGAGAATGCGCGTTGTTAAGAATTAAAGATTTTCTTTTTTCGGAAAGCTTTTTATGCGCGAATGTTTTAGCAACGTTTTAAGATTTTAAGGTACGTTTTATTCGAGCAATGACCTAATGCGTTGGTTTTTAGAGAAATTTAACGAATGCGAGCAAGTCTTGAGCGAGAAAAATGTTTCAAATTTTTGTGTTTGATGTGTGCTGTGCAGATGCTAGTAAAATAATGAACGTTATAGAAAAAATATTGAGCTAGAACTGGAAAAGTTGTGCTGCCGTCTGACGCAAAAATCAAAGCTAACTTGGTTTTGGGGTTTATTGGTTTGTTTTGTAAATGTTTATTAAATGCGAGTGTAAAATAAATATATTAAATTTCTTGATTTTGCTGTCCACTGTGTGACCGTTAGTTTAATAGTGAATGTGTTTTTGGTACAGTTGTGCGTTCGTTTAACATCTAATATGTAGAATTCTCATGTCACACTGTTCGTAATCATACTCCTCCGAAACGGCTTGACCGATTCTTATGAAAATTTGTATGCATATTCAGAAAGTATGAGAATCGGCTACTATATATATTTTTCAAACCCCTAAGTGATAGGAAGGGGTGTCTACCATAAAACTTTTATTTGTAGTATCCAACATTCATCGTCCAGTGAAAAAAAGGCAGTGGGGCTGGAGAATGGGGTGCGTGGCTTCATAACTTTGATGCAGCTTTTATTGGGGTTGTTAGTAGCTAGCTTCTCACCAAATATGGTACTTCTAGCTGTAAGGTCGTGCGAAATATGTGGATTTATCGATGTTGAGCTATCGAAATTATCGATTTTCCAGCTCCCCAGCTATCGTAGAGCCCCAATCTTTGCACTTTAATTTACCCTGCCATAGTTTAAAATATTTGCTAAGTTTCAAGTCTCTAGCTTAAAGGGTGTGGTAAATAATGCGTTCATACAGACGGACAAACGGACGGACACCAGGACGAACATTGCACAAACCCAATATACTCTTTACCCTCGATATCGAGTATACAAATTAAAGAAAGAAGATTTTTCACAATCAATATTTAAATTTGAATTCGTGTTTGAAAAATCAGTTCATTAAGAAAACCATGCCGCGACCAACACGATCAAATCTTTCTGAACCACGCCGTAAAGCAACTAGGATTCGAAACATTGCGAGTGAAAGGACAGAAGGACAGAAGAAGAACAAGAAATTGCGGTAATTATCGAGTGAGCGAGCAAGTTTGGCGGCTAAGAATAAAGATGTAGATGACTTATACTTCATAATTCAGAATGAGATCATTGGTAGACTGCGTTCTTTCAAATCAAAAGTATGTAAAATGTTGCATGTTATTATTGTGTAAAATATTATAAGTACTTGATGATTGATTGATTGACGAAAGTGCTTTTAAGCCTCGGTTGTTGTCTGCATGTTTGTGATTTTGGCTAATGAATACAACTTGCTGACCGATTTAACCGATTTAACCTGGAAGCTGATGCGACAGCAGCTTACTAAAGAATGAATGTTTCAAGGCATTGGCTTGATCAGGCTATTCTGGTCATTGCTGCGTTGACGGCGAGCCAGTGGTATGCAATGATAAGGTAGAAAGAGATGGTTGCTTGTTTTCTTATTCAAATAGAATTTGCCATTCCGAAGAAAGTACTTGGATGTGGCTTTGGAGTTCTTGTTGTGCTTGTGTGCCATGCGATAAGGCATCGGTCCCAAGGTGCACTCCATCATGGCTCAATGATGCTCAAGACTGTCGTTGGTATCAAATAGTGGCTGGCCCAAATACAGCTCGGGCAAAATACAGCCGATGGACCAAACATCACTGGAATGTGTCCAGGGTAGCTGCAGTATAGCCTCCGGTGAACGATAAAGTGGTGTCGAAATAATCAGATAGGATGATGATAGCCAGCTTCAAATGCGGCCGAACCAAAGTCAATGAGACGGACATCGGTGCAATTGATTTGTTCTCGGGCTTGAGATCGGTGTGCGTTATATGATTATCGTGTAGAAACTTGACAACGCGGCACAGCTGACAGCCAATGTAACGCAGTTGGCTCAAAGTTGTTTTGGCGCATGAAATCGAAAACGCTTAGATCAAGCAAATCAAAGCCAATACAAATGTATCCATAATAATCCTCTCACACAAGTTTTTCCCATTTGGATCCTCTGCCGCTGCCTGCTTTAGTATTTTTATCTTCACAATGGAGGCATGGCGGTACTTTTCAATATTCTTAATGATCTTTAAGGCCACATAGATTTTGCGATCTATGTCATAGACCTTGACAACTGATTCCCTCACCCACTTGCTGATAATTTCATTCTGTCCTTCAATATATCTCCAATTTGGTAAATAAGAAAACCACGTGAATCCTTTTTAATTGGCGGCTCATCCTTGGTCTCCTCCAATGTTGGGGATTTACTTGCATCAATTATCCATCCTTGTCCTTCGCGTCTTGACTTTGTTCGCCTTTTCCCGACATCTTCAACCGATTTATCCACAGTACAACGACGTTGGTGCCAACTAAACATATTATATGCTTTCTGTGTTAGTTTTAAAGACATTTTTTTAAATGGATAAAACTGCCTTCTTTATTAATTCTGTTACAATGCAAATAACCGTTCAAAATAAATAGAAAAACAAATAAAAATAATATACAAAGTTTCACTAAGTTGTTACAAACTGCAAGATCAACAAATTTAAGAACATTAAAGACACATGGATGAAATGGATAGTCCAACCAGCGCTTAGAAACGTGCTGACTGTAAGGGTAAAAAAAAACCAGATAAGCATATCAATCCGGGACCTATCACAAGCAATCCCTACATTAACTATCTACGATACTACCGCAAAGTAGCAATAGCATCGTTCAGAAGGCGCAAGTTTCAGGCTGCCGCCAGGAACTGGAACAAGATGGACGATGAATGACGAAAGATGCAGGTTTTTGAAGCAAGCCAAGATTGTTCAATGCGCCGAGAGGAGGAACCGCTTGATTGGTTTCAAGCGCAACTAAAATCCAGATTCATTTCACGTTTAAAACCAGATATTTCCGTTCATTCCATCTCCATCCATTGGTATTGGCCAGCCTTCAAACGAGCCCGCTCGCGACCCCCTGGCTATCGTGTTTGGGGCACTCCGCAAACGCATACGGAAATCGTCCTGTCCCGATTGCTCGAAGTCCCGGAAGAATTATTAGTCATCCTTCTTTGGACGGCTATAGATTTATTGGTTAGTTTTTGTAAAATTGTAAAAGTTTTTTTATGCCCGTTTGTTCGAGCAACAACAAAATATTTATTTACCGTAAACAATTTTGAAATGTGAAAATTTGAGAAAATTTTTTCAAATTTTCGTGTTTGATGTGTGCTGTGTAGCTGCTAGTAAAATACTGAACGTTATAGAAAATATATTGAGCTAGAACTGGAAAAGTTGTGTTGCCGTCTGACGCGAAACTCAAAGCTAACTTGATTGTGGGGTTTATTGGTTTGTTTTGTAAATGTTTATTAAATGCGAGTGTAAAATAAATATATTAAATTTTTTGATTTTGCTGTGCACTGTGTGGCCGTTAGTTAAATACTGAATATGTTTATGGTAAAGTTGTGCGTTCTTCTGACATTTAACGCAAAGCTAAATTGATTTCGACTTCCGATTCTTATCGACTTGGAAAAGATTTGGAAAAGAAATGAATAAAAGTATTGTTTTAATGCTTATGTTATGTTGGCGCTAATGGTTCTATGAAAAGAACCTGTCAGCAATAAGTTGAATGAATGTTTTTTCTACTTTTATTTTCGTTCTTAACTATAGTAAAACAGTTTTGCAAGTATTTATAATGTATTAAAATATGCTAAGCTTTGATTTAATATGCTTTTAAACACTTTCGTTATTAACTAATAAAAATCAATAGCAATATTGTTTTCATTATAAGAATTGATGAGTATAGAAAAATCTCAACAGAATTTTTCAAAGATAATTAGATTGTTTGTTTTTTTTTTGAGAAATTAAAGACTTTTTATGTCGAAATGCATTTTGATTTAAATAACTTCCCCTATTTGCGTTTTTGGAGCAACCACTGAGGGTATTTCCTGTTTCTCTTTCCTGTAAAACTGACGCAAATGGTTAATTTAATTACAAATTCTTTGCTCTCTTTTGCATTTATATAAAACTTGCATGTGTGTGTGGAAAAAAACCCTAGCTCCATGTATGTGTGTGCGTGTGCTACTGCACCTGCTGTCATTGCTATACACTTGCCTCATTCTTGGACGCTTAAATACCCAAGAGACTTGAGCAACCTCATTCTACACACACACACACACACACAACGTGATTGTCCCTGTGTATGTGTGTGTGTTTATGGTGAAAAATAGCGCTCATTAATGTTGCTCATTAGCAGCCACAGCAGCTGAATGCGTGTGTTTGTCCTTTTTGGTCCTTTCAAGGACTTTTGCTCCCTTTTTTTCCGGCGACCATTCAACGAGTGTCAACTGCCAAATGATTTGCCATTATTTACTAATAAAACTCATCGAGTTTTACCCACACGCGCTAATCGAATGTGCAGTCACCCCACTCTTTCTCTTCCTCTCTCTCTTCCTCTCTCTCGTCACCCCTCTGTCAACCCCCGACTTTGTTTTTTCTGTGACAAGATGTCCCAGTTCGAGCAGAACTCTTAATACGTTTCGACTGCACGTTTAGCAAAACTCCGCTTGACACCCAAAACCCCAACCGTCCCGGCCACCCAGCAAATGACCTCAATCAACATGACTATCTAACCTTACCAACCTCCCCTCTGCCACTAAGCGACAACCCTGTCACACGCACACACGCATAAAGCGTCTTGCCCCGGTCTAAATATCTAGAAATTAATGTTTGCAATTTTATCATGAAGATATTTCGTTTGTCTTTAATTAAACACTTTCACGGAATTAATTAACCTAAAACAAATAAATAAATTATTTAACTGATTTAAAGTTTTTTTCATTATCTGTGTCCAACAAAAAAAGTTATAAAATAAATAAGTAAATTTAAAATCTGAACGTTATTGCATCTACATCAAATATAAATTTGCAAAAGCAAGGAAATCTATTTTCATAAAATCAAGTTAAAAACTTAAACATAAAAGCTCTTATTTAATTTAAGTCAATTCCAGCATATAGTTAAAATACAAACTAGTTGGTTAGTATACCAATCAGGGCACACTCATATCTCATCTCAAAGTGTGATTGTAACTTTGCGCTATTTGACATTCAAAGGATTTTGATTAACGGAAAAAATGAAAAGAAGAAAAAGAACTGCGATTCAAATTCGATTCAATTTGCAACCCTGCGCGTGTATCAATACATATGCATATATACATCAATATATTGATGCTGGGTTGATGTGCGGTCCCAAGTGTGTAAGCGGTTTTTCGAGTAGGGGGCGTGGCATTATTTGGGCTAGTTGAGCTGCCATTCAAAGTCGATCTCTTTTGGGTCATTCTTTGCATTTAATTTCGTTTATTCATTCGAATGGCCACAAAATGACATTTGCATTTGGCCAGCGGTCACTGCCACACACCAAACACCCCCCGCCCCACCCCCCTCTCTCACCACTTTCACACACACACACACACACTCATATTCATTTCCCAGCACTCCAGCTGTGGCTCATATGCTGGACCCCGGGGAGCTCCTTGGACACGTGAACCTGGATAAAGGATGTGAACTAAGATGAGGATGAATGTTTTTATACACAAACAAAATCGAATTCCAAATAATTTCAAAAAATAATTAACAAAAATAAATGTTGAAATCAATAAGCAAAATACCAAAAAAAAAAAATGAAAATATTTTATTCTATTTTAATTTGATTCAAAAAAAACTTTATTACAACAACTTTTTTCTCTGTGTGTGGGTTCTTGTAAAAGTGGGTGCAAAATGTGAATAGTTATATGTATGAATGTGAATGTGAATGTGAATGTAAATGTGGGCGCTGTGCCCTAATCTCATAACGAATGAATGGCACATTTGGCAAATTTGTTTTGACAATTGAGAAGTGAGTGCAAAATTTATGGAACGCCAAAAGTGCGAAAAACTATCTATTCAAATTCGAGTCTCTACACTATATGTGTCTGTGTCTGTGTGTGTGTGTGTCTCACTTGTTTGTCTGTGCAATTAATTCTATGCTGACTCGGCAATTTGTAGGCCGAGTCACAAAAAGGCACAATTAAATGCACAACTACAACAACAACAACCGGAATACTATTAACAAAGACAAATCAAGTTTATTACACATAAAATGGACTTGTAAATGCCCTAGAAATAAAGTGAATTTATTGTTGCCAAAAGAAAAGAGTTCAAATTAACTAACATTGAGACAAAGAATCTTTGGAAATTTATTCGGAATTTTTGCTATAAAATTAAATAAAGTTTTAATCAATCCCAATATATCCACTTTGATTCAGTTTAAGTACAAGGTATCATAATGCAATGGGCAAACTGGGCAAATTATATTTTTTGGATGCTGAATAAACTGGCTATAACTGCAAATCGTTGGTTAGTGTTGCCAGTGTTGTCGTCGACGCCAAGCGCCTTGGCCAATGTGGCCAAAAAGCAATTAGCAAAAGTTTTTGGCAGACAGAGCAAGACAGCAGGATACGAAAGAGAGACGCGACTAAAGTGTATAAAGAGTTGTTTGGGACATCAGTAAAAGGGCAACACTGAATGCACTTGAAAAAAAAATAAACAAAAAATAAATACTTAGTAGAGTTTTTCGATTATTGTTGTTTTTGCCTTATGCTAAAAATTATTTTTAAAATTTTTAGTTCAATGTTTTTCAAAAGCGCATTTTTTTTAATTTTTTTTAAACTATATGTGTTTTAAACTTTTTAGTTCGATGTTCTTTAAAAGCCGCCCTAAAAGTATGTTCTATAATTTTCGTTTTTCTGACAGTTACAAAAATAAAAAATTGTGTGTGTCAGCTCCGACGCCCGACTAGTGTTTACTCTTCTTCGGAATATCGCGACGGAATTCTTAAATAATAAGAGAATGAACTAGCGAATGTTGGACACACTTATATAATACGAGCGCAACTGTGGATATGTTGTATGATACGTATGTTATAAGGGTATCCAACATTCGTCAGGCGCTAGTTTTCACAAAAGCGTAACTAAATTTGTTCAATTGCTTTCACTCCTCATATTTTTTCATACCGGGCTACTTATATGCAAATCGATTCTTAAGGAGTAAACCCCAAAAAACACAAGATTTTGTCTTCCAAGGCAGTCAAATATCGTATCTTCTCAAAACTTAATTCTATGACACTTGCCAACAATCCTTGCCATACAGTTATGCACAGCTGTACACAAATAACGAAAGTGTATTTAGTAGTTCATTTGTCGATGTCGTTTGCTGCCGACAACAGATTAAAAGAACAATTTAAATGCACTGCAGCAGTGAAACTTACTTCTGCTGTATTCAATCTAACTGTTGTTAACAGGGTGATCAATATAATATTATATACATGTGTGTATAATACGCAAAATTCACTCACCGGCAGCAGCAACAACACAACGCAGTTAAATGCAAGCGCTTCCGCGCTCGCTCGCTCTCTCTCTCTTTTCGCTAAGCACTTTCACAAAAACAAAAAGCTCACTGCACTATACACACGAGAAAGAAAAATATAAAATAAAATGATGTAATAAATTAATATTATTTTAATATTTTATTTTCGCTGGACTTCACAAAAAAAAATATCAAAAAATATACAGTTATTAATACTGTCTAAAATGCTTCGCTAATTTGGAAGATTTGCAGCGAGCTTAAGGCAACAACAACACACACGTATGGGCACAAAGCTCCTCTCTCTCTTTAAATTTTTTCGCGACCCGACAACGCAATAAAATTGGCGTTCTTTTTTTAAAGCTGGATTTGCCACTTTCAAGGGCAATTACACGGCGATCCTTAATGTAACAAACACTTTGCGTATGTTCAGTGCGTTATATAAGCACAATTTAAGCATTAATATAGCGCGTATCAATTTTAATTGAATAAATAAACGGACGATAAGCTTCCTGCGTTGTCAAGGCGAGCTAAGTTTTAGGCCGACTGCCTTTGTGGATAAAATGGATAAAGTGGATAAAGCTCACGATCGCTCTCTCTAGTTAGAGCAAGACATTCATTTTTATATCCGTATTCGCGATGTTGCTGTACATTTGTGTGAAGCAACAACTAAACAGGCAACGTTTTTTCTCTCTTGTTCGGGATAACATAACGGAATTCTTTAATAATAAGTGAAACACTTTTTTATTAAAATAAAAAATATATTTTTCTTTTAACTTACTTATTTTTCTTAGTGTGTTTGCTTTTTCTTTTGCTGTTTTGCCAGCCATCATCAATCTGCTGCAGTTGTACCTAACATTTTCTCCTACCCGTCCCCCCGCTCTCGTTTTGCTTTCGCACTGCACCTACATACTTCCAATTTGCTTGCAATTCGCCCAAATCGTAGCCCATGGTCGAAGACCAGGCGCGACCATCATTTCCAATTATTCATGGATAATCTAACCCAAAATGGGACGTTAATTACGAGCGCATGTCACTGGCACCATGTGCCGGGAAAAACATTACCATCTATCCCTTCCCAATCCTTTCTCCCCCATATTCCCCTAACGTCATTTATACTAAGACTTCAAATTCACAGCTTTGGGCATTGCTGAAGTGATTGCTTTATATAAACTACTTATTTGCTTTTTGTCGAACGAATAACAAAACGTTGCGTATAAAACCCAGTGAAAAAAGTGCGAGGGTACTTCCATAAAATTTGGAAATTTAAAAAATAAATTGTATGCTTCGACTACTATTACTCATAATTTCTCTAAGCAACCTCGCGCTCTGCGTCTGGTGATTAATTAAGCTGCAAGTGTAACAAAACAAAAAGTAGCCCTGCAATCTGCTGTTTCTGACAAGTCGCTAGCATTGGGACTTTTTGGCAGGGGTAAAAACATCAGCTACCCAACTAGCAATTCTATGACTAGACATTAACGTGACGAAACAAGTAAATACAACATTAAATTATCTGTTTAAATAATTTAAGTGCATTCTTAATCATCCTTTTTCTATTTTGATAAGTATAATTGAATCGGTTTTTCTCTAAACTGCTGCTCAACAGAATATAAAATTAGATATTAAACGCAATTCGGTCATTTAAAAAATCCCGCCAAACATATCGATTGTTAGTTCTTAGGGTGACCAAAGCAAAATTGCAAAACAAAAAAATCTGGTAGCCTTTATTGCCGACTATGGAGCAGCAGCTGTTAATAAGAAATTTTTGCCTCGCAAAGTTATAATAAACATTAGCTAGCATACTAACAAGCATATAAAAAGATAACTAAATAAAAACCGCCCAAAGATGACCAACATTGTGCAGTATATTGTGGTGCGTAGTGATTTGCGATCCACTCTGAGCTGGCCACTGGGCGCTGTAATTGCTCAATGCTGCCATGCAACGGCGGCAATAATGAGCCAACACACGGAAGATGAGGATACGCAGGCGTATCTCAAGGATCTGGACAACATGCATAAGGTGGTGCTAGAAGCAAGGGATGAATCGGCGCTGATTAAACTCAGCGAGAAGCTTAATGAGCACCAAATCAAGCATAAACTTTGGATCGAACAGCCTGAGAATATACCAACCTGCATCGCACTGAAGCCATATGTGAAGGATGTGGTCCACAAATATGTTAAGCATCTGAAGCTTTTAAAGTAGCAGCTAGACTAAAATCGAATCTACAGACAATTTATAGTGTAAGTATTTCACTGCCAATAAAATTGAAAGAGTTTGTAAACAACTGAGTTTTAAAAAATATAAGCATACTTTTGGGCTGACCATTGAATCAATCTTACTTATCTTTGCAGAATAATAATAAAATTCATGGTGGATTTATATCACAAGGACTTGCACAATCAAGATACATGCAATGGCTATGAAGTTATTTTTAAAGCAAACACTTAAAATTTTAAGTTTTCGACTATAGTAAAATGAGCTTTAAAAAACAATAAAAAACACGAAGGTAGATTTGAATATCAAAAGCTAGAAACACTATTTCGATGCCCCTTGACCGGCGTGTGGTGCTTTGGCTTATGTCTTGCAAGTAAAACCCGAAGATATTATTAAATGAAGAGATATTTCTTAAATAAAATTGTTTAGAGAATTTTCATCGAAAACTTGTAGTCCAAAATAAATCTCAATAGTCCTTCAGAACAATAAAATCACAAAATCCTTGCTTGTTAAGCTCTTATAAATCAGAGG
Organism: Scaptomyza polygonia; assembly: GCA_035044585.1. Taxonomy (NCBI): domain Eukaryota; kingdom Metazoa; phylum Arthropoda; class Insecta; order Diptera; family Drosophilidae; genus Scaptomyza; species Scaptomyza polygonia. The sequence continues at coordinate 1,504,051 of JAWNNU010001662.1, read as the reverse complement.
AAGAAAGCTATAAAGCGCAATATATACCTTTAAGTAAATAAATAATTCTAACAAAATTGTACGTCAATAACTTATATTTATATAGATGGGGCTTTATCATATTTTGTTACTAGTTCATTAGTGTGCGTGTGTGTGTGTGTTGTTAGGTGTATTTAGTTAGTGGGCCCAGCCATCGATATTATAGATAACAATAAAATGATCGTATAGATCGGCGCATTAGTACTTAGTCAATTATAACAAAAAGTGGTAGGCACAAAATTTCTTGTGTTTAGAAAATGTAGCAAAATCCAAATTAACTTTAGATATAAACCAAACTTAAACAATATTAATAATATCCTGATTTATGCTCAAACATCTATGTATGTGAATGAACGCATGTCACTTTTTTTTTAACTTAACTAAACTGAGCAGCACACAAACACAGAAAAATATATTATTTATGCTTAAGTCCCATTTTGTGGGAAAATCAAAGTTATAACAAAAAAGTCTAAAATTCTAAAAACTGAGCCGTTTCTGTGCGGCAATCATAAAACATGTTTCTTAATTGGTAGTTGTTCTAGTTAGGATTAGACTCTAGTTTCTTTCGGATGAAATCCTCAAAGTGACTGCGATACAATATCTTTGGATTCTCTTCGGTGGCATGCTCCTGCACCTGCAAAGTGCTCGTCCATTTCCACACTTGCCGTCGCGTAAAGCTGTGCCGGAAAGAGGCAAACACTTCGTTAAAGCGTCGCGGCTCAATCATCTCCTTGAACTGCGACTCTCTCGTATTGGTATTGAAATAGTAGATCTGTTGATGCGACTTCGAATATGCCGTTACAAAGTTATGGGTAAGCTCACAGAAGAGAATAATGCCGCCTGGCACAAAGAATTTGTGATCTTCGAGTATGTAGCCAAATCTCTGTGAATTATCCTTGAGTACATACGGACGCATCTCGTTAAAGAAGCGACTCATGTCCTGCAGCCGAAAGATGGGCTTACAGCGTATGGCGCCGCACGCGCGCTCCTTTTTAAACGGCTTATTCAAACTGCGCGCATATTTCACACACAAAGCGACGCGCTCGAGGAACGGCCGACGACGTATATCGATGCCGCCCAAGCAAATCGCATCCATGATGTGCAGCGCCGAAACACATTGGGAGGTGCGTCCCTCTCCGCAGTACTCGAAAACGATCTCACCAAAGAATATGGAACGTGGCTGTACATTGAAACTGGACTCGACTAGCTCCCATTTGCGATGCTCCGTGTAGCGCAACAAATTGCCTCGTGACTTGCAAAGGAAGAGGGTGCAGCCATTGATATTAATCTCACCACGACCAATTGGCATGAAATGCCAATCACTGACATTCAAGATGATGCTTTGTAATGGTGTTTTTGCCGTCAACTCACCCGCAGGTATATTAAGCCAGGCACGATCTTTGAACCATTCACGCAGCAGCTCCTCGAGGAGGCGATCGGTTGTTTTAACCTCTGGTGCCTGGCGCAGCTTATCTGGCAATTCCCAGCATTTTAAGCACGCCTGACGCACCTCCGATTGACGCGTCTCCTTCAACTCTAGATTCTGGGCAAATGCAGCAATCTTACGCAATCCCACAAATTGCTTTCTTCCAATAATATTATTGGATTCAGTAATGTAATTGATGAATTGCTCATCCTGCAACATTTCCGTGCGATTATACAGCTCCAGAACGTCTAGCTGATCTTCCTGCGGCTTCTCACTCTCCTGGTTGAGAATGTTATTAATGCTGCACATAAAGCTGATCATGGCTTCGGTATTTGGCAGTTTATTTTTGCACACAATGTAGCGCTCCGAGTTGGCTGGACGACTGCTATTTGGCTTGATAATCGATATCTTATGGAAGCATTTGTACATTAAATAAACCAATCCAACGCTGAATGGCGTAAATAAGTCGAACAGCTTGCAAACAAAGCTGCCGTTCACGCGAAGGATCTTTAGGGCTGTCACAAATTGGCACAAATACAGCTGCTTTGACAGTATCTCTTGTATGTTCTCCTGCCCCTCCACAGAGAAGCCGCCATCGGCCATGGCAAAATGAACGCCCTGCGGCGTATGCTTACGTATATAATCGTTCAATGAGTCCTGATTGCTCTGATCATAAATGTTGCCATCCTCTTTGTCGCCGTAGAATGTATCAAAGGATTCCGGCGAGGCGGCAAAAAACTTATCCAGCTTAAAATCATTGGCACCGCGCAGCGTAAAACCAAATCCTCTAGCCTCCCACGATTTGCGAAAGAGAATATACTCTGAGAAGCCGCCAGGTCCTATAAAACAATTTTTATACATATTTTACAGAAATAAATATCGATTTGAATATAAGGCAAACCAACCGGCACATATGTCGGCAAAGTAGATTAATTCATTGTGTCCAATCAGAGTGTTTCCTTGTGGATCACGCGGCTCTGTGAACATATTTTCGCACATTGAATCGATGTTGGCCATTTTGACGGCAGCACGATTAAGGAAGATGGAGCTGCGTATGGTCTCGAAGGGATTGCAGCGAGCACGAGCTCGACGCTTTTCCGTATCGTTGAGATCATCGAACACGGTCTTCGCATTGAGGATGTGATGTAGTATCTCGGGGTCACAGAATTGCGTCTCATCATCAAGGGTAAGTTTGCGCGGACCGGTTAACATGTGGCTCATTAAATCTTCGAGCGTATAGTCACCACAGTTTCTGCCACTCAATTTAAGCCAGATAACAGGTTCGGGTATCTCGAGATCCTCACAACTGGGATCCCATGTACCTGTAGACCAATGGACAGTGTCCAACTTGAGACCAAAACCTCGACGGCCGTCCATCTGCACTGCAATCACGGGCTCCAAACGACCTTGTTTGCTCTTGCCAAGACCTTTGTCGTCTTCATAACCCATTTGCTTCATCATGCCCATGGCCTTGTTGGAATAGCAATAGCTATTAAGCCAATCGTGCTTAATCTTCTTCGCCGTCAAATTCTCAAAATTCTCATCGTCTGATGGCTCCTCCATTTTGCGAGCTGTCTTCGTTTCCCGTAGCACAGCCAATTTGTTTGTTTTTATCTTTTACGTACTGGCTGTAAAGCTGCTGCACTCTGTTTAGCGTTTGTTTTAGTGATGGAACTCTACAGCGATAACATGCGAATACTTGCGTTGCGATTGATAGACCCCAATACATATGATTGGTTTTGTCAGCTGTTAATAAAAAAAATTTGAAACGTTTTCACTCATCCGAAGATCCACTATTATTTTAACGACATTGAACGCCTAATATTTTCTTATCGGTTGAACAAATAAGCGTTTGAAAGTAGCGGTATACTTAAAAAATTATACAAACATTTAATTTGCCTTTTATCGATAGGATTGCGCAAAAAAAATAAAAACCTTGCTTGAACATAAGATACTTTGCAGCCAACTAATAGTACTTATTAATAACCTTAAATTTTAAGACGAATAAAATGGGAATAGATTCAAATTCGAATAGATGTCTTACATAATGATTTACATTTTCTCATATGTTTCAGTATAAGGGCAATGCAAGCAAGCATGCGTGTAGCTGTCTTCCTCCTCGTCGTAGGTTTCCGGGCCGAATTCATGCTCATGCACTACAGTAGTTTTCTTTGTATAAATGCTGCTTCTCACCTCCATGCGCAACTGTTTCATTTGTTTGTTGTATTTGCGAGCCTTGCCCATCTCACGTTTATCCTCGCGCTGTTCATGCTGACGCGTCAGTTCCTCCTCGCTGCCCCACACTTCCATGGCACGTTTGAGCACCTGCAGATGCAAATAGAGCTTCATTTCGCCCCAGCGCACATTATGGGGATTCTTGCGGCTAATATACCGCAACGCTGGCTCACGCTTGTCAAAATCGCAATCTTTTAGCAAATACTCTGCCTTGGCTTCGGTGCGTGTGATTAGGGCATGTCGATCTTCTGTGTCGCGGCATTTATCGCAAACCGAGTGGCCAAAATTGTTAAACAAATATGAATCAGCGTACTGATCTCCGCACTCCAGGCACTCCTCATACACCACCGGGATGGCAATAACATCATCGATAATTGACACCACTGGAACCTCCGCCTCCTCTCCCGCCGATTTATTAGCCAGCACAGGTTGTTCCAACAAGAAGCCGCCGCCGCTGTCAATATATTTGGTGCCCTGTACTTTTATTACATTATTACTCTGACCTCCCATTGGGCGCTCCTCGCTCGCAGTAATGCTGCAAAGGTTATAATGCATTTGTGGAACATTTCATTCAGTAATTAGTCAATTTAGTTGCTTACCTTTGTGTATTCTTGTAGGGATGCGAGACAAGCTTGGCTTCCCGTAGCTTTTGCGCTTTGGCTTGATTGCGCTCTATGCGCGACTTTTGTGCATTTGTCAGCTTTGTGCTGCCAGCAGCTGATTTTGCTTCATTTACTATTTCTTCAGACATTTTTAAAATACTTTGAGCGCAAATCTCATTTCATGCAATTTGGTTTATTCAATGCAAACACGCTCTTCTTCTTTGAATATGCTAGTTGCTATGTGTTTGGTATTTTTTAATACCGATATATCGCTTAGGAAAACAATCATATATTGTTAATAAACAAGTTTGACACATTTCGGCCCAAGCATATTTAAACTGACATGAAAGGCGAATTTTTAAAATAATGCTTTTGTTTATTGAAACATTTTCATATATATCAGCCATCACACTTTTGCAGTCGGTTGATAGCAGCTCGAGGCACTTCATTGTTTCTTGTTATTGTCATCGCTATTGGCAACCATCGCGAAATGTTAAAAAAACATTACAAATTGCTGATAAAATGTGCACTCATAGTACCTATTATCTTTCTGGTGGACTTTTGTGGCCTTCTGACGCATCTGTACGAACTGGATTTTGAGACTCACTATTACTATCCGCTTCACAATGACAGCGTCAAGGCGTCACCCGCGTTGGACAACAAGTTTCTTCTTATGCCCGCATTTACAGGGGTCACGGATCCGCCCCGACTTACAATATTGGTTAAGAGCGCCATTGGGAATCTACAGCGACGTCATACCATACGCAAAACTTGGGGCTACGAGTTACGCTTCTCAGATGTTCACATTCGACGTGCGTTCGTGCTGGGCGTGAATCCAAGTGCGGAATTAATCAGTGGCAAGGATGCAATAGAAACGGAGGCCAAGCAATACGGCGATATCTTGCGGGCTGATTTTGTGGATACTTATTTTAATAATACTATAAAAACAATGATGGGCTTGCGCTGGGCCAGCGAGCATTTCAACGGCAGTGATTTCTACTTATTTGTAGACGATGATTATTACGTATCCATCAAGAATGTGTTGCGATTCTTGGGGCGTGGTCGCCAAACGCCGCATCAGAAACCGTTATTTGCTGGCTTTGTGTTCAAGACTGCTCCGTTGCGGCACAAGTTCAGCAAATGGTATGTCTCCCTGGAGGAGTACCCGTTTGACAAGTGGCCGCCGTATGTGACAGCTGGAGCATTCATCTTGTCTCGTGACGCACTTCTTCGGGTGTATGCAGTGGGACGCAGTTTGCCATTTTTTCGCTTCGATGATGTCTTTTTGGGCATGGTGGCACTCAAGGCTCGTATACCCTTGCATCGCTGTGATGACTTTCATTTCCATAGGCCCTACTACAATGGACCGGATAGTTACAGCGACGTTATTGCCTCACATGGCTTCAGTGATCCCGTAGAAATGGAGACCATTTGGAACGAATGTCGCTCAGCAAATTATGCGTAACAATACATACTTGTTATTGTAGTGATAACTGAAAATGTGCCATTAAGGTAACCTTGATGTAAATACAATATCTATAGAAAAATACGAGTACGAGCCATGCCTTACTAAAGTAATTTTTTAATAAAATAAAAGCATGTTTAAATGTTAACGCTTCTTGTTCCGCGGTTCGTGGTGAATGTCAGTTGCAGTAAAATAACACAAACAGTGCCTAGAACGCTGAATATTTTACAAATACATCATAATTTATAACATTTAAGCAGAGATAATTCAATTCAATGGTTTGCATTAGTGCCTTTCATTTTTTGTATTGTTTTGCCTAAAGCTAGCATAACATATACTCAAACAACCCTATCCTTATTAATAAATATACTCAGAGATAAGGTAAATGTAACGATCTTTAAAATTAAGAAATCATAAATTTTCTGTGATAATTTAAACTTAGAAGTAGTTAGGCGGGGGTAATTGTTCTCATTTGACTGAACATTAACAATTATGCAGCTATAACAAAAATTCGTTTTGTACAGCGATCGTAACGAAATCATTACTAAAAACTTGTTAGTGAAAAGTAGCTAATGAGCGAGTTTTATAAATTATATATGTAGTTAAAATAAATACACCGTATTTATCGATAGTGAAATAGTACATACCGTACGCTATTGTGAATCGTAAAGGCCAGCCATGCGATTAAAACCGCTTTGTAATAAAATGCGTACTCGATGAGGCCTATCGATACAAACAAACCTTGCGTTCGTTCAAACCACTTCAACATGAATACGCCTTCATCTTTTAGATTTGAACAATTGTCGCGCAGTATTAAGTTGTGTGTCGTTCTGTTTGCTTGTAAGCTTTCGCGATAAACCAGTTACCTAGTAGCAAGTGTTAAAATTGCCAAGTGCTGACATTTTGCATAAATATATCTTAGATATATATATAAATTCACCCAACCAGCCAACTCACCCACCCGCATTTATTTTTTGTAGAGTCCGCAATTCTTTTGCCATTAAACCCAAATCCTAATTAATTTAAATCCAATCACATATTAAAGGTGAGTCTGAGCTTCTTTTTTTTATTTTTTTTTTCGATGTGAACATTTATACGCCGGTTATTAATTCTTTTTTTTCAATCTCGATATTATGCTACGTTTCGTATTTTTTCACTGTTGCAAAATATAGAGGGGTAAGAAAAGAAAAAGTCTGCAAACATGAAAATGAAAAAAATTATACTTATATCTTAAGCACTGCTGCAAAAGTCAACGCTAACTGGTTTTTGTGTGAGCCTCTGTTCTTGTACTGCTGTTGTTGTTGAAATTTCTTGTAGCTGCGCTTCATCCTCATTTATTGCAAATGGCAGAGTCGTCTCTTTACATTTGTTATAAATTATTTATTGTGGCGACCACGGCCACCGCTACTGTCCAGTTAGTTTTTTTTTCGTTTATTTGGGCAGCTGTTAAGTCGATGGTGTTAAGTAGCTGTGTTTTGGTTTTTTTCTTGGCTTGAAGTTTCTTTTTGTAAGAGCTTTGCCGGCCGGCTTTTTTCGTTTTTTTTTTTTGCGTCTGCGGCTTGTACGTGCGCCTGTATCTAAATATGTATGTATGTACATGCGTGTGTATGCCTGCTGCTGTTGTTGTTTGGGCGGGGCGTTTGACGCTGTTCAATATCCTCCCCACAATGTGTGCTTGCGCGTGCCCACATATATACATATGTATGTATGTACATATGTATATTTGTAAGAACCGTGCAGCTGTGCGTTTGAGCTGCATTCTTTGTATGTGTATGTTTTTTCTTAAGCGAGGGCGTGGCGTAGATGGCACAACCAACGATTGTTATCGATAATATCCAATTGGCATTAAGTATATCGCAGTTGGCTGGCGGCTTGCAAAAAATTCAAAAAATCAAGTGAACAGAAGGCACATTCATATGTATGCATGAGTGTGCGTTTTAAAGATGACTAAACTGGGCATATTTAAAATTCACTTTGTGTCGCGAGCGCACATATTGAAATTTATGTACATATGTATGTATGTTTGTACTAACTGCCAGACGTGCACTGTGCATGCGTGCATGTGTATGTTTGTATGTATGGGTAAACCAGGAGTCAATGTCTGCTGTTGTTTTGGCGAGGGTGTGAAACGGACGTGTCTGTCATTTGTTTTCCTTCTTTTGTTCTGTATGCTTTAACTGCTTTCGCTTGGCTGTTCGCCCCTAACCATCCACCCGCGCCACGCATCAGCGACGTTAGCGTCGTAGGCGACTTTAACACTTGAGCGCCCTTTTGGCGCAGCTTGCAGCGACGCTTTCAAATGTCAAAATTAGCCTAACGGCGCATTTGCGGTTTGCTGTCGCCAGCCAAATGATCCCCTTCCCCTTATTGCCCACGCAAACACTCCAATCAGCGTAGTCGACTACAAAACACCGAAAACGAAAAAAAACCAAGATATAAAACTTACAAAACAAAAGACAAGCCATAAAAAAAAGAAAGACAAGCGGAGTTTTGGAAAGAGCGCTTAAAGTGAAAGAAAAGAGAGAGAGAAAGAGAGCCTTTCAAGTGTGGGTTGAAGCAGCAAAGACGTATTCATGATTCATCGCGACCATAATTCGCTCGAAATTTGAAGTTGATTCATGGCAAACATGCGAGAATATGCAAACCAAAACGGCACCCCCTCCCCCAACCCGCCCAAAAACGAATTCGCCATATAAGTACATATGCATGCACGCATGTGTACGTATAAGTGTTTGTGTGTATATGTGTTTCCAGTGCTGCTATGTTTGCCTTTGTTTGACATCGTATTTGTTTTTTTTCTTTTGTTGTGCTTGAAAAAGGAGTTACTGGAATAATGACTTAAGCGCTAAACAACCGCCGTTAGTCAATCATCAAACTATCGAACATCGAGCTCGACTGCGAGCTCGGCGCGCCTTAATAACCATATATGGTCAAAAATATACAGACGACTATTAAGCGTAGATTGAATTTTTGTTATTTTTATGTACATTTATGTATTTTTGGCGAGGCTGCCGCCCTTGTAACGCTTGTTTTGCTATTATATATTTTTTATATTAGATACACACAAATGGATGCATGCCTGATATTGCATATGTATGCACTTGTTATCGATACTAATGAAACTCTTTTTTTGTGTGGTGGGTAGTCAAACTTAACTAAGTTGGAGGGGTGGGGGAAGGTTTGTGCAAGTAGAATCCAACCGTTACGGTTGCGATCGATCTATTTCTTATGAAGTGTAGTCATGAAAAACTTTTTGCTTTTTGATTTCTGTTTTTTTTTTTACGATTTTGCTTGAAAACGTTGCTGAACAATGAACAAAGTTAGCAGGCACATTTTGGTTGATTTGCAACTAAAAATAAACGTGATAAAATGCAGTTTATAATTGCGGCGACTAGCAAAACAAAGCACTGATAACGGTACACTCGCCTCAAGCCGCTGTGCCTGTCGAATTGGAATTTAATCTGCTGGTACTGTTGCCGCTGCTACTGCGGTAGGTTCGCTGAACTTCTCACTCACACTCACGCTCTTTCTCATATTTCTGCTGGTACTTTGATAGTCAGCCCGCAAACATGTGTTTCTGAATATGTGTGCATATCGTATACGTATAAATGCATGCGTGTATGCGTCCTTGCCGTCCAGCATGACTCATTAGCTTGTATGACAAATTTATATGAATATGCTGTTGTAGCTTTATGTTTTTATTTCTTAATCAATAAGTCGCGCCTTTTGGCGTAATCGCTATGAGAAATCGCATAATAAACCGAACGGTAAACAACGCAAACATTTTCTCGAAATTAAATCCAATGACAATTATCTACACACATGTGTATGTATGTATGTATGTGTGTTGGTGCGTGTGCGTTAATTTCTTTTTGGTATATGCATCGTTATCGATGCTCATTTCCGCCTTATCGAGTGCTCAACAGCCTGCTGCGTCATCGATATAAATGATTTTTTAAGCAATTGCATCGATTGCATTTAAAAAGCTTAAAAAGTTGCTCATACAGCTTCGTTTAATTTTATGAATTGATAGACAGCTTTTTTCTTATATTTCATAATTACCAGCTTTTAATTTAATGACAATTTTCTTGTGGCTATTTTCTTGCAGATGGCAGCCCCAGCAGCACCAGCACCACCATCACTCAAGGATTTGCCCAAGGTGGCTGAGAACCTAAAGAGTCAATTGGAAGGCTTCAATACGGAGAAACTAAAGAATGCCAGCACCCAGGAGAAAATCATTTTGCCCACCGCTGAGGGTAAGCGGTTTTGTGCAAAATTCCATAACTCATAAAATCAAAACTGATTTATGATTGCGTGTTGCATGTTGATTGTTCAATGTTAAATGTGTTTGTTCGTTTAGATGTGGCCGCTGAGAAGACTCAACAGTCCATAATCGAGGGCATCACCGCATTCGATCAAACCAATTTGAAGCATACGGAGACCCATGAGAAGAATCCATTGCCCGATAAGGAAGGTGCGTACTGAGACCAGACTTGCAAGTCGATGTTGTCGAACATGTGGCTCGGCTCGAATGCCAGCTGCGGTCATTTATGGCAATTGCAGCTAATGCGCAACAATTTAAACCAACTATTTTTTTCTTCTCTTTCTCTCTTATTGATGTGTGTTTATCTTGACAGCAATTGAACAGGAGAAGGAAAAGAATCAATTCATTGCCGGCATTGAGAACTTTGATGCGAAAAAATTGAAGCACACCGAAACTACCGAGAAGAATGTGCTGCCAACCAAGGAAGTTATCGAGGCCGAGAAGCAGGCCTAAATAATAACAAACAAACAACAAACATCCAATTTGGCATAAAGCTTAAGCTATTCAGCATTTAGCCAACAACGACTCTTCTCACTCACACAACAACACACTCAATTCCTCAGTCTTCATACATTTTTTGAGTTGGTTTTTTTTTGTTTTTTTTTTTTTTTGAGCTCTTTATAAAGATTTGTTTTTCTTTTTTGTTTTTCTTTTTAAAAGCAACATGTAATAGGAGAAGCAACGACACTCCATCCATTTAACAAACGTTCCACAGCAACGACAACAATCACAACAACAACAACATGAACAAATGACTAGCAACAACAAGTTCAACCAATGCCAGAGTTGCGCATGCGTCATAAGCGTTTCGTATCGTTAGTGAAATCGTGACTACATATTGTTGTTTTTGTTATTGTGGTTGATTTAATATTGGCAAGCTGATTTCCAAGTCTTGTCAAATGCATTTGCAATAAATAAGCGATTAAAACACACTCATTCCTATTATTAATTGAATTATCGCATATAATAATAAATATTCTCGCAATTTCTGTAAAGACATGCAATACACACAAAACAAATATATAAGCTGAAAAATTTACTTTTTTATACTACTATACTATATCTTCGATGTACTTTTTAAAAGACAAACAAAAACACACACGAAACAACGCAAAAGACGTTTTAAAACACGAGAAAAACAAATTAAAATTAACTATGCATACAACTATGCGAAAAATGCAAAACGCGAGATACCATTTATATTTAAAAAGGGAAAAAAAAAACAAACAAACAAAATCGAAAACAAAAAAGAGTATGTGTAATTTTTTAATAAACTTTTTTTTATATTCTTTATATATGATATATTTATACTGGGAAAACAACTAAATAATAAAACCATAAATGTAACATTTTATAACAATATTTTGAAGTTTTCATTATGGATATGATGGAAAAAATCCCGTTTAACATTAACACTGCGTAACGAACCTATATTTTCACATTTTGGCAAAGCTTAGCTGTTGGTTTGTATTGACTCATTTTCAGTGTAATGACCAGTCGTATTAATTTAGCTAATCGAAAAACCCTCATGTATTTTAAAAATAGCTGTAAGTTATTTCAGAAGCTCGATCTGGCGATGAGCGATACAATATGTATAATCACATCTTTAAATGCTGCGAACTTTTGCAAAGCATCGATAAGATATTCAGTATTTTATGTAAAAGTGATCGATCGGTTCGGGGCGAATACCATTGCGATTGTCGTTCACAATACAGCAACTGTAACTATCCTTTCTTGACTAGCTTTATTAGGGACATCATTAAAATATATTTAAATCATTTATAATTCGTAAAAAACAGGGCGGGCATATTTAACAGTTTTGTATCTAAATAATTACAATATTCGGTACATAAAATTGTGATTTAGGCCCGCTGCTAGAAGGCAGCACTTAATTATCATCCAGTTGGGTTTCATCTTCATCTTCTAAAACTGAGCCCTCGGTTTCACGGATTCGTCAATATTTGAAGTTTCTTAAGGCGTGGCCATGGCATCTTCTGTTTCGGCAGCTGCTGCTGCTGCTGCTGCTGCCGCCGCCGCTGCTACCTCTTTGGCCTTCTCGTATTTGTTCACCTCAAACTTGCTGAGATCGGCGCCGAGAAGTCGTAGAATGTGAACTGTCTCATCGCGATCTACGTAGGCTCGCAGACTGGATGTGCCCCGCCAGCCTACTATGAACAGCGTAAATGCCTCGTCCACATACTTTAATATACAGCTACCAATACCTGCAAGAATGGAATGATAACGAAATGTGGACAACTTATTAATTCCTTGCTTACCCAGCTCCTTGCAGCGCTGCTGTGTCTCCACACTCAGATCGAGCGTTGACGGCGGCTTTGTGGGATCCGTGCAGCTAAGAAGCAAGACAAGATCATCGCGCTCCACCTGAATGCGACGGCTCTCACCGATGAATGCATTCGATGTTTGCAATCCTTCCTGAGCCAATCGGTACGGATTCTCCGTGTGGCGATTCTCGCAGCGCACAAATGTCTTAACGCCAGTATTAATAATTTTGATGCTCTTCTCATTGTTAAGCACCAAATCCCGAATGGTATCCGAGCAGTAATAAATGTTCTTCTTGCGCTCCGTTTGGCAACGTGTGAGCAGACAGCGCTTGTTGAGCGAATCGTCAAGTTGATAAAACTGCTTGATGCATTCGTAGTCGGCATCGTTTTCTGCAAAGAACACATATGGATCTTCCTTGTAGCCATGGAGGCGACGTCGCTTGCGTTGCGGTCCCCATGGAGCCGATTTCTCCTCCTCCTTTTTCTCATTGTTGTCTTTTAGCTCGTTTGTATCAGCATCCGATTTCTTCATCTCTTCCTCCAAGTCCTGCAGATCGTTTTTTTCGAAACTTAGGCCACGTCGTTTCTCAAGGACGGCGACAAAGAAGCCGCCACTGTCCTGCAAATGCGGCAGGACACGCAGGCACTTTCCCAGCCCAATGCTGGACATCTCCCCCGGCGGCAGCGGGAACATTGTAGGTCGTATAATCGTATGAAGATGCTCGGGCACTTCGTCAAAACTGGAATATACAGAGTCCACCTCCTTGGTGGCCAGCTTCCAATCTGTCATGCCCGGCTTGTATTTCAGTCCCGGCACCAGATGTGTAGCATCGACTATCTCTAAGGCACCATCTGCATCCTTTATGATGCGCTGCAGCACTGCCTCATTTTCAATGGGATTCAGTGAGCAAGTGGAATAAACCAGGCGGCCGCCCACCGCCAACATTTCGGCGCCACGACGTACAATGCGATACTGAACACCATGTAGATTGTATGCCTGTCCCAGATTCCATTTCATCCAAATATCTGGATTCTTGCGCAGCGTGCCATCACCGGAGCAAGGCACGTCGCACAGTATTTTATCGAATTTCAAAATGGATTTGCTGCCGGCCGCGTCCGTTTCCACCAGGTTGGGAAACACACTGCTGTCATGGTTGGTCACCAACAGACATGGCGAATTGAGGCGCTTTGCCTGATGCACCAGCATATAACAGCGATTGTTGTCCACATCGTTGGCAAGTACAAAGCCCGGTGGTATTTTATGCTGCTCCGGCGATGCATGGAGCGCCTCGATTAGCTGCGCCGTCTTCGAGCCAGGCGCTGCGCACATATCCAGTACTTTATCTGTGGGCTGAACATTAAGCACCAGTGGCGGTATCATGGACACCGCCTCCTGCCGGCTAATGCTGCCCGCTGTTGTCTCGACAATCAAAAAGTTGTGCAGACGACAAAGCGGCTCGGAGCGGCGAATATCTTTGCGTGTCAAATGGAGCTGATAGGCCATGCCATCTGGATACCAGGGCAGGCACAATGGACGCTCCACTTCTTCGGCAGGCAAATCGTTCAGTTCAGCAACAGCGCGTACATACTCCTCAAATAGCTGAGTTTTGATTATATTCAGTAGAGCCTTGGCCTCATCCTTGAATCCAGTGACACGAAATGTGGTTGGTAGATTTTCACGAATTTTAGCCAGAAACTGTGTCCACTCCTCCTCCGTGTCACAGATTTTCTGCAGATGATAATACTTTATGAAGAACGCATTATCCCTCTCGATCTCTTTATACGGCTCCGATCGTCGATCTGATCGTTCCGGGGCGCCCTACAAACACAAAAATATGAGAAAAATAAACAATATAAGTGCGTTTAAAAATTTATAGAAGTTGCCATTACATTTGCACGCTTTTGTCTCTTTCTTGCCGCAAAGGGATTTTGTTTTCTTCCACGTGCCATTGTTCAACTAGTGATTTTGATTTACCGCTGCTTTACAATAAAACTTATCCCAAGAAATTAAACGAAGACCGTAGTGTTTATTCCAACAGCCGGCAGCACGTGTTTTCGCTTACGTCTGGCAGCGCCTTTTGACAAGTTTACAAGCTATCGATAGTTTCACAATTGTTTTGTCTGTATATGCAGCCTCTTTGGTGGTGTCATTGAGTTAATTTTTACTTGCATATGTGAGTAACAATAATATTTTTCAACTCCATTTGATACATATATATGGTTACATGGTGAACAATAAGGAAATTTGTTTATTGCTCGATGACGCCGATTCACACAACCTTAGTGTTAATTTCGTTTTATCTCACATCATTCGTGCCTATCAGCAACGCCAATCATTTATTGTACTCTTCGGTTGGAGGTTTTTCTATTCATTTTGTTATTAATAAGCGGATCACGTGGCATCATATCGCGATCTAAGAAAGAAAAACGACACAAAATTAAATTAAATACTTAATTTCCGATGAGCTGTTGTCATTAGAATAGTTTGATTAAGTCATTACCACTTGGAGCGCTTCGACCAGTCCTTGGGTGTCCAGTGCAGACATTTTGAATCGATGCGTATCTTACGCTTGACCATAGCACGCTGATGCTGCTCAATGGTGTCACGACTTATGCAGACAATATATTGTCCCTTGTAGTAGTTGATCAAATTGAGATTTTGCAACGTTGAGATGACATCCTCCTTCTTGATCGAGGTGCACTCGCAAATGTCACTGAAACAATTTAAACAGATAAACGCAATTGTAAGTAAAGATTTAAATGGAAAACATTCTCGAAGTTTTCTGTCTCCTTTAAATCAGTTAACCAAAGGTTGTTAGAGCAGTTATGAAATAGCTTCAAGTTTGAACTGCTTGCTTGCCTGTCTCTTTCTTAAGTTACTAATAAGAGGAATATATACATATAATCGGAATTTTGAGCCTTAATTAGGTATTGTGAATGGAACGGACTCAGCCCACTAGCAGACGAACTAAATGGTAAATATAACAAACATATATATATACAGTACTTGATTGTTATGGTGGGCTTCTCGCCCTCCGTGCTGGGATTCTGGCTGATTAGAATTTCGAGAATGGTCTGGGCCCAGTATGAACGATACGAGAGCAGTCCCAAATCCGACAATGGCTTCTCCGGTGAGCCTGTTTTGCCCTCGAACTTGGATAGCTCATAGCTAAACTCGATAAGCAGTTTGCCATAGCCTTTGCGCTGATACGGCGGCATTGTCAATATACAGGAAACGTTGTAATCCTCGGTGCTCTCCTTCTCCTTCGAAAAATGTGACAATGTGAAAGCCGCGTGAATCGAATTCGGTCATTATATAAAATAGAAACGGGTCTGTATCGTAATACAGTGTCTTGTGATCAAGAAAGAGCTTGGCAAGCAGACACAGATTCTGCGCATAAACCTTATTCTTGCGTCCATCGATTTCGAAGAATGAGTTGGTATTCTTGCGATAGATCTCATTGCCTGGGGGATGGCGCAGTGTGCACTTGGTCAGGTGACGCTCCAGGCAAGTGCGACTCTTGCAATACTTCAAACAGAATTCGCATATGTAAATGCATGGCTCCTGGCACAGTTCCTGAGGGTATGGTGAGAAATACCAGGGCTTAATGCGATGACGTCCCAGCTCAATCATTTCCACATTCTTCATGCGTGTAACAACATCATCCTGATGTGTCACCATGCTGCCCGATTGACGCGGTGTCGCCATCTTGCCATCCTGTGAGCCATCCTCATTGGATGATACAACAGCTGAAGCACCTGCACTGACTATGGCTGCTGCTCCACCGATTCCTGGTGTTAAAGGCATCAAGCTGGCATCCGAGCTGATGAGCAACGTTTGCTGTGATGGCATATGATGTTGCAATTGCTGCTGCTGTTGCGATGTCGCCTGTTGTTGCAGCTGCTGTTGTTGTGGCAGCATCTGCTGTTGCGATTGAAGCTGTTGTTGATGCTGCAACTGCTGCTGTTGATGATGTTGCTGTGGCTGTTGATGCGACAGCAGTTGCTGTTGCTGCGGCACTTGCTGCTGCTGTTGCTGCTGCAGAGTTTGCAACTGATGCGATCCAGTGGTATGCACCTTGCGTCGACGATTGATGCGCTTTTGCAGCGCCGCAGCTAGCACATTGTTGCCATTGACCAACTCTGCACCGCTGCCGCTGCCACCCATACCACCGCCACCGCCACCACCAACGCCAATGACTCCTCCGCCGACAGCGCTGCCCACACTGGAGCTGCCGCCATGTGGGCCCAACTGTGACTGCAATTGCGGCGATGTCGGACGCGAAACGCTTCCAGCCAGCGAATGATGGCGCTTCGGTGTAGTCACCCCAGTGCTGGTTCCAGTTTGCGGCCCATCGCGACGCGGAAATTGCACCTTACGCGTATCCAAATCATCCTCATTGACCCACTCGTCCAAACGCTTGTTAACTTTAAAATGTTTAAGAATGAATAAAAAATATTTAAATTATATTAAAGTGCTATATGGAAGTATTTGTATTAAAAATAACAGTCGAACTCTCATAAGAGGAACTTTCGTATAACAATGTTTTAACGATATAACGAATTCATTTCCAGAGCCCTGCAATTTGGTTCAATCAAAAATTCCTTCTATATTAAGAATTTTAACTATACCGAAGGTTTTACCTAGTGCCATTGAGATTCGTTATATGGAAGCTCAACTGTAGTATAAAGCTTTTTAAGGTTTGACTTCTATAAATATAAACACGTGAAAACTTAGATAAATGGCTAAAAAGTTGATAGCTCAACAGTTAGGTGCTTGAACTACAACAACAATCGTTGACCCAAAAGTTGTGAAGTTGAGCTCATCAGGGAATAGTTTAATAGCTAGCTAATGCTTTCGCCTAAACATCAAGATGCCCCAGTTTCAATCCCTATCCAATACTATAAAGTTCCATATAGGAACAGTTTGAATTTAAATAATTCTAAACTTGTCACTGATGGGAACGCTCGGCCATAAATTTGAATAACGCAGTTTCTTGCCAGTCAAAAACAGTTAGCTTAGAATTACCAATTCTTGGAATCGTCCCCTATCCAATGACGTCCAGCCCAGTAAACGTGACTTTATCTGCTATGTAGGTGTAGTTTCCTTATAACTCATATTTCTGTTTACTTTGATGACAGGAAAATCGATATATAACAATGCACATGCAAGAAGGTTATATCCGCCTTTATCTTACTTTGCTTAAATTTTGCTACAATTTATAACATTAATATTTTTGGTTCGCTTATTTTTTTTTTTGGCAAATGCTATTCTAAGCATGATTACGTATCAATTTAAAATATCCTGACCGAAAAAATTCAAGTTGTCGCTCAAATCAAACAAACAATTGATAGAAAAGACATTTTCAAACTAACAAGTTATCACATATACAAAAATTTAGGTCGAATCTAACAATGAACGTATCCAGTGATATTAGTTCTGTTCCAGATGACATAGAGCATCTGCTGCAGCTGGAAGCGGCTAAGCGCTTTGCTGATGAAAGGAAGAAAATCGAGAGCCAGTTGGAGGAGCATGCGCAAACCTACATCGATGCCAAGCGGGAATATCAGCTAGCATTCGCGCGTCTCGTTAACTTGACCAAAAACATTGAGTTGTGTTCGACGTTGAACTCGCCAACTATACCCATCAATGACAATCATGTACCGCGCACAACCGTCCAGCTGACCGACATGTGTCAAAAGGTATCAAGCGATAAACGCCCAATCGATCTGAACATGAGCACTCTCGATGAGTTTAAGATGTATTTGAAAGAGAAGCAGCAACTCAACTTTGCTAACCATCAGGAGGTGGTGCACTCATTGCGCACAATGCTTGAGACTGTAGAGAAAGGGTTCGAGATGACCACTCTGGGGGCCATTCATCAGCTCACAACCGATCTGCAGCCTCCGGCAATACAGCTGGAGTCGCCACAGGACAATACAGGCCATCCAAGCACTTAACAGAAAGTATTATCTTTTAAACGTTAATTTGTAATTAATATAAGTTATTGTTTTTGATACTCCTTCAGTTGCTGTGCAACGATGGTGAACTTTCTAATAAAAACATATCAATTATATCAATGAAAGTATATTAATAGAATAGGTGGATAAAATTCTAAATTCGAATATATATCGAAAATTTGTTCAAATAGTATTCACACAATTAGTGATATCTAAAACAATCTTCACATTTTCAAAATCTTCTCAAGTGTTAACCTCTTTAAATGAAAGATTAATTACTTTCAGGGGCTCAGTTCAAGATTCTGCACTTTTTGATACCTTGGCTTCCCTTGCAATTTATTTTTCACGCTCAAAAATAAAATTTTGTTGCTTCAATACATTAGGTAACTTCTTTAATTATAATTAAAAATAATAAGGTACATAAGTGATCACAACTTCAGGGTGATATTTCTTTAAATAAAAATATGGATATGATATATATACATATAAATACAGTAGTCGCTCACGTATTATATTAAAACTACGGATATAAAAGTGTTAAGAGTAGTAAGGAAATACAAAAAGTTGATTATTGGCACCAGTCGTCTAGTAATATGCATGTAAACAATTATATATTAAAAACAAAGTAAATTTGTAAAATTGTAAAACTGTTAAGTTTTTGGAATTTGAGTCAAATAATTCAATGAATTGTAGAATAAAGGTTATAGCTTCAGTAATATTATTCAATTAAAAAAAAACTTCATTTTTTAAATTCTTTCGAGCGACTACTGTCTATTGATTATCATTTGCGTACGCTGCAAGTCACACAGTAAGTGAAATAAAATAATAATATTGTACTTCAGATAATAAGCAAACAAATTATCTCCTCTATAGGAGAGATATTTTGTGTTTTTGTGTTGTGTGCTCCCAGTTTTTCTAAAACTCACTGAAAAAGTTGCTAAGTGAGGGTGCCTGCGTGCCATTTTTATTGCCCAAACCCCCAATACTCACAACCAAGCAAGATTAAAGCGACTACACTGGAACTACTCCAACGTGATGACGTCCACAAGCAATTTGGCAGATGTTGTGCGTCACTATCAACGCAGCATTGAACGCCACGGCGAGGATGAGACACGCCTGCTACACTGCATAACAAAGCTGTTTGACCTGCCCATCACATTCGAACACCTGAAGGAAACGGGAATTGGAAAGACGGTGAATGCGCTGCGTAAGATCAGTGGCGAGGTTGGTGTTGCTGCTAAAACTCTAGTCACAAAATGGGCGGCTATAGTAGCTATGGTAGCTGCCAAAAAGGAGCCCGCAGTACACAGCACCTGCACGGAGGACGATTCAAACCGATCAAATGGCCGACGTTCTAGCGAAGAGGATCAGGACCAAGAGAATAAAAACCGTAATTCGTCTGGCGGTGAAGACACCCGCCACAGACATAAATTGAAGCATGAAGAACCAAGCACCGCCAAGACATCGTCGTCCAAACGAGCACGCAGTCCAGCACCAGCTGAACTCGAATTACCCATGGCTAAAATATCAAAGACAAAGACAAAAGCTGAGCCAGTCAAGGCAGAACAGGATGAGGAGTCTGCCGATGACTTTGACTCGACAATGGGTGCCAACTTTGATGATGTCCTGGGCATGCTCAACATGCCAATGAGCAGCAGAAAGATGGCAAACAAGACCAGGTCGCCAACAAAAAAGGCATCAAAAACCGGATCTACGTCAAACTTTACTTCATACAAGCAAACAACACCAACAACATCAAGCAGCAACAGCAGCAGCTTTAGGCCAACAACAAAGAAACCCGAGCTGCTGGCACCTTCAGCTAAGCTGGAGCCGCTGGATCCCAGCATTGCCTTAGAACTGCCAACAATATCGAACAACTACAAGCCTATGCCGCTCAATCAAACTGTAACGGCTGTCGTTTTCAATCATGGTCGTGGTAACAGTGCTCCCAGAGCGTCGAGGAATTTCAATGAGTCTGAAGCGTTGGCAGCTGGCATATCGTCCAAGACAATGCGAACTAAAATCTACTCAGGTGTTAGAGCTGGACAAATTCGACAGGTGCCTTCACTGTTCGATCTGTGTACTCGTATGCTGCAAAAGAACATTGATGCACTGGAGTATACAGGTGGTGTACCTTTTGACGTGCTGCGTCCAGTCCTGGAGCGTGCTACGCCACATCAGCTATTAAATTTTGAAGCATACAATCCCTATCTAATGGAGGACAGCGAAATATTGTGGCAGCAGCATGTGCAGCGGCATTGTCGAAGTCAACGCAGGGAGGAAATGGAAACATGGCGTGATATGTTTTTGCGCTGCGAGGAAGAAAAAGAACGTAAGCTGCGCGCAATTGCTGAAAACATAAAAGCATCACAGAAAAACAGTGGGGCGCCCGTGCGCAAAACTCAATTGGCATTTGTAGACTCGATGGTGAAGCCACCACGCAGTGTGCAGCGCAAGCAGAAGCAATATGGTACCGAAGGCAAGCTTATAGCCACGCCTGCGGCACGTGTTCCAGCATTGTCTAATATTACGCCCAACGCGGCCAAGGTGGGCGATGCACGTCTTCGTGTGGTTGGCGTTGCTCGTGATGCGGCGCAAGTTGCTGCTGCAACCCGCAACAAGAAGGCGCCACTTATGGCTAAGGCATTGAAATTGATGCGCAATCGTCACAAACGCTAATCGGCGGCAAGTTATACTCATTTGTTATAAATAACACCCAGTTCACAGTCGATACTAATGAAAGCATTAAATATAACAATTTCAAATTAGTTCCGACTGTGACAATACTATATTTACCACATACCAATTCATGTTCTTTAAACAATATTTATATATACTATCTATAGATTTAGTTTAGACACCTATGCACTTTAAAGTCAAATGGTTTAGTGTTAAAAAAGAGAGTTATTCATTCAAACTATTGCTATTTGATTGAGTGAACGATCGCTAATTTAGTAGCATTCTTTGAGTGTCCACATAAATTGTAAAATTATTGATTGTACAACCATAGATTTGATTAAATTTTAAGTTAAGAACCATGTTTTGTTCCAATAGGCTGTGCGAGTGTCCAATATCATTGTGATTACATTTGATTGTATATTTACATAAACACATAAATACATACAAACGTGTTTGTTAAATAAAAAAAAAAAAAACAATGATATGTACATATGTCTTAGTGTATGTTAATATGTTTAAGATGATGACGGTGCATGCACAAGCATTTAAAGCAACGCCAATCATTTATTGTACTCTTCGGTTGGAGATTTTTCTATTCATTTTGTTATTAATAAGCGGATCACGTGGCATCATATCGCGATCTAAGAAAGAAAAACGACACAAAATTAAATTAAATACTTAATTTCCGATGAGCTGTTGTCATTAGAATAGTTTGATTAAGTCATTACCACTTGGAGCGCTTCGACCAGTCCTTGGGTGTCCAGTGCAGACATTTTGACTCGATGCGTATCTTACGCTTGACCATAGCACGCTGATGCTGCTCAATGGTGTCACGACTTATGCAGACAATATATTGTCCCTTGTAGTAGTTGATCAAATTGAGATTTTGCAACGTTGAGATAACATCCTCCTTCTTGATCGAGGTGTACTCGCAAATGTCACTGAAACAATTTAAACAGATAAACGCAATTGTAAGTAAAGATTTAAAAGCATTCTCGAAGTTTTCTGTCTCCTTTAAATCAGTTAACCAAAGGTTGTTAGAGCAGTTATGAAATAGCTTCAAGTTTGAACTGCTTGCTTGCCTGTCTCTTTCTAATTGATAACGCAAAGGTAAACAAAACGAAATGGTTCTCAAAGAAAGTTACTAATAAGAGGAATATATACATATAATCGGAATTTGAGCCTTAATTAGGTATTGTGAATGAAACGGACTCAGCCCACTAGCAGACGAACTAAATGGTAAGTATAACAAACATACATATATACAGTACTTGATTGTTATGGTGGGCTTGATAAGCAGTTTGCCATAGCCTTTGCGCTGATACGGCGGCATTGTCAGTATACAGGCAACATTGTAATCCTCGGTGCTCTCCTTTTCCTTCGAAAAATGTGACAATGTGAAAGCCGCGTGAATCGAATTCGGTCATTATATAAAATAAAAACGGATCTGGGTCGTAATACAGTGTCGTGTGATCAAGAAAGAGCTTGGCAAGCAGAAATATTATTTTTGCGTCCATCGATTTCGAAGAAGGAGATGGTATTCTTGCGATAGATCTCATTGCCTGGGGGATGGCGCAGTGTGCACTTGGTCAGGTGACGCTCCAGGCAAGTGCGACTCTTGCAATACTTCAAACAGAATTCGCATATGTAAATGCATGGCTCCTGGCACAATTCCTGAGGGTATGGTGAGAAATACCAGGCCTTAATGCGATAACGTCCCAGCTCAATAATTTCCACAAACTTCATGCGTGTAACAACATCATCCTGATGTGTCACCATGCATCCTTCATGATGCTCTGCAGCACTGTCTCGTTTTCAATGATATTCTGTGAGCAAGTGGAATAAACCAGGCGATACTAGACACCACGTATATTGTATGCCTGGCCCAGATTCCATTTCATCCAAATATCTGGATTCTTGCGCAGCGTGCCTTCATCGGATCAAGGTACGTCGCACAGTATTTGATCGAATTTCAAAATGGATTTGCTGCCGGCCGCATCCGTTTCCATCAGGTTGGGAAACCCAAAGCGGCTCGGAGCGGCGAATATCCTTGGGTGTCAAATGGAGCTAATCGGCCATGCAATCTGGATACCAGGGCAGGCACAATGGACGCTCCACTTCTTCGACAGGCAACTTGGCCTCATCCTTAAGTCCAGTGACGCGAAATGTAGTTGGTAGATTTTCGCGAATTTTAGCCTGAAACTGTGGCCACTCCTCCTCCGTGTCAGAAATTTTCTGCAGATGATAATACTTTATGAAGAACGCATTATCTCTTTATACGGCTCCGGTCGTCGATCTTATCGTTCCAGGGCACTCTACAAACAAACAAAATGAAAAGAAAATAATATAAGAGCTGTGTTTAAAAATTTATAGAAGTTGCCATTACATTTGCACGGTTTTGTCTCTTTCTTGCCGCAAAGGGGTTTTGTTTTTTTCACGTTCCATTGTTCAAATATTGATTTTGATTTACTGCTGATTTATAATAAAACTTATGCTAAGAAATGAAACACAGAGCAACTAGTGTTAGCAACCTGGAGCGGACTGACTATCGTTCCAGGGGCGTAAAATTGCTCAAAATTATCGTACATGGATCGAAATTAGCGTACTTTTTAGGATAATGTCTATCTTAAATAAATAAATCATATTAATTGTAACATTGATGTGTACGCAAGAACTCTATAGTTTGTCTTTTTTAAACCACCACATTCAAATCAACAGAAAACTGAAGCCCAAGTGTTTTACGCGTCGTACATACCTATATCGATTCCCTTTCCACTTCAAGTTCAATAAACGCGCCAAGTTTAAAATTCACTCGGACAAAATTGCACTGTTCCCATGCAAGTTCGGTATGAAACACGCTAAAATTTTGTATATATAAAGAAGAAGAAATGGATATGAAAGGGTAGTGGAATTGTATTTCCCGGTATTTTCCCAAAATTTTATTGGACAAAATAAAATAATGCGATTTAGACTATTTAGCGTAGGAACGAAATAATATAAATTCTCAAATTAGCGTACGATAATAATATGCTATCGTACATCGTACTTAGGCCCAAAATTATCGTATGTGTACGATAGCTATCGTACGGTTCCAAACGCTGGCGTAGTGTTTATTCCAATAGCCGGCAGCGCCTTTTGGCAAGATTACAATCGAAAGTTTCACGATTGTTTTGTTTATATATGCAGTTACTTCGGTGGTGTCATTGAGTTAATTTTTACTTGCATATGTGAGTAACAATAATATTTTTCTAGTCCATTTGATTCATATATATGGTAACATGGTGAACAATAAGGAGATTTTTTTATTGCTCGATGACGCCGATTCACACAACCTTAGTGTTTATTTCGTTCTATTTCACATCATTCGTGCCTATCGATAACAAAGACATTTTCAAACTAACAAGATATCACGAATACAACATTTTAGGTCGAATCTAACAATGAACGTATCCAGCGATATAAATTCTGTTCCAGATGACATAGAAGCGGCTAAGCGCTTTGCTGATGAAAGGATGAAAATCGAGCTCCAGCTGGAGGAGCATGAGGAAACCTTCATGGGTGTCAAGCGGGAATACCAGCTAGGACTCGCGCGCCTCGTTAACGTGACCAAAAACATTGAGTTGTGTTCGACGTTGAACTCGCCAACTATACCCATCAATGACAATCATGTACCGCGCACAACCGTCCAGCTGACCGACATGTGTCAAAAGGTATCAAGCGATAAACGCCCAATCGATCAAAAAATGAGCACTCTCGATGAGTTTAAGATGTATTTGAAAGAGAAGCAGCGACCCCGCACGAAGCACACCAAACAGCAACTCAACTTTGCTAACCATCAGGAGATGGTGCACTCATTGCGCACAATGCTTGAGACTGTAGAGAAAGGGTTCGAGATGACCACTCTGGGGGCCATTCATCAGCTCACAACCGATCTGCAGCCTCCGGCAATACAGCTGGAGTCGCCACAGGACAATACAGGCCATCCAAGCACTTAACAGAAAGTATTATCTTTTAAACGTTAATTTGTAATTAATATAAGTTATTGTTTTTGATACTCCTTCAGTTGCTGTGCAACGATGGTGAACTTTCTAATAAAAACATATCAATTATATCAATGAAAGTATTTTAATAGAATAGGTGGATAAAATTCTAAATTCGAATATATATTGAAAATTTGTTCAAATAGTATTCACACAATTAGTGATATCTAAAACAATCTTCACATTTTCAAAATCTTCTCAAGTGTTAACCTCTTTAAATGAAAGATTAATGACATTCAGGGGCTAAGTTCAAGATTCTGCACTTTTTGATACCTTGGCTTCCCTTGCAATTTATTTTTCACGCTCAAAAATAAAATTTTGTTGCTTCAATACATTAGGTAACTTCTTTAATTATAATTAAAAATAATAAGGAACATAAGTGATCACAACTTCAGGGTGATATTTCTTTAAATAAAAATATGGATATGATATATATACATATAAATACAGTAGTCGCTCACATATTATATTAAAACTAAGGATATAAAAGTGTTAAGAGTAGTAAGGAAATACAAAAAGTTGATTATTGGCGCCAGTCGTCTAGTAATATGCATGTAAAGAAATATATATTAAAAACAAAGAAATTTGTAATAAAACTGTTAAGTTTTTGGAATTTGAGTCAAATAATTCAATGAATTGTAGAATAAAGGTTATAGCTTCAGTAATCTTATTCAATTCAAAAAAAAAAAACTATATGTTTCTTCAGAAAATGCAATACAAAATAAAAGATTATAAAATTATAAATGAAAATACGAAATTGAAAGTAATTTCAAGTTGTTTGTTTAAGGTATATTAGATACATAAGTGGTACATGTTTCTTCATTTTTTAAATTCTTTCAAGCGACTACTGTCTATTGATTATCATAAGATGTTCGAATATAAAACAATGATATGTACATATGTCTTAGTGTATGTTAATATGTTTAAGATGATGACGGTGCATGCACAAGCATTTAAAGCAACGCCAATCATTTATTGTACTCTTCGGTTGGAGGTTTTTCTATTCATTTTGTTATTAATAAGCGGATCACGTGGCATCATATCGCGATCTAAGAAAGAAAAACGACACAAAATTAAATTAAATACTTAATTTCCGATGAGCTGTTGTCATTAGAATAGTTTGATTAAGTCATTACCACTTGGAGCGCTTCGACCAGTCCTTGGGTGTCCAGTGCAGACATTTTGAATCGATGCGTATCTTACGCTTGACCATAGCACGCTGATGCTGCTCAATGGTGTCACGACTTATGCAGACAATATATTGTCCCTTGTGGTAGTTGATCAAATTGAGATTTTGCAACGTTGAGATGACATCCTCCTTCTTGATCGAGGTGCACTCGCAAATGTCACTGAAACAATTTAAACAGATAAACGCAATTGTAAGTAAAGATTTAAATGGAAAACATTCTCGAAGTTTTCTGTCTCCTTTAAATCAGTTAACCAAAGGTTGTTAGAGCAGTTATGAAATAGCTTCAAGTTTGAACTGCTTGCTTGCCTGTCTCTTTCTTAAGTTACTAATAAGAGGAATATATACATATAATCGGAATTTTGAGCCTTAATTAGGTATTGTGAATGGAACGGACTCAGCCCACTAGCAGACGAACTAAATGGTAAATATAACAAACATATATATATACAGTACTTGATTGTTATGGTGGGCTTCTCGCCCTCCGTGCTGGGATTCTGGCTGATTAGAATTTCGAGAATGGTCTGGGCCCAGTATGAACGATACGAGAGCAGTCCCAAATCCGACAATGGCTTCTCCGGTGAGCCTGTTTTGCCCTCGAACTTGGATAGCTCATAGCTAAACTCGATAAGCAGTTTGCCATAGCCTTTGCGCTGATACGGCGGCATTGTCAATATACAGGCAACGTTGTAATCCTCGGTGCTCTCCTTCTCCTTCGAAAAATGTGACAATGTGAAAGCCGCGTGAATCGAATTCGGTCATTATATAAAATAGAAACGGGTCTGTATCGTAATACAGTGTCTTGTGATCAAGAAAGAGCTTGGCAAGCAGACACAGATTCTGCGCATAAACCTTATTCTTGCGTCCATCGATTTCGAAGAATGAGTTGGTATTCTTGCGATAGATCTCATTGCCTGGGGGATGGCGCAATGTGCACTTGGTCAGGTGACGCTCCAGGCAAGTGCGACTCTTGCAATACTTCAAACAGAATTCGCATATGTAAATGCATGGCTCCTGGCACAGTTCCTGAGGGTATGGTGAGAAATACCAGGGCTTAATGCGATGACGTCCCAGCTCAATCATTTCCACATTCTTCATGCGTGTAACAACATCATCCTGATGTGTCACCATGCTGCCCGATTGACGCGGTGTCGCCATCTTGCCATCCTGTGAGCCATCCTCATTGGATGTTACAACAGCTGAAGCACCTGCACTGACTATGGCTGCTGCTCCACCGATTCCTGGTGTTAAAGGCATCAAGCTGGCATCCGAGCTGATGAGCAACGTTTGCTGTGATGGCATATGATGTTGCAATTGCTGCTGCTGTTGCGATGTCGCCTGTTGTTGCAGCTGCTGTTGTTGTGGCAGCATCTGCTGTTGCGATTGAAGCTGTTGTTGATGCTGCAACTGCTGCTGTTGATGATGTTGCTGTGGCTGTTGATGCGACAGCAGTTGCTGTTGCTGCGGCACTTGCTGCTGCTGTTGCTGCTGCAGAGTTTGCAACTGATGCGATCCAGTGGTATGCACCTTGCGTCGACGATTGATGCGCTTTTGCAGCGCCGCAGCTAGCACATTGTTGCCATTGACCAACTCTGCACCGCTGCCGCTGCCACCCATACCACCGCCACCGCCACCACCAACGCCAATGACTCCTCCGCCGACAGCGCTGCCCACACTGGAGCTGCCGCCATGTGGGCCCAACTGTGACTGCAATTGCGGCGATGTCGGACGCGAAACGCTTCCAGCCAGCGAATGATGGCGCTTCGGTGTAGTCACCCCAGTGCTGGTTCCAGTTTGCGGCCCATCGCGACGCGGAAATTGCACCTTACGCGTATCCAAATCATCCTCATTGACCCACTCGTCCAAACGCTTGTTAACTTTAAAATGTTTAAGAATGAATAAAAAATATTTAAATTATATTAAAGTGCTATATGGAAGTATTTGTATTAAAAATAACAGTCGAACTCTCATAAGAGGAACTTTCGTATAACAATGTTTTAACGATATAACGAATTCATTTCCAGAGCCCTGCAATTTGGTTCAATCAAAAATTCCTTCTATATTAAGAATTTTAACTATACCGAAGGTTTTACCTAGTGCCATTGAGATTCGTTATATGGAAGCTCAACTGTAGTATAAAGCTTTTTAAGGTTTGACTTCTATAAATATAAACACGTGAAAACTTAGATAAATGGCTAAAAAGTTGATAGCTCAACAGTTAGGTGCTTGAACTACAACAACAATCGTTGACCCAAAAGTTGTGAAGTTGAGCTCATCAGGGAATAGTTTAATAGCTAGCTAATGCTTTCGCCTAAACATCAAGATGCCCCAGTTTCAATCCCTATCCAATACTATAAAGTTCCATATAGGAACAGTTTGAATTTAAATAATTCTAAACTTGTCACTGATGGGAACGCTCGGCCATAAATTTGAATAACGCAGTTTCTTGCCAGTCAAAAACAGTTAGCTTAGAATTACCAATTCTTGGAATCGTCCCCTATCCAATGACGTCCAGCCCAGTAAACGTGACTTTATCTGCTATGTAGGTGTAGTTTCCTTATAACTCATATTTCTGTTTACTTTGATGACAGGAAAATCGATATATAACAATGCACATGCAAGAAGGTTATATCCGCCTTTATCTTACTTTGCTTAAATTTTGCTACAATTTATAACATTAATATTTTTGGTTCGCTTATTTTTTTTTTTGGCAAATGCTATTCTAAGCATGATTACGTATCAATTTAAAATATCCTGACCGAAAAAATTCAAGTTGTCGCTCAAATCAAACAAACAATTGATAGAAAAGACATTTTCAAACTAACAAGTTATCACATATACAAAAATTTAGGTCGAATCTAACAATGAACGTATCCAGTGATATTAGTTCTGTTCCAGATGACATAGAGCATCTGCTGCAGCTGGAAGCGGCTAAGCGCTTTGCTGATGAAAGGATGAAAATCGAGCTCCAGCTGGAGGAGCATGAGGAAACCTACATCGATGCCAAGCGGGAATATCAGCTAGCATTCGCGCGTCTCGTTAACTTGACCAAAAACATTGAGTTGTATTCGACGTTGAACTCGCCAACTATACCCATCAATGACAATCATGTACCGCGCACAACCGTCCAGCTGACCGACATGTGTCAAAAGGTATCAAGCGATAAACGCCCAATCGATCTGAACATGAGCACTCTCGATGAGTTTAAGATGTATTTGAAAGAGAAGCAGCGACCCCGCACGAAGCACACCAAACAGCAACTCAACTTTGCTAACCATCAGGAGATGGTGCACTCATTGCGCACAATGCTTGAGACTGTAGAGAAAGGGTTCGAGATGACCACTCTGGGGGCCATTCATCAGCTCACAACCGATCTGCAGCCTCCGGCAATACAGCTGGAGTCGCCACAGGACAATACAGGCCATCCAAGCACTTAACAGAAAGTATTATCTTTTAAACGTTAATTTGTAATTAATATAAGTTATTGTTTTTGATACTCCTTCAGTTGCTGTGCAACGATGGTGAACTTTCTAATAAAAACATATCAATTATATCAATGAAAGTATATTAATAGAATAGGTGGATAAAATTCTAAATTCGAATATATATCGAAAATTTGTTCAAATAGTATTCACACAATTAGTGATATCTAAAACAATCTTCACATTTTCAAAATCTTCTCAAGTGTTAACCTCTTTAAATGAAAGATTAATTACTTTCAGGGGCTCAGTTCAAGATTCTGCACTTTATTGATACCTTGGCTTCCCTTGCAATTTATTTTTCACGCTCAAAAATAAAATTTTGTTGCTTCAATACATTAGGTAACTTCTTTAATTATAATTAAAAATAATAAGGTACATAAGTGATCACAACTTCAGGGTGATATTTCTTTAAATAAAAATATGGATATGATATATATACATATAAATACAGTAGTCGCTCACGTATTATATTAAAACTACGGATATAAAAGTGTTAAGAGTAGTAAGGAAATACAAAAAGTTGATTATTGGCACCAGTCGTCTAGTAATATGCATGTAAACAATTATATATTAAAAACAAAGTAAATTTGTAAAATTGTAAAACTGTTAAGTTTTTGGAATTTGAGTCAAATAATTCAATGAATTGTAGAATAAAGGTTATAGCTTCAGTAATATTATTCAATTAAAAAAAAACTTCATTTTTTAAATTCTTTCGAGCGACTACTGTCTATTGATTATCATTTGCGTACGCTGCAAGTCACACAGTAAGTGAAATAAAATAATAATATTGTACTTCAGATAATAAGCAAACAAATTATCTCCTCTATAGGAGAGATATTTTGTGTTTTTGTGTTGTGTGCTCCCAGTTTTTCTGTTCTTTCTGAAACTCACTGAAAAAGTTGCTAAGTGAGGGTGCCTGCGTGCCATTTTTATTGCCCAAACCCCCAATACTCACAACCAAGCAAGATTAAAGAGACCACACTCGAACTACTCCAACGTGATGACGTCCACAAGCAATTTGGCAGATGTAGTGCGTCACTATCAACGCAGCATTGAACGCCACGGCGAGGATGAGACACGCCTGCTACACTGCATAACAAAGCTGTTTGACCTGCCCATCACATTCGAACACCTGAAGGAAACGGGAATTGGAAAGACGGTGAATGCGCTGCGTAAGATCAGTGGCGAGGTTGGTGTTGCTGCTAAAACTCTAGTCACAAAATGGGCGGCTATGGTAGCTATGGTAGCTGCCAAAAAGGAGCCCGCAGTACACAGCACCTGCACGGAGGACGATTCAAACCGATCAAATGGCCGACGTTCTAGCGAAGAGGATCAGGACCAAGAGAATAAAAACAGTAATTCGTCTGGCGGTGAAGACACCCGCCACAGACATAAATTGAAGCATGAAGAACCAAGCACCGCCAAGACATCGTCGTCCAAACGAGCACGCAGTCCAGCACCAGCTGAACTCGAATTACCCATGGCTAAAATATCAAAGACAAAGACAAAAGCTGAGCCAGTCAAGGCAGAACAGGATGAGGAGTCTGCCGATGACTTTGACTCGACAATGGGTGCCAACTTTGATGATGTCCTGGGCATGCTCAACATGCCAATGAGCAGCAGAAAGATGGCAAACAAGACCAGGTCGCCAACAAAAAAGGCATCAAAAACCGGATCTACGTCAAACTTTACTTCATACAAGCAAACAACACCAACAACATCAAGCAGCAACAGCAGCAGCTTTAGGCCAACAACAAAGAAACCCGAGCTGCTGGCACCTTCAGCTAAGCTGGAGCCGCTGGATCCCAGCATTGCCTTAGAACTGCCAACAATATCGAACAACTACAAGCCTATGCCGCTCAATCAAACTGTAACGGCTGTCGTTTTCAATCATGGTCGTGGTAACAGTGCTCCCAGAGCGTCGAGGAATTTCAATGAGTCTGAAGCGTTGGCAGCTGGCATATCGTCCAAGACAATGCGAACTAAAATCTACTCAGGTGTTAGAGCTGGACAAATTCGACAGGTGCCTTCACTGTTCGATCTGTGTACTCGTATGCTGCAAAAGAACATTGATGCACTGGAGTATACAGGTGGTGTACCTTTTGACGTGCTGCGTCCAGTCCTGGAGCGTGCTACGCCACATCAGTTATTAAATTTTGAAGCATACAATCCCTATCTAATGGAGGACAGCGAAATATTGTGGCAGCAGCATGTGCAGCGGCATTGTCGAAGTCAACGCAGGGAGGAAATGGAAACATGGCGTGATATGTTTTTGCGCTGCGAGGAAGAAAAAGAACGTAAGCTGCGCGCAATTGCTGAAAACATAAAAGCATCACAGAAAAACAGTGGGGCGCCCGTGCGCAAAACTCAATTGGCATTTGTAGACTCGATGGTGAAGCCACCACGCAGTGTGCAGCGCAAGCAGAAGCAATATGGTACCGAAGGCAAGCTTATAGCCACGCCTGCGGCACGTGTTCCAGCATTGTCTAATATTACGCCCAACGCGGCCAAGGTGGGCGATGCACGTCTTCGTGTGGTTGGCGTTGCTCGTGATGCGGCGCAAGTTGCTGCTGCAACCCGCAACAAGAAGGCGCCACTTATGGCTAAGGCATTGAAATTGATGCGCAATCGTCACAAACGCTAATCGGCGGCAAGTTATACTCATTTGTTATAAATAACACCCAGTTCACAGTCGATACTAATGAAAGCATTAAATATAACAATTTCAAATTAGTTTCGACTGTGACAATACTATATTTACCACATACCAATTCATGTTCTTTAAACAATATTTATATATACTATCTATAGATTTAGTTTAGACACCTATGCACTTTAAAGTCAAATGGTTTAGTGTTAAAAAAGAGAGTTATTCATTCAAACTATTGCTATTTGATTGAGTGAACGATCGCTAATTTAGTAGCATTCTTTGAGTGTCCACATAAATTGTAAAATTATTGATTGTACAACCATAGATTTGATTAAATTTTAAGTTAAGAACCATGTTTTGTTCCAATGGGCTGTGCGAGTGTCCAATATCATTGTGATTACATTTGATTGTATATTTACATAAACACATAAATACATACAAACGTGTTTGTTAAATAAAAAAAAAAAAAACAATGATATGTACATATGTCTTAGTGTATGTTAATATGTTTAAGATGATGACGGTGCATGCACAAGCATTTAAAGCAACGCCAATCATTTATTGTACTCTTCGGTTGGAGGTTTTTCTATTCATTTTGTTATTAATAAGCGGATCACGTGGCATCATATCGCGATCTAACAAAGAAAAACGACACAAAATTAAATTAAATACTTAATTTCCGATGAGCTGTTGTCATTAGAATAGTTTGATTAAGTCATTACCACTTGGAGCGCTTCGACCAGTCCTTGGGTGTCCAGTGCAGACATTTTGAATCGATGCGTATCTTACGCTTGACCATAGCACGCTGATGCTGCTCAATGGTGTCACGACTTATGCAGACAATATATTGTCCCTTGTGGTAGTTGATCAAATTGAGATTTTGCAACGTTGAGATGACATCCTCCTTCTTGATCGAGGTGCACTCGCAAATGTCACTGAAACAATTTAAACAGATAAACGCAATTGTAAGTAAAGATTTAAATGGAAAACATTCTCGAAGTTTTCTGTCTCCTTTAAATCAGTTAACCAAAGGTTGTTAGAGCAGTTATGAAATAGCTTCAAGTTTGAACTGCTTGCTTGCCTGTCTCTTAAGTTACTAATAAGAGGAATATATACATATAATCGGAATTTTGAGCCTTAATTAGGTATTGTGAATGGAACCAACAAGAATTCATATATATATTATATGAATTCTTGTTGATGGAACGGACTCAGCCCACTAGCAGACGAACTAAATGGTAAATATAACAAACATATATATATACAGTACTTGATTGTTATGGTGGGCTTCTCGCCCTCCGTGCTGGGATTCTGGCTGATTAGAATTTCGAGAATGGTCTGGGCCCAGTATGAACGATACGAGAGCAGTCCCAAATCCGACAATGGCTTCTCCGGTGAGCCTGTTTTGCCCTCGAACTTGGATAGCTCATAGCTAAACTCGATAAGCAGTTTGCCATAGCCTTTGCGCTGATACGGCGGCATTGTCAATATACAGGAAACGTTGTAATCCTCGGTGCTCTCCTTCTCCTTCGAAAAATAGCCGACAATGTGAAAGCCGCGTGAATCGAATTCGGTCATTATATAAAATAGAAACGGGTCTGTATCGTAATACAGTGTCTTGTGATCAAGAAAGAGCTTGGCAAGCAGACACAGATTCTGCGCATAAACCTTATTCTTGCGTCCATCGATTTCGAAGAAGGAGTTGGTATTCTTGCGATAGATTTCATTGCCTGGGGGATGGCGCAATGTGCACTTGGTCAGGTGACGCTCCAGGCAAGTGCGACTCTTGCAATACTTCAAACAGAATTCGCATATGTAAATGCATGGCTCCTTGCACAATTCCTGAGGGTATGGTGAGAAATACCAGGCCTTAATGCGATAACGTGCCAGCTCAATAATTTCCACAAACTTCATGCGTGTAACAACATCATCCTGATGTGTCACCATGCATCCTTCATGATGCTCTGCAGCACT
Source organism: Scaptomyza polygonia (assembly GCA_035044585.1). Taxonomy (NCBI): domain Eukaryota; kingdom Metazoa; phylum Arthropoda; class Insecta; order Diptera; family Drosophilidae; genus Scaptomyza; species Scaptomyza polygonia. The sequence goes on along the minus strand of JAWNNU010001662.1, from coordinate 1,469,727 downwards.
GTCTCATTTTCAATGATATTCTGTGAGCAAGTGGAATAAACCAGGCGATACTAGACACCACGTATATTGTATGCCTGGCCCAGATTCCATTTCATCCAAATATCTGGATTCTTGCGCAGCGTGCCTTCATCGGATCAAGGTACGTCGCACAGTATTTGATCGAATTTCAAAATGGATTTGCTGCCGGCCGCATCCGTTTCCATCAGGTTGGGAAACCCAAAGCGGCTCGGAGCGGCGAATATCCTTGGGTGTCAAATGGAGCTAATAGGCCATGCAATCTGGATACCAGGGCAGGCACAATGGACGCTCCACTTCTTCGACAGGCAACTTGGCCTCATCCTTAAGTCCAGTGACGCGAAATGAAGTTGGTAGATTTTCGCGAATTTTAGCCTGAAACTGTGTCCACTCCTCCTCCGTGTCAGAAATTAAGTCCTTAAGTCCAGTGACGCGAAATGAAGTTGGTAGATTTTCGCGAATTTTAGCCTGAAACTGTGTCCACTCCTCCTCCGTGTCAGAAATTTTCTGCAGATGATAATACTTTATGAAGAACGCATTATCTCTTTATACGGCTCCGGTCGTCGATCTTATCGTTCCAGGGCACTCTACAAACAAACAAAATGAGAAGAAAAAAATATAAGAGCTGTGTTTAAAAATTTATAGAAGTTGCCATTACATTTGCACGGTTTTGTCTCTTTCTTGCCGCAAAGGGGTTTTGTTTTTTTCACGTTCCATTGTTCAAACATTGATTTTGATTTACTGCTGATTTATAATAAAACTTATGCTAAGAAATGAAACACAGAGCAACTAGTGTTAGCAACCTGGAGCGGACTGACTATCGTTCCAGGGGCGTAAAATTGCTCAAAATTATCGTACATGGATCGAAATTAGCGTACTTTTTAGGATAATGTCTATCTTAAATAAATAAATCATATTAATTGTAACATTGATGTGTACGCAAGAACTCTATAGTTTGTCTTTTTTAAACCACCACATTCAAATCAACAGAAAACTGAAGCCCAAGTGTTTTACGCGTCGTACATACCTATATCGATTCCCTTTCCACTTCAAGTTCAATAAACGCGCCAAGTTTGAAATTCACTCGGACAAAATTGCACTGTTCCCATGCAAGTTCGGTATGAAACACGCTAAAATTTTGTATATATAAAGAAGAAGAAATGGATATGAAAGGGTAGTGGAATTGTATTTCCCGGTATTTTCCCAAAATTTTATTGGACAAAATAAAATAATGCGATTTAGACTATTTAGCGTAGGAATGAAATAATATAAATTCTCAAATTAGCGTACGATAATAATATGCTATCGTACATCGTACTTAGGCCCAAAATTATCGTATGTGTACGATAGCTATCGTACGGTTCCAAACGCTGGCGTAGTGTTTATTCCAATAGCCGGCAGCGCCTTTTGGCAAGATTACAATCGAAAGTTTCACGATTGTTTTGTTTATATATGCAGTTACTTCGGTGGTGTCATTGAGTTAATTTTTACTTGCATATGTGAGTAACAATAATATTTTTCTAGTCCATTTGATTCATATATATGGTAACATAGTGAACAATAAGGAGATTTGTTTATTGCTCTTAGTGTTTATTTCGTTCTATTTCACATCATTCGTGCCTATCGATAACAAAGACATTTTCAAACTAACAAGATATCACAAATACAACATTTTAGGTCGAATCTAACAATGAACGTATCCAGCGATATAAGTTCTGTTCCAGATGACATAGAAGCGGCTAAGCGCTTTGCTGATGAAAGGATGAAAATCGAGCTCCAGCTGGAGGAGCATGAGGAAACCTTCATGGGTGTCAAGCGGGAATACCAGCTAGGACTCGCGCGCCTCGTTAACGTGACCAAAAACATTGAGTTGTATTCGACGTTGAACTTGGCAACTTTACCCATCAATGACAATCATGTACCGCGCACAACCGTCCAGCTGACCGACATGTGTCAAAAGGTATCAAGCGATAAACGCCCAATCGATCAAAAAATGAGCACTCTCGATGAGTTTAAGATGTATTTGAAAGAGAAGCAGCGACCCCGCACGAAGCACACCAAACAGCAACTCAACTTTGCTAACCATCAGGAGATGGTGCACTCATTGCGCACAATGCTTGAGACTGTAGAGAAAGGGTTCGAGATGACCACTCTGGGGGCCATTCATCAGCTCACAACCGATCTGCAGCCTCCGGCAATACAGCTGGAGTCGCCACAGGACAATACAGGCCATCCAAGCACTTAACAGAAAGTATTATCTTTTAAACGTTAATTTGTAATTAATATAAGTTATTGTTTTTGATACTCCTTCAGTTGCTGTGCAACGATGGTGAACTTTCTAATAAAAACATATCAATTATATCAATGAAAGTATTTTAATAGAATAGGTGGATAAAATTCTAAATTCGAATATATATTGAAAATTTGTTCAAATAGTATTCACACAATTAGTGATATCTAAAACAATCTTCACATTTTCAAAATCTTCTCAAGTGTTAACCTCTTTAAATGAAAGATTAATGACTTTCAGGGGCTAAGTTCAAGATTCTGCACTTTTTGATACCTTGGCTTCCCTTGCAATTTATTTTTCACGCTCAAAAATAAAATTTTGTTGCTTCAATACATTAGGTAACTTCTTTAATTATAATTAAAAATAATAAGGAACATAAGTGATCACAACTTCAGGGTGATATTTCTTTAAATAAAAATATGGATATGATATATATACATATAAATACAGTAGTCGCTCACGTATTATATTAAAACTACGGATATAAAAGTGTTAAGAGTAGTAAGGAAATACAAAAAGTTGATTATTGGCACCAGTCGTCTAGTAATATGCATGTAAAGAAATATATATTAAAAACAAAGAAATTTGTAAAATTGTAAAACTGTTAAGTTTTTGGAATTTGAGTCAAATAATTCAATGAATTGTAGAATAAAGGTTATAGCTTCAGTAATCTTATTCAATTCAAAAAAAAAAAAAAACTATGTTTCTTCAGAAAATGCAATACAAAGTAAAAGATTATAAAATTATAAATGAAAATACGAAATCGAAAGTAATTTCAAGTTGTTTGTTTAAGGTATATTAGATACATAAGTGGTACATGTTTCTTCATTTTTTAAATTCTTTCAAGCGACTACTGTCTATTGATTATCATAAGATGTTCGAATATAAAACAATGATATGTACATATGTCTTAGTGTATGTTAATATGTTTAAGATGATGACGGTGCATGCACAAGCATTTAAAGCAACGCCAATCATTTATTGTACTCTTCGGTTGGAGGTTTTTCTATTCATTTTGTTATTAATAAGCGGATCACGTGGCATCATATCGCGATCTAAGAAAGAAAAACGACACAAAATTAAATTAAATACTTAATTTCCGATGAGCTGTTGTCATTAGAATAGTTTGATTAAGTCATTACCACTTGGAGCGCTTCGACCAGTCCTTGGGTGTCCAGTGCAGACATTTTGAATCGATGCGTATCTTACGCTTGACCATAGCACGCTGATGCTGCTCAATGGTGTCACGACTTATGCAGACAATATATTGTCCCTTGTAGTAGTTGATCAAATTGAGATTTTGCAACGTTGAGATGACATCCTCCTTCTTGATCGAGGTGCACTCGCAAATGTCACTGAAACAATTTAAACAGATAAACGCAATTGTAAGTAAAGATTTAAATGGAAAACATTCTCGAAGTTTTCTGTCTCCTTTAAATCAGTTAACCAAAGGTTGTTAGAGCAGTTATGAAATAGCTTCAAGTTTGAACTGCTTGCTTGCCTGTCTCTTTCTTAAGTTACTAATAAGAGGAATATATACATATAATCGGAATTTTGAGCCTTAATTAGGTATTGTGAATGGAACGGACTCAGCCCACTAGCAGACGAACTAAATGGTAAATATAACAAACATATATATATACAGTACTTGATTGTTATGGTGGGCTTCTCGCCCTCCGTGCTGGGATTCTGGCTGATTAGAATTTCGAGAATGGTCTGGGCCCAGTATGAACGATACGAGAGCAGTCCCAAATCCGACAATGGCTTCTCCGGTGAGCCTGTTTTGCCCTCGAACTTGGATAGCTCATAGCTAAACTCGATAAGCAGTTTGCCATAGCCTTTGCGCTGATACGGCGGCATTGTCAGTATACAGGCAACATTGTAATCCTCGGTGCTCTCCTTCTCCTTCGAAAAATAGCCGACAATGTGAAAGCCGCGTGAATCGAATTCGGTCATTATATAAAATAGAAACGGGTCTGTATCGTAATACAGTGTCTTGTGATCAAGAAAGAGCTTGGCAAGCAGACACAGATTCTGCGCATAAACCTTATTCTTGCGTCCATCGATTTCGAAGAATGAGTTGGTATTCTTGCGATAGATCTCATTGCCTGGGGGATGGCGCAGTGTGCACTTGGTCAGGTGACGCTCCAGGCAAGTGCGACTCTTGCAATACTTCAAACAGAATTCGCATATGTAAATGCATGGCTCCTGGCACAGTTCCTGAGGGTATGGTGAGAAATACCAGGGCTTAATGCGATGACGTCCCAGCTCAATCATTTCCACATTCTTCATGCGTGTAACAACATCATCCTGATGTGTCACCATGCTGCCCGATTGACGCGGTGTCGCCATCTTGCCATCCTGTGAGCCATCCTCATTGGCTGTTACAACAGCTGAAGCACCTGCACTGACTATGGCTGCTGCTCCACCGATTCCTGGTGTTAAAGGCATCAAGCTGGCATCCGAGCTGATGAGCAACGTTTGCTGTGATGGCATATGATGTTGCAATTGCTGCTGCTGTTGCGATGTCGCCTGTTGTTGCAGCTGCTGTTGTTGTGGCAGCATCTGCTGTTGCGATTGAAGTCTGTTGTTGATGCTGCAACTGCTGCTGTTGATGATGTTGCTGTGGCTGTTGATGCGACAGCAGTTGCTGTTGCTGCGGCACTTGCTGCTGCTGTTGCTGCTGCAGAGTTTGCAACTGATGCGATCCAGTGGTATGCACCTTGCGTCGACGATTGATGCGCTTTTGCAGCGCCGCAGCTAGCACATTGTTGCCATTGACCAACTCTGCACCGCTGCCGCTGCCACCCATACCACCGCCACCGCCACCACCAACGCCAATGACTCCTCCGCCGACAGCGCTGCCCACACTGGAGCTGCCGCCATGTGGGCCCAACTGTGACTGCAATTGCGGCGATGTCGGACGCGAAACGCTTCCAGCCAGCGAATGATGGCGCTTCGGTGTAGTCACCCCAGTGCTGGTTCCAGTTTGCGGCCCATCGCGACGCGGAAATTGCACCTTACGCGTATCCAAATCATCCTCATTGACCCACTCGTCCAAACGCTTGTTAACTTTAAAATGTTTAAGAATGAATAAAAAATATTTAAATTATATTAAAGTGCTATATGGAAGTATTTGTATTAAAAATAACAGTCGAACTCTCATAAGAGGAACTTTCGTATAACAATGTTTTAACGATATAACGAATTCATTTCCAGAGCCCTGCAATTTGGTTCAATCAAAAATTCATTCTATATTAAGAATTTTAACTAGACCGAAGGTTTTACCTAGTGCCATTGAGATTCGTTATATGGAAGCTCAACTGTAGTATAAAGCTTTTTAAGGTTTGACTTCTATAAATATAAACACGTGAAAACTTAGATAAATGGCTAAAAAGTTGATAGCTCAACAGTTAGGTGCTTGAACTACAACAACAATCGTTGACCCAAAAGTTGTGAAGTTGAGCTCATCAGGGAATAGTTTAATAGCTAGCTAATGCTTTCGCCTAAACATCAAGATGCCCCAGTTTCAATCCCTATCCCATACTATAAAGTTCCATATAGGAACAGTTTGAATTTAAATAATTCTAAACTTGTCACTGATGGGAACGCTCGGCCATAAATTTGAATAACGCAGTTTCTTGCCAGTCAAAAACAGTTAGCTTAGAATTACCAATTCTTGGAATCGTCCCCTATCCAATGACGTCCAGCCCAGTAAACGTGACTTTATCTGCTATGTAGGTGTAGTTTCCTTATAACTCATATTTCTGTTTACTTTGATGACAGGAAAATCGATATATAACAATGCACATGCAAGAAGGTTATATCCGCCTTTATCTTACTTTGCTTAAATTTTGCTACAATTTATAACATTAATATTTTTGGTTCGCTTATTTTTTTTTTTGGCAAATGCTATTCTAAGCATGATTACGTATCAATTTAAAATATCCTGACCGAAAAAATTCAAGTTGTCGCTCAAATCAAACAAACAATTGATAGAAAAGACATTTTCAAACTAACAAGTTATCACATATACAAAAATTTAGGTCGAATCTAACAATGAACGTATCCAGTGATATTAGTTCTGTTCCAGATGACATAGAGCATCTGCTGCAGCTGGAAGCGGCTAAGCGCTTTGCTGATGAAAGGATGAAAATCGAGCTCCGGCTGGAGGAGCATGAGGAAACCTTCATGGGTGTCAAGCGGGAATACCAGCTAGGACTCGCGCGCCTCGTTAACGTGACCAAAAACATTGAGTTGTGTTCGACGTTGAACTTGGCAACTTTACCCATCAATGACAATCATGTACCGCGCACAACCGTCCAGCTGACCGACATGTGTCAAAAGGTATCAAGCGATAAACGCCCAATCGATCAAAAAATGAGCACTCTCGATGAGCTTAAGATGTATTTGAAAGAGAAGCAGCGACCCCGCACGAAGCACACCAAACAGCAAGTCAATTTTGCCAACCATCGGGAGATGTTGCACTCATTGCGCACAATGCTTGAGACTGTAGAGAAAGGGTTCGAGATGACCACTCTGGGGGCCATTCATCAGCTCACAACCGATCTGCAGCCTCCGGCAATACAGCTGGAGTCGCCACAGGACAATACAGGCCATCCAAGCACTTAACAGAAAGTATTATCTTTTAAACGTTAATTTGTAATTAATATAAGTTATTGTTTTTGATACTCCTTCAGTTGCTGTGCAACGATGGTGAACTTTCTAATAAAAACATATCAATTATATCAATGAAAGTATTTTAATAGAATAGGTGGATAAAATTCTAAATTCGAATATATATTGAAAATTTGTTCAAATAGTATTCACACAATTAGTGATATCTAAAACAATCTTCACATTTTCAAAATCTTTTCAAGTGTTAACCTCTTTAAATGAAAGATTAATGACTTTCAGGGGCTAAGTTCAAGATTCTGCACTTTTTTGATACCTTGGCTTCCCTTGCAATTTATTTTTCACGCTCAAAAATAAAATTTTGTTGCTTCAATACATTAGGTAACTTCTTTAATTATAATTAAAAATAATAAGGAACATAAGTGATCACAACTTCAGGGTGATATTTCTTTAAATAAAAATATGGATATGATATATATACATATAAATACAGTAGTCGCTCACGTATTATATTAAAACTACGGATATAAAAGTGTTAAGAGTAGTAAGGATATACAAAAAGTTGATTATTGGCGCCAGTCGTCTAGTAATATGCATTTAAATAAATATATATGAAAAACAAAGTAAATTTGTAAAATTGTAAAACTGTTAAGTTTTTGGAATTTGAGTCAAATAATTCAATGAATTGTAGAATAAAGGTTATAGCTTCAGTAATATTATTCAATTAAAAAAGAACTTCATTTTTTAAATTCTTTCGAGCGACTACTGTCTATTGATTATCATTTGCGTACGCTGCAAGTCACACAGTAAGTGAAATAAAATAATAATATTGTACTTCAGATAATAAGCAAACAAATTATCTCCTCTATAGGAGAGATATTTTGTGCTTTTGTGTTGTGTGCTCCCAGTTTTTCTGTTCTTTCTGAAACTCGCTAAAAAAGTTGCTAAGTGAGGGTGCCTGCGTGCCATTTTTATTGCCCAAACCCCCAATACTCACAACCAAGCAAGATTAAAGAGACCACACTCGAACTACTCCAACGTGATGACGTCCACAAGCAATTTGGCAGATGTTGTGCGTCACTATCAACGCAGCATTGAACGCCACGGCGAGGATGAGACACGCCTGCTACACTGCATAACAAAGCTGTTTGACCTGCCCATCACATTCGAACACCTGAAGGAAACGGGAATTGGAAAGACGGTGAATGCGCTGCGTAAGATCAGTGGCGAGGTTGGTGTTGCTGCTAAAACTCTAGTCACAAAATGGGCGGCTATAGTAGCTATGGTAGCTGCCAAAAAGGAGCCCGCAGTACACAGCACCTGCACGGAGGACGATTCAAACCGATCAAATGGCCGACGTTCTAGCGAAGAGGATCAGGACCAAGAGAATAAAAACCGTAATTCGTCTGGCGGTGAAGACACCCGCCACAGACATAAATTGAAGCATGAAGAACCAAGCACCGCCAAGACATCGTCGTCCAAACGAGCACGCAGTCCAGCACCAGCTGAACTCGAATTACCCATGGCTAAAATATCAAAGACAAAGACAAAAGCTGAGCCAGTCAAGGCAGAACAGGATGAGGAGTCTGCCGATGACTTTGACTCGACAATGGGTGCCAACTTTGATGATGTCCTGGGCATGCTCAACATGCCAATGAGCAGCAGAAAGATGGCAAACAAGACCAGGTCGCCAACAAAAAAGGCATCAAAAACCGGATCTACGTCAAACTTTACTTCATACAAGCAAACAACACCAACAACATCAAGCAGCAACAGCAGCAGCTTTAGGCCAACAACAAAGAAACCCGAGCTGCTGGCACCTTCAGCTAAGCTGGAGCCGCTGGATCCCAGCATTGCCTTAGAACTGCCAACAATATCGAACAACTACAAGCCTATGCCGCTCAATCAAACTGTAACGGCTGTCGTTTTCAATCATGGTCGTGGTAACAGTGCTCCCAGAGCGTCGAGGAATTTCAATGAGTCTGAAGCGTTGGCAGCTGGCATATCGTCCAAGACAATGCGAACTAAAATCTACTCAGGTGTAAGAGCTGGACAAATTCGACAGGTGCCTTCACTGTTCGATCTGTGTACTCGTATGCTGCAAAAGAACATTGATGCACTGGAGTATACAGGTGGTGTACCTTTTGACGTGCTGCGTCCAGTCCTGGAGCGTGCTACGCCACATCAGTTATTAAATTTTGAAGCATACAATCCCTATCTAATGGAGGACAGCGAAATATTGTGGCAGCAGCATGTGCAGCGGCATTGTCGAAGTCAACGCAGGGAGGAAATGGAAACATGGCGTGATATGTTTTTGCGCTGCGAGGAAGAAAAAGAACGTAAGCTGCGCGCAATTGCTGAAAACATAAAAGCATCACAGAAAAACAGTGGGGCGCCCGTGCGCAAAACTCAATTGGCATTTGTAGACTCGATGGTGAAGCCACCACGCAGTGTGCAGCGCAAGCAGAAGCAATATGGTACCGAAGGCAAGCTTATAGCCACGCCTGCGGCACGTGTTGCAGCATTGTCTAATATTACGCCCAACGCGGCCAAGGTGGGCGATGCACGTCTTCGTGTGGTTGGCGTTGCTCGTGATGCGGCGCAAGTTGCTGCTGCAACCCGCAACAAGAAGGCGCCACTTATGGCTAAGGCATTGAAATTGATGCGCAATCGTCACAAACGCTAATCGGCGGCAAGTTATACTCATTTGTTATAAATAACACTCAACTTTGATCAGATGTTCACAGTCGATACTAATGAAAGCATTAAATATAACAATTTCAAATTAGTTTCGACTGTGACAATACTATATTTACCACATACCAATTCATGTTCTTTAAACAATATTTATATATACTATCTATAGATTTAGTTTAGACACCTATGCACTTTAAAGTCAAATGGTTTAGTGTTAAAAAAGAGAGTTATTCATTCAAACTATTGCTATTTGATTGAGTGAACGATCGCTAATTTAGTAGCATTCTTTGAGTGTCCACATAAATTGTAAAATTATTGATTGTACAACCATAGATTTGATTAAATTTTAAGTTAAGAACCATGTTTTGTTCCAATGGGCTGTGCGAGTGTCCAATATCATTGTGATTACATTTGATTGTATATTTACATAAACACATAAATACATACAAACGTGTTTGTTAAATAAAAAAAAAAAAAACAATGATATGTACATATGTCTTAGTGTATGTTAATATGTTTAAGATGATGACGGTGCATGCACAAGCATTTAAAGCAACGCCAATCATTTATTGTACTCTTCGGTTGGAGGTTTTTCTATTCATTTTGTTATTAATAAGCGGATCACGTGGCATCATATCGCGATCTAACAAAGAAAAACGACACAAAATTAAATTAAATACTTAATTTCCGATGAGCTGTTGTCATTAGAATAGTTTGATTAAGTCATTACCACTTGGAGCGCTTCGACCAGTCCTTGGGTGTCCAGTGCAGACATTTTGAATCGATGCGTATCTTACGCTTGACCATAGCACGCTGATGCTGCTCAATGGTGTCACGACTTATGCAGACAATATATTGTCCCTTGTAGTAGTTGATCAAATTGAGATTTTGCAACGTTGAGATGACATCCTCCTTCTTGATCGAGGTGCACTCGCAAATGTCACTGAAACAATTTAAACAGATAAACGCAATTGTAAGTAAAGATTTAAATGGAAAACATTCTCGAAGTTTTCTGTCTCCTTTAAATCAGTTAACCAAAGGTTGTTAGAGCAGTTATGAAATAGCTTCAAGTTTGAACTGCTTGCTTGCCTGTCTCTTTCTTAAGTTACTAATAAGAGGAATATATACATATAATCGGAATTTTGAGCCTTAATTAGGTATTGTGAATGGAACGGACTCAGCCCACTAGCAGACGAACTAAATGGTAAATATAACAAACATATATATATACAGTACTTGATTGTTATGGTGGGCTTCTCGCCCTCCGTGCTGGGATTCTGGCTGATTAGAATTTCGAGAATGGTCTGGGCCCAGTATGAACGATACGAGAGCAGTCCCAAATCCGACAATGGCTTCTCCGGTGAGCCTGTTTTGCCCTCGAACTTGGATAGCTCATAGCTAAACTCGATAAGCAGTTTGCCATAGCCTTTGCGCTGATACGGCGGCATTGTCAGTATACAGGCAACATTGTAATCCTCGGTGCTCTCCTTCTCCTTCGAAAAATAGCGACAATGTGAAAGCCGCGTGAATCGAATTCGGTCATTATATAAAATAGAAACGGGTCTGGGTCGTAATACAGTGTCTTGTGATCAAGAAAGAGCTTGGCAAGCAGACACAGATTCTGCGCATAAACCTTATTCTTGCGTCCATCGATTTCGAAGAAGGAGTTGGTATTCTTGCGATAGATCTCATTGCCTGGGGGATGGCGCAGTGTGCACTTGGTCAGGTGACGCTCCAGGCAAGTGCGACTCTTGCAATACTTCAAACAGAATTCGCATATGTAAATGCATGGCTCCTGGCACAATTCCTGAGGGTATGGTGAGAAATACCAGGCCTTAATGCGATAACGTCCCAGCTCAATAATTTCCACAAACTTCATGCGTGTAACAACATCATCCTGATGTGTCACCATGCATCCTTCATGATGCTCTGCAGCACTGTCTCGTTTTCAATGATATTCTGTGAGCAAGTGGAATAAACCAGGCGATACTAGACACCACGTATATTGTATGCCTGGCCCAGATTCCATTTCATCCAAATATCTGGATTCTTGCGCAGCGTGCCTTCATCGGATCAAGGTACGTCGCACAGTATTTGATCGAATTTCAAAATGGATTTGCTGCCGGCCGCATCCGTTTCCATCAGGTTGGGAAACCCAAAGCGGCTCGGAGCGGCGAATATCCTTGGGTGTCAAATGGAGCTAATCGGCCATGCAATCTGGATACCAGGGCAGGCACAATGGACGCTCCACTTCTTCGACAGGCAACTTGGCCTCATCCTTAAGTCCAGTGACGCGAAATGTAGTTGGTAGATTTTCGCGAATTTTAGCCTGAAACTGTGGCCACTCCTCCTCCGTGTCAGAAATTTTCTGCAGATGATAATACTTTATGAAGAACGCATTATCTCTTTATACGGCTCCGGTCGTCGATCTTATCGTTCCAGGGCACTCTACAAACAAACAAAATGAAAAGAAAATAATATAAGAGCTGTGTTTAAAAATTTATAGAAGTTGCCATTACATTTGCACGGTTTTGTCTCTTTCTTGCCGCAAAGGGGTTTTGTTTTTTTCACGTTCCATTGTTCAAACATTGATTTTGATTTACTGCTGATTTATAATAAAACTTATGCTAAGAAATGAAACACAGAGCAACTAGTGTTAGCAACCTGGAGCGGACTGACTATCGTTCCAGGGGCGTAAAATTGCTCAAAATTATCGTACATGGATCGAAATTAGCGTACTTTTTAGGATAATGTCTATCTTAAATAAATAAATCATATTAATTGTAACATTGATGTGTACGCAAGAACTCTATAGTTTGTCTTTTTTAAACCACCACATTCAAATCAACAGAAAACTGAAGCCCAAGTGTTTTACGCGTCGTACATACCTATATCGATTCCCTTTCCACTTCAAGTTCAATAAACGCGCCAAGTTTAAAATTCACTCGGACAAAATTGCACTGTTCCCATGCAAGTTCGGTATGAAACACGCTAAAATTTTGTATATATAAAGAAGAAGAAATGGATATGAAAGGGTAGTGGAATTGTATTTCCCGGTATTTTCCCAAAATTTTATTGGACAAAATAAAATAATGCGATTTAGACTATTTAGCGTAGGAATGAAATAATATAAATTCTCAAATTAGCGTACGATAATAATATGCTATCGTACATCGTACTTAGGCCCAAAATTATCGTATGTGTACGATAGCTATCGTACGGTTCCAAACGCTGGCGTAGTGTTTATTCCAATAGCCGGCAGCGCCTTTTGGCAAGATTACAATCGAAAGTTTCACGATTGTTTTGTTTATATATGCAGTTACTTCGGTGGTGTCATTGAGTTAATTTTTACTTGCATATGTGAGTAACAATAATATTTTTCTAGTCCATTTGATTCATATATATGGTAACATAGTGAACAATAAGGAGATTTGTTTATTGCTCTTAGTGTTTATTTCGTTCTATTTCACATCATTCGTGCCTATCGATAACAAAGACATTTTCAAACTAACAAGATATCACAAATACAACATTTTAGGTCGAATCTAACAATGAACGTATCCAGCGATATAAGTTCTGTTCCAGATGACATAGAAGCGGCTAAGCGCTTTGCTGATGAAAGGATGAAAATCGAGCTCCAGCTGGAGGAGCATGAGGAAACCTTCATGGGTGTCAAGCGGGAATACCAGCTAGGACTCGCGCGCCTCGTTAACGTGACCAAAAACATTGAGTTGTGTTCGACGTTGAACTTGGCAACTTTACCCATCAATGACAATCATGTACCGCGCACAACCGTCCAGCTGACCGACATGTGTCAAAAGGTATCAAGCGATAAACGCCCAATCGATCAAAAAATGAGCACTCTCGATGAGTTTAAGATGTATTTGAAAGAGAAGCAGCGACCCCGCACGAAGCACACCAAACAGCAACTCAACTTTGCTAACCATCAGGAGGTGGTGCACTCATTGCGCACAATGCTTGAGACTGTAGAGAAAGGGTTCGAGATGACCACTCTGGGGGCCATTCATCAGCTCACAACCGATCTGCAGCCTCCGGCAATACAGCTGGAGTCGCCACAGGACAATACAGGCCATCCAAGCACTTAACAGAAAGTATTATCTTTTAAACGTTAATTTGTAATTAATATAAGTTATTGTTTTTGATACTCCTTCAGTTGCTGTGCAACGATGGTGAACTTTCTAATAAAAACATATCAATTATATCAATGAAAGTATTTTAATAGAATAGGTGGATAAAATTCTAAATTCGAATATATATTGAAAATTTGTTCAAATAGTATTCACACAATTAGTGATATCTAAAACAATCTTCACATTTTCAAAATCTTCTCAAGTGTTAACCTCTTTAAATGAAAGATTAATGACTTTCAGGGGCTAAGTTCAAGATTCTGCACTTTTTGATACCTTGGCTTCCCTTGCAATTTATTTTTCACGCTCAAAAATAAAATTTTGTTGCTTCAATACATTAGGTAACTTCTTTAATTATAATTAAAAATAATAAGGAACATAAGTGATCACAACTTCAGGGTGATATTTCTTTAAATAAAAATATGGATATGATATATATACATATAAATACAGTAGTCGCTCACGTATTATATTAAAACTACGGATATAAAAGTGTTAAGAGTAGTAAGGATATACAAAAAGTTGATTATTGGCACCAGTCGTCTAGTAATATGCATGTAAAGAATTATATATTAAAAACAAAGAAATTTGTAAAATTGTAAAAATGTTAAGTTTTTGGAATTTGAGTCAAATAATTCAATGAATTGTAGAATAAAGGTTATAGCTTCAGTAATCTTATTCAATTCAAAAAAAAAAAAAAACTATATGTTTCTTCAGAAAATGCAATACAAAATAAAAGATTATAAAATTATAAATGAAAATACGAAATTGAAAGTAATTTCAAGTTGTTTGTTTAAGGTATATTAGATACATAAGTGGTACATGTTTCTTCATTTTTTAAATTCTTTCAAGCGACTACTGTCTATTGATTATCATAAGATGTTCGAATATAAAACAATGATATGTACATATGTCTTAGTGTATGTTAATATGTTTAAGATGATGACGGTGCATGCACAAGCATTTAAAGCAACGCCAATCATTTATTGTACTCTTCGGTTGGAGGTTTTTCTATTCATTTTGTTATTAATAAGCGGATCACGTGGCATCATATCGCGATCTAAGAAAGAAAAACGACACAAAATTAAATTAAATACTTAATTTCCGATGAGCTGTTGTCATTAGAATAGTTTGATTAAGTCATTACCACTTGGAGCGCTTCGACCAGTCCTTGGGTGTCCAGTGCAGACATTTTGAATCGATGCGTATCTTACGCTTGACCATAGCACGCTGATGCTGCTCAATGGTGTCACGACTTATGCAGACAATATATTGTCCCTTGTAGTAGTTGATCAAATTGAGATTTTGCAACGTTGAGATGACATCCTCCTTCTTGATCGAGGTGCACTCGCAAATGTCACTGAAACAATTTAAACAGATTAACGCAAATGTCAGTAACGATTTAAATGGAAAACATTCTCGAAGATTTCTGTCTCCTTTAAATCAGTTAACCAAAGGTTGTTAGAGCAGTTATGAAATAGCTTCAAGTTTGAACTGCTTGCTTGCCTGTCTCTTTCTTAAGTTACTAATAAGAGGAATATATACATATAATCGGAATTTTGAGCCTTAATTAGGTATTGTGAATGGAACGGACTCAGCCCACTAGCAGACGAACTAAATGGTAAATATAACAAACATATATATATACAGTACTTGATTGTTATGGTGGGCTTCTCGCCCTCCGTGCTGGGATTCTGGCTGATTAGAATTTCGAGAATGGTCTGGGCCCAGTATGAACGATACGAGAGCAGTCCCAAATCCGACAATGGCTTCTCCGGTGAGCCTGTTTTGCCCTCGAACTTGGATAGCTCATAGCTAAACTCGATAAGCAGTTTGCCATAGCCTTTGCGCTGATACGGCGGCATTGTCAGTATACAGGCAACATTGTAATCCTCGGTGCTCTCCTTCTCCTTCGAAAAATAGCCGACAATGTGAAAGCCGCGTGAATCGAATTCGGTCATTATATAAAATAGAAACGGGTCTGTATCGTAATACAGTGTCTTGTGATCAAGAAAGAGCTTGGCAAGCAGACACAGATTCTGCGCATAAACCTTATTCTTGCGTCCATCGATTTCGAAGAATGAGTTGGTATTCTTGCGATAGATCTCATTGCCTGGGGGATGGCGCAGTGTGCACTTGGTCAGGTGACGCTCCAGGCAAGTGCGACTCTTGCAATACTTCAAACAGAATTCGCATATGTAAATGCATGGCTCCTGGCACAGTTCCTGAGGGTATGGTGAGAAATACCAGGGCTTAATGCGATGACGTCCCAGCTCAATCATTTCCACATTCTTCATGCGTGTAACAACGTCATCCTGATGTGTCACCATGCTGCCCGATTGACGCGGTGTCGCCATCTTGCCATCCTGTGAGCCATCCTCATTGGATGTTACAACAGCTGAAGCACCTGCACTGACTATGGCTGCTGCTCCACCGATTCCTGGTGTTAAAGGCATCAAGCTGGCATCCGAGCTGATGAGCAACGTTTGCTGTGATGGCATATGATGTTGCAATTGCTGCTGCTGTTGCGATGTCGCCTGTTGTTGCAGCTGCTGTTGTTGTGGCAGCATCTGCTGTTGCGATTGAAGCTGTTGTTGATGCTGCAACTGCTGCTGTTGATGATGTTGCTGTGGCTGTTGATGCGACAGCAGTTGCTGTTGCTGCGGCACTTGCTGCTGCTGTTGCAGAGTTTGCAACTGATGCGATCCAGTGGTATGCACCTTGCGTCGACGATTGATGCGCTTTTGCAGCGCCGCAGCTAGCACATTGTTGCCATTGACCAACTCTGCACCGCTGCCGCTGCCACCCATACCACCGCCACCGCCACCACCAACGCCAATGACTCCTCCGCCGACAGCGCTGCCCACACTGGAGCTGCCGCCATGTGGGCCCAACTGTGACTGCAATTGCGGCGATGTCGGACGCGAAACGCTTCCAGCCAGCGAATGATGGCGCTTCGGTGTAGTCACCCCAGTGCTGGTTCCAGTTTGCGGCCCATCGCGACGCGGAAATTGCACCTTACGCGTATCCAAATCATCCTCATTGACCCACTCGTCCAAACGCTTGTTAACTTTAAAATGTTTTAGAATGAATAAAAAATATTTAAATTATATTAAAGTGCTATATGGAAGTATTTGTATTAAAAATAACAGTCGAACTCTCATAAGAGGAACTTTCGTATAACAATGTTTTAACGATATAACGAATTCATTTCCAGAGCCCTGCAAGTTGGTTCAATCAAAAATAAAATAAGAATTTTAACTAGACCGAAGGTTTTACCTAGTGTCATTGAGATTCGTTATATGGAAGCTCAACTGTAGTATAAAGCTTTTTAAGGTTTGACTTCTATAAATATAAACACGTGAAAACTTAGATAAATGGCTAAAAAGTTGATAGCTCAACAGTTAGGTGCTTGAACTACAACAACAATCGTTGACCCAAAAGTTGTGAAGTTGAGCTCATCAGGGAATAGTTTAATAGCTAGCTAATGCTTTCGCCTAAACATCAAGATGCCCCAGTTTCAATCCCTATCCAATACTATAAAGTTCCATATAGGAACAGTTTGAATTTAAATAATTCTAAACTTGTCACTGATGGGAACGCTCGGCCATAAATTTGAATAACGCAGTTTCTTGCCAGTCAAAAACAGTTAGCTTAGAATTACCAATTCTTGGAATCGTCCCCTATCCAATGACGTCCAGCCCAGTAAACGTGACTTTATCTGCTATGTAGGTGTAGTTTCCTTATAACTCATATTTCTGTTTACTTTGATGACAGGAAAATCGATATATAACAATGCACATGCAAGAAGGTTATATCCGCCTTTATCTTACTTTGCTTAAATTTTGCTACAATTTATAACATTAATATTTTTGGTTCGCTTATTTTTTTTTTTTGGCAAATGCTATTCTAAGCATGATTACGTATCAATTTAAAATATCCTGACCGAAAAAATTCAAGTTGTCGCTCAAATCAAACAAACAATTGAAACTACAAATGCTCTGTCCTGATTCAATGCGTCACAGATTTAACGTGAATCCATAATCAAATAATCAAAACCGTCGCATGCGCGTACATATATGTCACGTTTGAAGGGCATGCGACCAAAGTTGCAGATTGTTGCAACATTTTCCATCGGGTGGAAGGGTTAAAATGAGCGCATCATTATGCTTGTGACTGTGTTTGACACGAGTTGAGAAAGTATTGCTGTTTATGGCAAAACAAAAAAAAAAGGAATTGCGATACCAACAGGAAGGCAGTTTACTGGCAGACAGATACTTTCTAGCTGTCAATGGTAAACAAACATCTTTTAATGCGAACGGATAACGCAAAAATTATTTTACTTTCATTATAGTTTCAAATATTAATAGAAATACTTATGTTTAAAGTAAAATAATTATTTTTAAAGTAAAATAACTAATATATTTCTAATTTGCTTTTTTTATTCAGAACACCAACCATTTTGGGTTAGTCGAACTCGAAGTCAACGCTCGATCTCGAAGTTTAGCGCATTGTCGATCTCGAATACGAATTCGATGTTCGAGCAAGCGTATTTCACAACGAACGCTACACAAAGATGGTGGAAAAATGAACGCCAATTTTGACCATACCAGAGTCAAAAAACGCAGTAATGGGTTGATGTTGCTTTTGAAAAATGATTACTTACAATCCACATAGTGAACATAGAATTGACGCCGGCCGTCCAACTCTTTGATGCTGACGATCTCCGCCAGCGGCCAATCATCGGTCTTGTGCATTCGCACAGACAGACGACAGCCCTCGGTTAAGGCGGCCTAAAATGAAAATTGGACAGATGTATTTAATAAATGTAGCAAAGCAAAATTACCGGCAACAGTTGAAAGTGCTGCTGGCTTGCGTCATGTAAGCGCGTAGGTGGTTCATAGTTAATATTTACCGTCGATTCACAGATTGATGCGACATCGTCATCAAATTCGTACTTTGGTTTCATTTTTTTATTTCAATACTAATTTAATAAACTTAAAGCGACATTTTTTCTTTAACTTCACTTTGAAGTCTCGTCGCAGAAACAGCAGACTTTAACAAGTTATCGATGTTTCGGTTTTTTGTTAGGTTTAATAACAGACTGTTAATTAAATTTTTGACATGTATCGATATTGCTACTATTTTATTAAGCAAGAAAATAAATGAAATCAAATTGTTGCTACAAATTTTTTTTTGCCTACTCATTTAAGTATAAGGCGATCATAGCCATTCCACGTATACATAACATTGAAATTAAAAAAATGTTAACGCATTTGGGGCAGTGCTGCATTTTTATATATGTCCAGACAAGTATTCGATTACCTCATATCGCCGATAGTGGTACGAAAGTGTTGTAAAGCAAAACAACTGCTCTCTAGAGTGTTCATTCTTTTGAGAATTTTACGTTTCATGTGCAATTAATACACAAATACCAAACTTGTGCATTTAAATCAATGACATATGTTGCTTTGGTTATGTTAATAATTCTGTTTGTGAATTAAAGTAAAGCCGTGATACGTAAAATGTGTATTTTCCTCACCGTGTGTAAGAGGTCAGAAAAATGTACATACATATGTGTGTAGTGGAAGGTGCATAAGCAAGTGCGTGTGCGTGTATATATGTGCATTGCGTATGTATAAAAAAACAAATCGCAATGCGATTAACAACAAATTAAAAGTGCAAAGTAAGCATTGCTTGTACATACACAAACTTGCATGTTTGTGTATATGCGCACACATTCATTTACGTGTGTGTGTGAGTGCGCAATCCATGTTAATAGAACGTATTTGTAAATTTGCTACAACAACAAAAACTGAGTGGCAAAATGACGTGTTTGCGCTAGTGTTGCCACTGACAACAGCCAGCAAACCAGGGCTGCCAACGCGAGTGCACAACCAGCTTTTAAACTTCCAAGCGGCGGTTGACTGCAATTCAATCCCATTAAAAAATGTTTATTGTGAGACAGAATTGATAAAAGAAAATCTAAGAATAAAACGCATAATTGAGTATTAAGACTACTCCCGATAACAGCGCAGCACGTAGTATGCGTTTGTGTGTGTGTGTGTCTGTGCCAAAAATAACATTTGCAACTAGATATGGGACTATGTAAATTTCGCCTCTGCAATTAGAGATGGGCGCTTGTGCAAATCGCACATCTCTAATAGCAACACTGCTGCGCGGCTTTCGCAAGGAAATTGAGTTTTTTTTGACAAGTCGCATATCGTTTTCATTATTTTACCATTTGTTTCTTCGACGCTTGTCAATTGGAAATTAAGTGCTCGGGCTCGCGGTCGATGTGAGTGTCTGTAGTAACAACGCTTCTTTCGCTTTATAGCAGTTGAACTGATAGGATTGCGAACTGCATTTAAGTGCAAAAAATCAACAACTTGACAAAAAAAAAAACGCATTAACGAAACCAATTTACACAGCATTAATGACAAAACAAACAATTTACTTGCGCAAGTAGACAAATAAATGCGTGTGCGTAAAAAGCAAAAATAAAAAAGGATAACCAGACACAAAACAACACAAAAGTGCAATTGGGCAACGCTTTAAAAAGAATAAACACAACGGATAAGGAGCAGCAGAAGAGAGCAAGTCTTTAAGAATAAACAGTGCCCGGTGGCGTTAAAACGCGCGCGTCAGTGTCCTTGACAGCTGTTTTTTTTTGTTTTTTTTTTTTTCAGGACATTCGGATTTGCAGCGCGCATTTAATTTTTGGAACTAGAATTGGTAAGTAACTGTAAACGCGCTTCCATATGTGTGTTTTTGTGTCTCTGCGTTTTTGTCCGTATCCGTGTGTGCGTGTGTTTTTGCGAGAGAGGAAATTCTTATTACGCAGCTCATGGCTCTCTTTGAATTTTGTATTTTTCCAGATTCTGTGTTGTTCTTTTTTTTTTGTTGGTGTGTGTGTCTTTTTGCAAAGTTGCGAAGCTGCCAAATAGTGCGTGCGTAATAATATTTAATGGCATTTCGTTGTTTGTTCTATGCCACAAAAGATGAACAATGAAAAAATTGATGCTTCATCAATTTCATCTTCACCATCCACAACAACATCAACTGCAGCAAAAGAAACAACAGCATCAACATCAACATCATCAGCAGCTGCTGCGCACTTACTTCAACAACAACAGCTTCTTAACAAGGCCATATCAACAGGCGCTGCCGGCAGCGTCACCGGAACCGGCAACGCCAAAGTTGACGACAACGACGACTCAACCACCAATTCCAATATTGCCACATTGGTAACGAAAATCCAAGCGATAATACCCGATACGCCCATCGTTTCGATTGCCGCTGGCACGTTAAGTGAGAGCACCTCAACAACAACATCGACTAAGACGACACCGACGCCCTATTTCCAGGAGCAGCTAACCACCTTAATGTCGCACAATGTGAAGCTGGAGCAGCGTCCGGCCAACGACACCACTGGCAACATCACACATCCACTGACCAACAATAATACTACAAACACTAGCAACATTAGCACCAACAACAACAACAGTAGTAGTAATAAAACAGCGGCAAACGCTATTGATCCAAGCCAGAATCATGTTGCAGCTGCAGCTGAAAAGAGCCAGTGCTCGAGCTCCAGCTCAAGCGCTGCTCCTCAAGCTGCAGCTGCTACAGTTGCAGGTGAACAGGGTCACAAATTGACATTGACGCCGCTGTTAAGCAAATCAGCTGGTGGACAGAAGTCGGCCGAGGTGTTTCCAACGCTCCATCAGCGTCGTGACACAACCAGCACTGGCAAAGGCAAAACGCAAGATGACCAGAATGTAGGCAAGCGTCAGAAAAATAAAAAGGTGAGTTATACATACTTATAAACACCCCACTCGATACCAGCATACCACCTCCATTCCTCCCAACTCACCTCATCAGATACACAGACATGCGAGTGAGAAAGAAATGCAAGCAAATGCACATCTATGGCCAAATGCCATTAATAATAACATTCCGATACACAGTGATTGCTCGCTCGTATTAGAGCGAATTCGTTTTTATTTGCAAAAAATAATCCACAAAAAAAAAGTCAACTGTAATTCGAAACAAATTTAAGACCAAATTGAATAAAGCTTATGCACTTAACTTATTTTTTCCTTATACTATTATCTCGATAACTGAAGTCAAACTTTTGACTACACATATTTCTTTATATCAAAGTTTCTAATGCATTATTAAATAAAATATAAGTTATTTCTTACGACCACCTTCATGGTGTTTTAAAAAATGTCTCAATTTAATTCTTAATGCGTTTGCAATGTTTTTTCTCACGTCAATGCCTTCCATTTTGCCTAATATGTATGTTCATACTAACAAATAACTCTTATAATAAGTAATTACAAAGTTTTGCTGTTCTTCCTGGTTAATATTCTAACTTCACCTTTTTTCAGTTCTTATTTTTCATTTTGTTTTAATTATGGCTTTTCATATGTTTTACTTGCTATTAACAATTGTTTTTATATCTTTGCATGTGGTTATGTTTGATTTTTTAGTACTTTCCACCAAATAGTCCAACCATTTTACACACACACACACACACACACACACAAAAACACAATGTACATATGTATGTAGCCACACAATACACATTTTGTGACTGAAATCGCGCGTCATATCTTAGTTTGAAACAAGTAAAATTAAATCTTTGGAATCAGTTTTAACCGACTGCTGAATACTTTGCTGTTAGTGTGCTACCAAACAAGTCGCAAAAAACCAGGAGTAACACTGTCTGATTCAAACGTAGACGAAACAAATTGAAGTCTTTCGCTGCAATATGCTCTTTTACCTTGGTACGAGAGTAAACAGATTAATAAATTACATTTCCAATAAAATCGTACTAAAAAATCTATAAATATCGCAAACGTCCACACTTAAATATGTGTAAGCACACATGTCATTTTTGAATATGTTCAATATACATATGCAAAATACCATACAAAATCGTAAATCTTTGTTTTATAGACATGTGCAAAAATTAGTTAGTCATACGTTAACTTGATCAACTTTGTTAAAACTCAAACTCGGGCGTATATATATTAATTATATTTTGTGGCTGCGATCTGTTGGAAGTATTGTCGTTTTGTAGTTTTGAGTAACGTTTTCTGCAAAAAGTGTTGCAAAGCGCTTTGTAAAAGATCCGTTAGCTTTCCCGAACAAATAGTTCTCTATACTATCTCGCTGGAAAAATGCCGTTAACTTATGAGCGCCTTGGTTGTTTCCGTTGCATACCTTACACACACACATTCAAACACGTATACTGCTTTTTCTGTATTTGTGTTGCTTCAGTTAAGTTTTGATCGGCAGGCCGAATGTGTCTTTTTTTTCAATAATCTTAAAATTTGGATTTTTACCTAATATTTGAATATATTGTGTACATATACATATTTTATTTTCTCACTGATAAAAAGTTATGGTTTTTTTTGTTGTTTTTTTTTGCGGTATTGGTTACAAGTGCAATTCTTTGAACTTATCGTGAAACGTTTGGTTTTGTGGCGCCGCCGGCGACGCCGCCGCACAAAACTGTAAACCATACCAACAAAATTGTTTTAATTCACTAAATATTTATTTATCATTGCGCCATTGTTTTTTTTTTTTGTGTGATTTGAGCTTCATACATACATACATACATAAATTCATACAATAATAATCGTACATATGCTCATACATACCATACACATACACACACATAAACATAATTTTAAACATATAAAAACTGGAGACAACTGCGTTGCATGTGCTAGAATAAATAATCAAATCACACCGGCAAGACGGAGCCTTAAAAAAGCTGAGGTTTCAAACTGAATTTGCAACCGTCCCCTTCTCGAAACACTAACCTTAACCCCCTACACCCCCCCGCACGCACCGTATGCTATCGTTTGTCGTTGTTGAGTGTTGTGAGGTTAAATACGAACACGCTGCTGAGTGCTGAACAAAAATTTAAACCCACACTAGCAAAAAATTATCAAAAAAAAAAATAAATAAATAAATAAAATATAAAAAGAGCCCCCAAAGTAAACAACAACAAACAAAATTTGCAGACAAAATACGATGCTTGGGAGGATAGCGAAATAAATGATCTCGATGATGCAGCATTAAAGAAACTACTCGAGGAGGCCTACTGGTATCGCAATCCAGGCGATCGCAAAAATAAAAGTGAGCGTTTTCTGGTAAGTACCGCCAACTCCCTCGTAGCTGCAGCTTCACATTTTGCTTACCTATAAGAAAAAAATATATTATTGTTTGTGCTTCTTGCGTTTTTTCTTTCTTTCTTTCTTTCTTTTCCCTTTTCACAGCAAATGCTCAAAAAGGCTGAGTACGACGAGGCCATTCATGCCATTCATTCCGATCTAGTACGCGACACGTCCGCTTCAGTATCATCAACGTCCAGTGGCTATCACGGCTGCGGTGGCAGCAACGTTGCCAGCGTCAGCAATTTTGGTTCGCACAATAGCAACAACTATAGCAACAATTACAACAGCTATAACCGAACGACGTCGACGTCGACGGCAAATCGTCACAAGCAAGGCGGTTCACTGCAGGATCTGGCCGATACGACGCAACGCAGCGAAGTGGCTTCAACGTCAGCTGCAGCAGCAGCAGCAGCGGCAGCATCAGGCCAACGTTTTAACTGTGATTATTTACCAAGTGGCAGCAGCGGTAACAACAACATCAACAACAACAACGCTCGTGCCAATCGACGACAGCAAAACAACAACAACAACAACAACCAAAACTACGCAGTGGCAGGCAAAAAAACCAAGAACAACAGTTCAACATTTGTATCAGCGCGACAACGCGAAGGCGGCAGCTTGCCAACAAACATTTACCTTGAGGCAGCCAACATGGAGGCCAAGTTAAAGTTAGCATTGGGCGAAGAGATTGCTATAAATACAACCAATGCAGCCATAGCTGCTGCAACAAACAAAAGCAAAAGCCATCGCAGCAGTTTGCCCAGTCAGCTAAATGAAAGCGATGCGGAAGGAGCAGCAGGTGGGGCATGCATTGGTAGCTCGCTGTTCGATATGGATGAACGTTTAGCTGGTGGCGGTGGAGGTGTTGGTGTCGGTGGCCCTGTTATCCAACAATATCAGATTGAACAACCGTCGGAGGTAAGCTTTGACGATCTTGACAATTGGGATATCAATATGGATGACACACTTTGGGATATCATGGGTATGGACTCAGCAACAATTAAAAAAGACGACGACAAGCAACATTTGCTTAACGATAATGCCGAATCGCGGGCGGTAAGCGGCGACTCATCCACATCTCATCCTCGTGTCTCCCAAGTTTGTTGTTACTAATAAATCAGACTAAAATCTAATCTATTTAATACAACACATAGTCGTCATGTTCACTAATTTTATTTTTGTTAATTTAATTAGCTCTTGATGAGGGTAGAAAACTTCGTTCTTTCTCTTTTAAATTTATCTTTGTAGTTTGTTTTTATTTTAGATTTTGCGCGCGTGTATGTATGTGTGTTTGTGTGTGTGAGTGTAAGTGTGTGTGTGTTTGTATTTGGTATTTGTATTCGTCCTAACAAAGTGTCCTTCCAGTCAGTTAATCAATATGAGAGATAAGACATCCTTTTCTGTTTATTATTATTTTTTGTTTTTGTTTCAGCGTCCGTTCAAATGAATATTAAACCATATTCGACTATATAGTCATATAGAGTATACAATTAGAACAAATCTAGATTATATATTAGTTACAAATTTTTTTGTTCTGGATTATGGGAGAATCACAACACATTTTGTTATACTGTCATTCATTTCGAAACGTTTTCATATTAAGTTTTCACTTATTTCTCGTTGCGTATTTCACGTGGCCAAAACACTTGTTCTGTCTGTCTGTCTCGTTCCTACAACCAACAAAATCACACACCTACACGTCCTTTTAAATTATTGTGCGCATCATTTATGACTAAACCCACCCAACCCATCCACAACTCGCAACATTTATCAATCGCGCATTGGGCAAGCAATGTGAAGAGTCGCTTCTGGAAAATTGGTATGTTTTTTTTTTTTTTATGGGGTGGGCGTTCGTTTGCCAACTGGAGAGAGGCTGCCAAGGGTTTTGATACTAATCTAATACATATATATATATATAGTTTTTCTTTATCTTTTTGTATTTACATTTTGATTTACATTTACAATATTATTTTATTAATGACAACCCTTTGAATTTTTATTAAACATTTTTGCAAACGCAGGCTCAGTTGGAAGTTTTGCGCGAGGCACGCAAGAACAAGAAGCTGCCAACATCAAACAAGGCCCTGACTACTTTCAAGTGCGAGAAGCTGCTCGATATTCTGACACAGAAGATGCAGAATCAACAACAGCAGCAGCCAGCCGATAGCACCACTCCGGACACCACAACTGGCAATGTCAAAGAGTTCCTAATCGATGATCCACTACACTTTTCAGTGCTCGAGCTCGGTGCTAAGCATCAGCAACAGCAACTACAACAACAATTTGAACAACACGAACAACAACTTCACCAACAACAGCATCTGCAACAACTACAACATCTGCAACAACTGCAACAACACCAACTGCAGCAACAAATGTACGCAGCAGCGCCTGGCAATGCTCCTGGCGGCGGTGCATTTGCTCTCACATTTGAGGAACAAAAGCGTAAAATGGAGACCGGCTATGTTTCGCTCAATGATAGCTACACCGCCTGCTCCTCTGTCTATGGCGTTGGTGGCATTTCGAACAATTCATCCAACTCCAACAACTCGTCGTCGTCGTCGGCGGCGGCGGCGGCCCCCCAAGATACCGATATGCGTCCAGCTAAAATAGGACGCATGATGTCAGCAGCTACTGCTGCAGCTGTTGCAGCCACACACGGCCCCAAAGCCACAACGGTATGTTGATGTTCAATCTCAAATTGAACAAGATTTCAATAACATTATGTATGTTGTGCATTGTGTGAACTAATGTGTTTTTTGTTTATTTTTGTTTGTTCTGGTTTATTGGATCTGATTGCAGCGCCAATTCGATGAGAATGGAAATGCGTTGAGTGATGGTAGCTATGCCAGTGGCAGTGGCAATAGTAGTGGCAACAGCAGTGCCAGTGGCTCCTCAAACCAATTTACTTCGCTAATAAACAGCTCAGTGGGCGTGGGTGGATCGCATGGGCAACAGCAACGCTCGAATAGTGTTTCCACATTGCTAACCACTGGTCCAAATACAACAACAACAGCAATGGCTGCCGCTGCCGTTGCTGCCTCATTCAACAGCCAAATGCAACAACAGCCGCCCATGATAACGGGAGGCGGTTCTATTAGTGGCCTGGGCGGTATTGGTAGTCTATCATCGCAACCACCAACAAAACCAAAGTCAAAAAAGAAGTCACAGCAGGAGCGTAATACGACCACGGTGGATGTGGAATCGGTTGCAGGCTATCGTGGCAAGGACCCCGTCGAGCAGCTGGTCAAGTATATTGAGAACGATGGCGCCACCGGCGGCTTGCAGCAGCATCAACAGCAACAACAGCAGCAGCAGCAGCAAAAGAAAAAGGAGCGCAAAAAGCAGAACAAACTTAAGAAATGCAATTCGCTCGAGGAGCTGCGCAGCTGTGCCAAAATGGAGGTCGATGAACTTAAGCGCCAGGCGGCCACCACTGAAATGATGCGCAACAAAAAGGTTGCCGCTGGTGGTGCTAGTGGTGGTGGTGGTGGCGGTGGCGGTGGCGGTGGTGGTGGCAAGCATAATTCTGCCTCTGTTGCTGACATCAATAAAAACTGCAACAAAGAACAATCGTCGCACCAGCAGCAACAACAACAACATCAGGGACAACAGGTGGCACGCAAGGGTGGTGAACGTCGCTCTTGGGGCACCGAGGAGTTGCAGTATTTGGGTGAACCAACATTGAACGATGCCGCTGCTGCCACCAACAAATGGACCGAATCTGTTGTTGCAGCAACACCCCCACCGATGTCGCCAGAGGAGGAGCAGCAGCAGCTGCTAATGTCAACGCTGCCATCGTTGCCCCAATTGGCGCAAATGTCCGAGCTGGAGGCACTCAATACGGTGCTCAGCGAGACGGCCGAGTTTCATGTGGTCACCAAAAAGAAGAAACCAAAAAAGCAACGCGCCGTTACCATGGATGACGCTGCGGTTGCTGCAGCAGCCACAACTGGCGGCAATTTGCAGCGTATGCAACAAATAACCAAATCCGCATCATCCAACATGATGTCGCAACGTTTGCGTGGCAGCATCGACTATTACAATAATAGTGGTGGTGGCGGCAACAATTACTATGCCAACAAGCAGCAGCAACACTTGCAACATCAGCAGCACTATCAGCAACAGCAGCAGCAGCATCAACAACAACAGCAGCAACAACAACAGGCAACTGTAGCTGCTGCTGCTTCTGCTTCTGCTACTGCTTCTGCTTCTGCTTCAACAACAACAGCTGCGGCTTTGCAAGATAATTCACGTCGCAAGTCCACATCGTCTATGCCACCATCGGAGAAATCCGATTCCAGTGATCTCGATTCGGTACACTCGCTGCCCATACAAACTGGCAAAAAGAAGACCAACAACAACAAGCGCGCTGTTGTACAAAGCAAGCACAACAAAAATCACAATACTACCAATGCCAACACCAACAACAACACTAACAATTCACCAGCTCCCATTTCGTATGCGGATATAGCGCGCAATAAGCGCGAAGAGCTTGCTAAAGCCGGAGAAGATAATGCTCACGATACTGCCGAGCCACAACAACAACTGCAGCAGCAGCAGCCGCCGCATATTCATCAACCACAGCAGCAACAGTTGCCAAAGTCCTTAAAGTCCAAGCAAGCGCGTCCCGATTTTCCGGAGCTGCCCAGCGCATCTTCCACATTGTCAACGGCAACAGCTGCTGTTGCTGCTGCTGGCGCTTTAGTTGGTTATTCGCAAAGTCTGAGCAACAATGCCAGCGAAGTCAATGAAGCCAACAATGAACAAACACCAGCTGTGCCAGCAGACGCAGCAGCACCACCACCATCAACACCAACAACATCGGCTGGTGCATCATCATTATCTTGTGGCTCAGCACCGCCTGCATTGCAGAAATCGAAAAGTGTCGAGCACGACGCTAACAGCTATAGCTTCAATAGCAGCAATCTCGATATTCAATATCCAGCGCTGGAGAAGACCGTTAAGCGTCATAGCGTTAACTATGTTTCGCTGCCGGCCAATATGTCCACGGGCTACAATTTTGCAGCAGCTGCCAAGCAGCAGCAACATTTGTTGACCGAAAAGTCTAGCCTGGATGTAGCAACAGTAGCATCAGTAGCATCAGCAGCAGCAACTACTACTACCTCAACCAAGGCCAAGAGCAACAAGCCAAAGGAGCTGTCGCCTAGCAGCAGCAAGAAACAGCACGACAAATCGTCTGCTATCAACAGCCACAAGCCGCCTAGTCACGAGGATCAAGCGTCGCAATCGTCACCGCCGAAACCATCGCAGCCGCCCGTTCCCTTTACCCAGAAAGCCACCGCAGCAACACAAACCGAAACGGCCAAGAAGCCAAACAATACATCAACGGCATCGGTACAAACAGTTAGCAGCTTGTTGTCGCTTGGCAATCGTCCGGCTGTTATTATACTCAACGATGATCGCGACTCGACGCTGGGCAGGCTCAACAACGAGTTCATCTTTGGTGACTTCAATGAGGACGAACTAAAGCTGTTTGACGATGCCAACAGCAGCAGCAGCAGCAACAGCAGCGGCAGCGGCAGCGATAAGGAACAACAATCACCAACATCCTCATCTTCCAAGGAAGGCAAGAAGGAAGAGAAAGAGAAAGGGAAAGAGGAAGAGGAGAAGTCGCAACAAGAGTCGTCTCAACAGCAGCACAAAGAACAGCAAACAACGCCAACAACAGCGACAACATCAACAGCAACCGATGAGCAACAGCAGCTGCAGCAGCAGCGACAACAACAACAACAGCAGTTGCTACTTAATGAGTCGAGTGATTCGGTCAATAGTTCGGCCTGCTTGGATATGCTGCTGATCTCAGGGCAGGCGGCACAGTCGTCACCCAATGCAGCATCAGCCGTTAATAACACATCAACATCCTCAACGGCATCCAGTTCGACCTCATGCTCCACCTCCGCATCCTCATCGACGCTGAGCAGTGGAAGCAATGACAACGATGTCAGCAATGGCAACTTGCCCAACTTGGTTGCCATCTCACAATTGGTCAATCAGTCCAGCGATAGCGGCATCAACATATCGACAAGCGCTGCTGCCGCTGCTGCTGCCGCATCCAGTGCAGCAGCCTGCAGTGCTGCGGCTGCCGCTGCTAGTGCTGCAGCGGCAGTTGCAACTGCGGCCAGCATCAAGGAGCATGTATCAAATTTTCTAAGCAAAGCCACTGCCAGCAGCAGCAAGAGCCGCAGCACCAGCAACAGCAATTGTAGCAGCTGCAGCGGCAGCAATAACGATGAGCCACCACCGCTGCCCATGCAACAGCTGGAGACATGCAATGACATTGAGACTGCCATTATTGCAGCTGCACGTGCTGCTGCCGCTGCCGCTGCCGCAGCCGCAACCGCAACCAGCTCATCGTCGACATCAGTGTCCGTATCTATTTCTGCGTCCACAACTGGATCGCGTAGTGGCAGCTTTAGTCGCAGCAACTCACAGGACCAGGCTGCAGCAGCACTAGCAGAAACTGGCACTGCTAACGCATCCGAAGTCGAACCATCTCTCTTTGCGGCCTACATCGAAATGCGTGAAGAGGTTGCAGAAATGGCAGCTGCAGCTGCAGCCGCCGGCGCCGCCTCCGCAGCAACAGCCAATGTTGATGACCAAGCCGACGACGACGACGACGACGACGATGACGACATGGACGTGGAGGAGCTTCAATTCATGCCCGAAGTCTTTGTGGCTTCAACTGCAACAAACGAGTTTGCGCAAGGCGGCAACTTTTTGTCAACGGCACCATCAAACTCAAACGATACAGTGCCCAACCAAGAAGCGACAAACCAATCTCTCATGACCGAAAGGGAGTCGCTCGTCGAGTATATAAGTAATTGTAAGTATGGTTGTAAAACACAAATTATTATTCGGTTACCACACTCATACTCCCTTTCACCCTCTCCCTCTTTCTCTCATCCTTTTCCTTTTCGCTGAACAAAAATAGCATGGAATGAAGTTATAAATAGTAAATATGTGGTTTACTATGAGGACGACGATCCGGACATTTTATAAATGCGACGTGCCAACGGTCCAGCAGCTTCGTTTCGTCCTTCCTTCTACTTCTTATGTCCTGGAACATTGGTAACGAACAACAACAAACCGAATCACAAATAATTAAAAAGGAAACGGCAAAAAGCGCAATCAAAAAAGAGAAACAGAAAGAAAGAAAGAAAAAAAAATACCATTTGATTATATTAAGTTGCATGGCTATAAATGTTTAACCACTTAATGTGATGTGTGCTAGCCAATGTTAGCACACACACACAAACACAAACACACACACTATATAGCGTGTAATCCACAACTGAATTAAAAACACCTACACATTTATGTATGTATATATATATATATATATGTATATATATGCATATATTTAGTAACCCATGTATATGTATATATATATATATATATATATAGATATAAATTACAAATATGTATATTCTTATATAAATATCTATGTTTGCTTTAACAATACGCTTTTTAAGCTAATGTATAATTGTAATCCAACAATTGTTGAACTATTGATCACCATTAAAAGCCTCATAGTAAACAAATAATAATAATAATAATAAAACAGCAACAACACAAACAACACACAAACAAACACACGGCAACTAAATGTCAAGTCAGCGTTTAGTTTTCGTTTTCGGTTCAAATTAGAACCAGAACCACAACAAAAAATCAAAAAAACGCAAAGAAGTAAACAAAACGTAATAATGTGCATGAAATGTCGTCCTTTATTTTTTATTTACACAAACATACATACACATTTAAAACACTAAATCGTAATCTAAGATACAAAACATAACGGTTTGCATTAATTTTTTTGTTAAATTGCTAGTTCCAACAACTGAAATGAATTCAGAAATTTAATTCTGTTCAAACTATTTATTTAACTATATATATACACATATATATATATATAAATATATATATACATATATATATATATATAAGTAAAGTGCATCTAGTTTGTATATGAAGAAATTGCAAATTATTCAAGCGCATTTTAAAATGGTTTTTTTTTTTTTTTTATTCGTCTAGCGGAATGTAAAAAATTTTTGTTTTAATTATTATTTGGCTTTGTATGAACGAACACCTATTAAATCTTAACATAATTATAATAAGAACATAATTTGTTAGAACTGCGCATCTGTGGTTTAAGTTGCGTAGCGAAAAGAAAAAAACGCAAAAGAATTAAAATTAGCTTATATTTTTTATGCCTGGAAAATGTAATTTGTTTAGTTTAAAAACAACAACAACAACTATGATGAGAAGAAGAAAAAGTCACGCAACAAAGCAAAAGCTGTTTGTAAATACCACAAAAGAAGAAAATTGCGTTTATGTGTATTTAAACAATTTGATATATAAATATATCGAAATATATCTAAATGTATATGTATATTTATAGTTTGTAAGCAAGGCGCAACTTGTTGCCAACCACAACAGCCATAAGCCTAAAGAGGAGAGATACATATATAATATGCATACTAAAATGCTAACAATAACAAAAACAGATGGAGAAAATTAAAAAAACTCACCGCTCTTGAAGCAGAGGCAACTATCCTACATCCACCCACATAAAACAAGAAAAAAATAAAAATAAAATAAAAGCAAAAGGAAAACGAAAGTAAAACAATCCTCTTAAAAGGCTATTGATCCAATAAAAAAAGAAACATTGACATTTTAAGGTACAGAAAAATTTCGATGAAAGAAACAACACACACACACACACACACACACACACACACACAAACACACACATATATACACACATACATATATATAAATCAAAGTCTAGATATTGTAAGAAGCAACTATACAAAATTTATTATATGAAAAAGAATTTTTTTTTTTTATATTCACATATATATACATATATAGAGTATACAAATACGAAAAAAATATATATATATAAAAACATACCCTACACATATATGAGATAAAAAAAATTTAAATACAAAACGTTAACCGTTTAAAAATCATTTATAATGTAAGCAAAGAAGAAAAAAAACTTTAACGTGCTAATTGAAATGTCATTGCAAGAAAAAGTTATTTTAATCAAATTCAAACAAAAGAACAATTTAAAACACATAGAGAATTTAAGTGCGCATAAGAACGTTCAGATTTTTAACGTGAAGAAACAAAGAAAAGTTTAAACAAACAACAGAAATATTTCAATAATTGGCAACCAGTGTACTGTAAATTGGCAAAGCTAGTTGAGCGCGTCAACTCGCCCCAACTTAAAAACATTACCTTTCAAACAAACTCACATAATATGAACAGCTCTATTTCTTACACTTTCACATACATACATTACATACATACATGTAACCTCAAAGCGAGTGTCTCAATGGAAAGACAATTGAATTGCAGTTGCAACAAGAATTCGACAAAGAAATATGATTATTGATATTGTACGTAGGCTAAGTAAAATAAATGTGTTTCTCTTATGTGTGTGTATTTATGTAATATATATAATATATGGCATATATAATAATAATAATAATCGAAAAATCTAAATGTGGTAGTAAACAAATAATAATAATAATAATAATATTACTCAAATATTAAATAATAATAATAACACTTTGTAGCGTATTTTGTAACCAGTGTGCATGTTTGTATGAATGAGAGGGGGGTGCTTGTAAATTGCGATTCCGTTTTTTTCTTCTAATTTTTTTGTTAAAAATTGTTGCAAATCATGTGCACAGCACCACGCACAAAAGCTAAGCGCTGTGCCACTCCCATATGCAGGGCTGTATTTTTTCTGATATTATCAAGTATGTAGTTCTTAATTATTGTTTTATTAATATAACAACTATAATATTAATTGTGGCTCGAGCTTGAAGTTTGGCAGCTGTTGGCTAACAGACCAAAGTAGCATTATCTATTATACATACAATATACTACTTATATCCTTCTAAAAACATATATTTGAACAATCCTGAAGATATATCCAATCGTTTCTCTTGGTTTCCTATTAATTGTTTTTTTTTTTGTTATATCATTTTATTTTATTTTTGTTGTTGTTATAAACATACAATAAACATAAAGAATCCGTCTTGTGTGCACTTGTTGGTTTGAAATAACTTTAAAGCTACTATATAGTCAGAGAAAGAGAGAGAAAGATAGATAGAGAAAGAGAGAGGGCAAGTAAGGAAATACATTTAAGAGAGAGGAATTTGATCATAGACATACTAAAAACTTAGTTTATTGTTAGCTAAACAAAGGAAATACTTAAAAAAAAAATAAGAAAACAAACAACCCAAATATACCAATTTAATAGTTTTGATATAACTTGTCCGAAATCTGAATGATTGAAAAAAACGTATGTATGTGTGTGTGAGAGAGAGTGCGTGTGTGTGGTTGGCTGTCTGATTATATTGGTTATTGTAAGAGAAAATTAAAATGTAACTCGTAAACTTATATGAATGTATACTTCGATATGTACTCTACTATTTACTATTAAAAACGCTAACAACAACTACTACTATTATAATTATAATTACAATTACCGACTACAAATTACAATTACAATTAAATAAAAACAACATAAAAAACACCTACAATTACTTATCGTAGACAAGAGCCCTCAAGTCGCCCCCATCCCTCAACGTATATAAATATTACTTATATACAATATACTTACATACATACATACCAATATTTGTACATGGAGCCCCAACCAAGTGTAACTAAAAACTAAAAATGAGAAGAAAACATAAACAAAAACACGTTACAAATAAAAATGCGACAGGCATTTAGAATTTAAAATTCGTTTGGAATGCAAAAATGAAACAAAAAAAAACTAAAAAAAAAAAAAAAACAAAAAACATTTAAAGTGAATTTCGTAGTAAGCTGTGCAAAAATCACATACAATGACGAAAATAAATATATGTAGATATATTTATGCATATATAAACAAAAGAAACAAAACAAAACCATTTAAGAAACAAAACCAAACTAAATTAAAAATGTGTTTAAAATAATATTTACGGAAAAAAGTGTATTTCAATATGATGAATCGAATAAAAAAATGAAGAAAATACTATGCTTAGAGTTTTAATTTTATTTACTAGACCCAATTTTTAGTTTAGCTAAATATTAAATAGCCCAAAACTGGACAGAATTCTTTCATGAACACTAACCTGGGTCGTGTTGAGTGAATAACAATTTTTTTAGCTAATGAATTCGAATTAAATCAACTGCCAGCTGCTTTTGAGTTTAAACTTGTGGCTCTAAAACTGTTGATGGTGTTTTTTTGTTTTTGGGGGGTGCCAGTAACTATCTACTTATTAAATTTGGTTATTTTAGCAGTAAGGATGTGGGAAAAATATTATAAAATTATTATTTCAAAATTGCTTCTTTACAAAATAGATAAGAAGTCACTTAAATATACAACTGCTAAAAAGTAATCACACTATACAAATTAAGGCTAGTTTCTGGTTCTAGTTTATGATAATTCGTTTATGTTCCGAAGTGCCGAGGGTTTTCTGGTGCCAGTATCAGTATCCTCTATTACTTTTATGCTCGATGGCTTCGCATTGCGGTACTCATTATGGTTAGCCTATCGATGGGACCTGGCTATCGATATTTTTATCAATAGCACAATTTAGCTAAAATGTATTATATTTTTTGTTAATTTGTTTTACCTCTCAAATTAAATATCTAAATCAAACTAAAAAGAATAATAATTTTATATATGTTGACGGAGTAGTGTGCACTTAAAGGTAGCCTAAATAACAGATTAAGTAACAGCGCTATAAGTATGTATATTTATTGTTTGTTTTCTTTTTGTTTGTTTCGCCCCAGTGGCTGCACACGCAGGCGATTTTTGTATAATTTTTGTTTACCTAAGGAGAGATTAGATGCGCCATGTCCGAGGTACGCATACGTCCGCGACAAGTGCTCGTCCTGATTATTGTTTTTATCGTCATCCTGATGATGGTGCATCGTAACGGTAAGCGCACCTGCCAGGGACCAGAGTATCTGCAGGAATTGTACTCAAAGTCCGAGGCGGATACATTGCCAAAAATCTATGCCATAACGCCGACGTATGCGCGGCCTGCACAAAAAGCCGAACTAACCAGGTGAGTGATGCAAGTTTTGGCAACAGCTATACAATACATATGGATTTACATACATGCACATTCATTTGATTGGACTAGGCTATCACATTTGTTTATGCTGGTGCCCAATCTGCACTGGATCATTGTTGAGGATTCGAATGCGACCACGGCGCTGGTGCGTAATGTTCTGCTGCGTGCTGGCTTGGAGAAACGCTTCACGCAGCTTAATATTAAAACGCCGCCGGAGTTTAAGTTGCAGGGCAAGGATCCCAATTGGATAAAGCCACGTGGCGTCGAACAGCGTAATCTGGCGCTCGCCTGGCTGCGTTCACATGCCTCGCCAGACCGTCATGCGGTTGTCTTTTTCATGGACGATGACAACTCGTATTCGGTTGAGTTGTTTGTCGAAATGGCTAAAATTCGGCCCGGACATGTGGGCATTTGGCCTGTCGGCCTTGTTGGCGGCTTAATGGTCGAGCGTCCGTTGCTCAATGGTGACGGCAAGGTGGTTGGCTTTAATGCCGCCTGGCGGCCAGAGCGTCCCTTTCCCATTGATATGGCCGCCTTTGGAACAAGCATGGATCTGTTTTTCAAGTATCCGCAGGCGGTATTCTCTTATGAGGTGCAGCGCGGCTATCAGGAAAGCGAAATCTTGCGCTTCCTTACCACACGGAATCAGCTTCAGCCGCTGGCCAACAACTGTCGCGATGTCCTTGTCTGGCACACGCGTACCGAGAAAACCAAGCTTAATGCCGAGGAGGCCCTGCAACGCCAGAACAAGCGGTCCGATGAGGGCATCGAGGTTTAGCAACTTTGGCAACTACTTATACTCTGACGCAGCCAGCGTTAAACTTGTGAATTTATATATGTTCTTACTCAGTGTATTGTGTGTATTATATTTAAACTTGTATCCTACTTGTTAAATGTCCAGTCGAAAGTTATGTCAAGTGATCTATCATAAGTATCTAAGCAATGTGTCCAAACTACAGATATGTAAAGAAATCTATAAAAAATGTTAGATAAATTCTTTCTCAGATGATAAACTTTTATCTCTTAGCAGCACTGGGTTTAATTAAGTATTATAAATTAGTAATTAGACAATCTACCCAACTTGCACAGAAAAAGACAAATCAAGCTACAATTAAACAGATATATTTTTCGTCACATAAACCGTTTTATTGTACCTGGTTTAAGAGATAGTAAGTTTTAAGTTGGCATTGATAGCATAAGCGAGCTCCGCAACAGGTGCTCGGTTGTTGTCTTGGCTAAACTGATTGAGAGTAACAAAACTACTGCATACCTTAAGGAGCGCACGAACAGCGAGATTTTCATTTGGAAAATTGCTCATAGCTAAAAGATTATCAAAAAACATAGTGCTTCGGAATCGCAAGGACCTTACCTAAAAAACTGCATTCAAGGATTGTGGGCTTTTCTAAAAAGCCACTGAATTGTTAAAGGTTCAGTTTATTAAGGAAATGACAAAATCTACTTTTTCTCAGAAACTTAAATCCCAATGTGAATGTCCATTGGCCAGTTGGTAGTCCTGGTCAAAACGAAATATTTCGAACTAGGCTCGTAAGGATGCGCAAGGATATGGTAAAGGTAAAAGAAATTTGATTTTTTTCGATATATCCTTTTATCTCAGGCTTTCATGCACGCGAGCTTAAAAATATTTTTGGAGTTTACTCCTTAAGAGTCGATTTGCATTTAAAATGCATATGAAAAAATGTGAGGATTGAAAGCAACTGAACAAATTTCGTTACGTTTTTGTGCAAAAACTAACGCCTGACGAATGTTGCATAAGTGCTACTGTGGATATGTTGTTCAACAATAAATTTGCAAAAAATTGGATATTTAGTTGGCACTAAGTTAACAATTTAGAAATTGCTTCAATTATAAGTAGTGGATTGAACTACATATCCGCAGTAGCACTAATATTTTATTAGTGTGTCCAACATTCGCTAGTTCATTCTCTTATTGTTAAAGAATTCCGTTATGTTATCCCGAACAAGAGAGAAAAAACGTTGCCTGTTTAGTTGTTGCTTCACACAAATGTACACCAACATCGCGAATACGGATATAAAAATGAATGTCTTGCTCTAACTACAGAGAGAGCGATCGTGAGCTTTATCCACTTTATCCATTTTATCCACAAAGGCAGTCGGCCTAAAACTTAGCTCGCCTTGACAACGCAGTAAGCTTATCGTCCGTTTATTTATTCAAGTAAAATTGATACGCGCTATATTAGTTTAAATTGTGCTTAAATAACGCACTGAACATACGCAAAGTGTTTGTTACATTAGGGATCGCCGTGTAATTGCCTTTGAAAGTGGCAAATCCAGCTTTAAAAAAAAGAACGCCAATTTTTTTTGCCTTGTCGTGTCGCGAAAAAATTTAAAGAGAGAGAGGAGCTTCGTGCCCATACGTGTGTGTTGTTGTTGCCTTAAGCTCGCTGCAAATCTTCCAAATAAGCGAAGCATTTTAGACAGTATTAATAACTGTATACTTTTGATATTTTTATTGTGAAGTGCAGCGAAAATAAAATATTAAAATAATATTTATTTATTACATCATTTTATTTTATATTTTTTTTCTCGTGTGTGTAGTGCAGTGAGCTTTTTGTTTTTGTGAAAGTGCTCAGCGAAAAGAGAGAGAGAGAGAGAGAGAGAGCGAGCGCGGAAGCGCTTGCATTGAACTGCGTTGTGTTGTTGCTGCTGCCGGTGAGTGAATTTTGCGTATTATACACACATGTATATAATATTATATTGATCACCCTGTTAACAACAGTTAGATTGGATACAGTAGAAGTAAGTTTCACTGCTGCAGTGCATTTAAATTGTTCTTTTAATCTGTTGTCGGCAGCAAACGCCGTCGACAAATGAACTACTAAATACACTTTCGTTATTTGTGTACAGCTGTGCATAACTGTATGGCAAGGATTGTTGGCAAGTGTCATAGAATTAAGTTTTGAGAAGATACGATATTTGACTGCCTTGGAAGACAAAATCTTGTGTTTTTTGGGGTTTACTCCTTAAGAATCGATTTGCATATAAGTAGCCCGGTATGAAAAAATATGAGGAGTGAAAGCAATTGAACAAATTTCGTTACGCTTTTGTGAAAACTAGCGCATGTCGAATGTTGAATACCCTTATAAAATACGTATCATACAACATATCCACAGTTGCGCTCATATTATATTAGTGTGTCCAACA
The DNA here is from genome assembly GCA_035044585.1 of Scaptomyza polygonia. Classification (NCBI taxonomy): domain Eukaryota; kingdom Metazoa; phylum Arthropoda; class Insecta; order Diptera; family Drosophilidae; genus Scaptomyza; species Scaptomyza polygonia. The sequence goes on along the minus strand of JAWNNU010001662.1, from coordinate 1,430,451 downwards.
TTCGCTAGTTCATTCTCTTATTATTTAAGAATTCCGTTATGATAGTCCGAAGACGAGTAAACTCGAGTCGTGCGTCGGAGCTGACACACACTTTTTTTTTTTTCTTTTCCAGATCCCTAAGGCTAAGACTGCGTAATGGTCTTAGCTCAGCTTTATCTCTGCAGATTGTCAAAAAATATTCTAAATAAGAATAAACTTAATTGATTTGAATAATAATTAAAATAAAATATAAAATGGAATACCCACTTTACATATTAATAAAAGACTTACAGCTTTATTTTATACGACTTTATTTTCCAACGATTTAGTTTCGTGATTATTTCATTCTTTTTTTTTGTTCTTTTTTTTTTTTTTTTGTTTAGTGTTTCTTAGTGAATTGTTCATTTGTGTTTTGTAAAATGCTACACCTTGAAGTTCTTATGTCAAGTTTAATATTTGATTGGTTTTTCTTGTTTTGAATTAAGCGTTTAATCGCCATATTTAATATGCCGAGCTTCCAAAAGCAATTCAAACAATTCAATTACTGAGTAGCTCATTAGTTATTGATAGTTTTTGTTAGTAAACACACAAAAAAAAAGTTTTCAGCTCTTTGTTTTTGCTTTCAGTATTTGTTTGGGTGGTTTTTGGAATTTTATATAATATGTGTATATATTATATATTTTATTTGTTATTTATATATGTAGTAGGTAAAAAGCTCTGACAAGGCGTTTGACTTAACTGGCAACAGAAGCTACAAAAGCTTTTGGCAAACATCTACAAAACAGGACAAACCAAACCTAGAATATTAAAAATTAAAAAAAAATATCGCTTTTTCTCTTTAGTGTATATAATTAATTATATTGTATATATAATTCTTGTTGCATATATAAATCATTTTTTTTTTTTTTAGGTTTTTACTTAATTTTTTTTTATTTGTGTAGAAAAAAAATACTTACACATTAAATTTCAATACATGTACATACATAATATTTATTTATTATTTAAATAATTATGCTTTTGATTTTTTCTTTACTTACAAACTGTTATATTCTGTTCTTTTTATACACATTCATACCTGATAAAATAACGAAAAGATGGGGTTTTACTTCAAAACTAAAATAATTAAAATTGAGTACATAATTTGCATGTGTTTAAGTTTTTGTTGTTTCTTCTCAATCAAAAGTCATAAGAACATAAAACATAATTCAAAGTAAAATCTAAAAAAACTATCAGATAAAAAAAAAACAAAACATTCTAGTAATACAAATTTGTTTGGCATTTTCATAGTTGATTTTTAGCATATACAAGTTAGCATATAACACACAGAGATATCTGGTAATATATTAATGTTCTGAGTACTTTTGTTTATTACACATTCATTAAACATTTATATATGTATTTGTTTTAAGAATATTCTTTGAATTTTCAATTGCAATTTTGCATGCTTGCTTCTTTTTAAAAAACACTTATATTTGTTTTTTGGCACTGTTCAAACGCAAAGCAGTTCAACTTTTTGTCTTCGTAACTTCTTCGTCTTGCAAAGCACTTGAACAGAGAGCGCACAAAATAAAGCAAGCAGTTCAAATGAACTGCTTGCCCTTTTTGTATAAGCAGTTGTAACATTCGACTCTGGTATTCAGCATATTCATACATACTATATTATCCCCGTTTACATTGAGCATTTTGTTTATAACTAGCATATATATTATATAAGTTTTTTTTTAAGTATATCGTTTTACCAATAGGAAACTAAATTTTGTATGTGACTGAGTTCTTAACTAAAAAGTTAACACTGATTCAGTAATTTGTCATGATTGTGTGTGTGTGTAGTTTTTTTTTAAATTTAATTTAAGAAACAAATGCAATTTGCAAAGTCTTTTGTTCAGTGGTTTTAAGTACTACAAAATAAGTGAGGAATCGGGCGCGTACGTTTGTGAAGAGTATTTTAGCAAAAGAATTAATGTTTGTTGAATGCTTGAACTTAATTATTAAACTTATTTATGGCATGTTTAAGTTAGTTAAACTAATATATATTTTGTTTATCCATCTCTTGGATTCTCTGCCCTAATTTAAATATCTTTTCTCTTTTACTTTAAATGCTAAATAAATGTAATTATTTCCATTTTGTTTTGTTCTTCATGTTTGTAAGGCATTAATTTAAGTTTTTGTGTTTTGTGTTTTGTGTTTTGATCCTAAGCTACAATCCACTCGGCACTATACAGTCGATATAGTCCGATGAATCCAATCATGAACTCTCCAATCAAAACATAAAAATAAGAAGCTATGTAGCGAAATACAAAGTTAAGCAACATGGACATATGAGTAGTGTAGTGTTTTGTTGTGTCTGTGTGTGTGTTTGAGCTTAAAATATTATTTATGTATGTATTTAGATATCAGAGTATAGTATATAAAGACATTAAGTTAAGATTGTATATGGAACTTAAAAAGTAAACTTAAACAAAATCTGAAGCTTAACACCCAACTCATATGCCAATCCACTAAAAAGAATTCTTAATGCTGTTCCCACAGCTTTGGCTTTGGTTTTCCTGTCAATTCAATTCTCCTCTCATCTCTTAAAAAAAACTTGTTTGTTATTCGGGTTGTTTCGATTTGTTTATTTGTGGGTAGGCGGCGAAAGATCTCCAGTTAATGCATATCCTTTTACATAAGTGCGTTGGTGTTGCTGCTCCTTTGTTTTTGCTTCTAAGCGGTGTTTTTTATTTATTATTTATGTTTATTTTGTTCTTGATTTACGTTTCAATACTTTTCTCTGTTGCAAGTTTTGTGCAAATTTGTTTGGATTTTTTATATTTTATATTTTGGCGTTTTGCTTATACCGCTGAGTTTTTGCCAATGATTTCGCCGCTGCGCGAATGCACAAATCGTCCGTCGAATTCGATGGTTGAGTTTTGTTTAATGCTGCCAGTGGGTGTACGCAGTGGCTCCTTTTCGTCCCTGCGTGAAAATAGTGAGAGGATCAATTACTAAACAAAATTACTACAAGCGATAAGTTGAGAGTAAAAGGAGCAGAACGAGCAAACGAGCAAGAGCTAAATATTTATAGAGAAATCAGTCAGCTTAATAACTTACTTTCCAAGCTAATTGCTATATATAACAAGCTACAGAAATAACAAAGCTACTTTCTACATGCTAAGATAAAGAGAGCGAGAGAGAGAGAGAGAGAGCGAGATGCAGCATTATAAAACAGATTGTATGCATGAAATAAGTAATGCTGCAAGGTGTAACTACACAAATTAGAAAGAGAGAGAGCGAGCGAGCATAAAGCTGAGTAAGCAGTACAAAGTAAAAGCCAAAATACTAACAAACGAAAGTTAGAAGAAGAAGGATTAGGAATAATGTAGTACGTACAATGGTGATGTCACTGGTGAGCCGCCGAGCTTAACTGGCGGCGGCAGTGGTAACGGTGATGGTGGTGGCTCCTTAACCAGCTGTCCACTGCAATAAGGTAGCGGGAAACGCCAACCATAAAGACTGCTTGGTTAGATGATGGTAATTTTGGTTGTTTTCGAATTTTTTTTTGGTTTGTTTTCGAATTTTATTTTTTGGTTGGATTGTTGGTTTGGTTTGGTTTTAATGTGTGTGTGTTTTGGAGATGATTTTGATTTTTTAAACAGTACGTATGAGTTTGATGTTGAGAAAATCAATATAAAGAGTATAGATAGTATGTTGAAAGAGAGATAGAGAGAGAGATAGAGCGGCTGTGATTGTTGTTTCTATTGGTTTTGTTTTGATAATGATAATTGATAATGCGTGTTCTTTTGTGATGATAACAAATGTAATACAAATGATATAGGTACACATACATAAATATACGATAAACATTGAAACAAACATAGAATAGTTCAAGAAATAAACTTTGAAAAGCGCCTACTTAATACCATTCTAAATGGTAGTTATAGTATTGAGCAGGGAAAAAAGGCACTGCATGGGAATTGTTTTCCCTTGTTTTAGTAAGGGCAATATCAAGAGCTTTTGAGCTGACGGTCTACTTTGATAAAAACTAAAGAGTTTAATGAATACGCGGATCACATCGAATGACATTGATATATAGTATATTTTTGTGGAAAGGAATTTAATCCATTTAGTATTTTGTGAAAGTTGGAATCATTCGGGCAACATAATAAAAAAACATGCATTCTTGAACGATATTTCGTAATAAAATTCAGCGGAATCCCTACTTATAAAAAAAAAATCGAACAACGGTAAAAAAAAATGGCAAAGTGAAAAATATGACACAACTCTTAAGTTAAATCGACAATAAAAAGCGATCGTGTTTTTATTTGTTGTTGTATTTCGTAAAATATAATGGGAGATATAACGTTATTTCGTCTGTTTTCGTGTGTTTTGTGTGAATGGCAAAAGTGTAAACATTTAATATTGCACCAGAAATGAGAAATAAAGAACCAATATCATTGTAACAAAAAATATCTTATTTTTTCTTGGGTGAATGAAAATTTTGTGTGCAGTTTTTAATGTTACTTTTTATTGTTTCTTAAACTAATATCAGTGAATTTCGATTGAACAACAACGATTTTGGACGCGCATAGACCCAATTGTATTCGAGATCCGGGCGTTGAGAATTTTGGCTTAAGGAGCGGTGCAAATCGGATAGAGGTAGAAAAAAAAACAAACGAAACAAAAGGAACAAACATTTAATTGGGTTTTGTTTTCTTTCGATTTGGTTGAATGATATTTGTATAATTAGTTTTTAATTTTTTAAATTTTAGTTCATTTTTAGTGCAATATTATTTGGTTTCAAAGCCCCCCCAAGAGAGACACAGAGAGATGAAGAGAGAAATATTAGTTATGTAATATCTTTCTAGATGCTTACCTGCCAAGTTTGGCTTCATCATCGATTTCGGAGGGAGACCGCTTTGCCTTGCGGCACATGGCTGCCATGACGCCCATGTGAACGGTCACACAGCACAGCAGATCCACAATGAACAGTAATAGAAGCACGCCACCAACTGCAATGCCAACAATCGCTGCCGAGGACAGCACCTGACGTTCCGCTACTTGGATCACATCAATGCCTGTATTTTTTTTTTTTTTTTTAAAGAGAATTGTTTTTTGGGAATTGTTTTGTGTGTGGGTTTGTGGAGCAAGTAGGGATGGTGTGAAAAAAGTGCTTGATTAGTAAATTGTCATTCAAATTTATCTTGCATAGATCTAGTAAGAATTGATTTATATATAAATATAGTTTTTTTAAATACTAAATCTTAGTTAATCTAAAGCAAACTAGATCAATTCACTGTATTCCCCAAAGGAATATAGTCAATAAACAAAAACTAACTTTTAACTTGAGTTACAAAATTTGTTTCATCTGTTTTTTTTTTTGGTTTTGTTTTCAGCATTTTTTTAGAGGATTTTCTATAATCATTTTTTTGGTATGTCTTTGAGTTCAAGTTTTGTACAAACATATTTTACATTTTTGTGTGTGTAGTTCCTGGTGAAAGTTAAATGAAGATAAATAATAGAAAGCATGTTCCTTAAATAAGCATAAACGTAATTGAAAATGTATTGATGTTAAAAAAAAATAAATAATAAACTCGAATTTTCCATAAAATAAAATGGTAATTTTGGTATATTGTAAATAGAAAAACAAAGTAAAACATGCAGCCTTCAATGGGGCGGGGCTTATGTATATAGAGAGAAAGTCAAGAAAGACAGAGAGAGAGAGAGGGAGATATAGAAAGTAAAAGCGAGAGATTTTGAGTGAGAAAGCGCGCACAATTAGGCTGAAGAAAATAACTCAAAAGGAAAAAAAGTTTGCGTTAAATGCAAAAACAAAATACAAGTAGATAAAAAGCCAATAAGCAAAATATACAAGCATAAGCTAATATTTATGTTATTGTTTTTTATGTTAACTTAGAAACCAAATTGTCATTATTTGTATTTTTTTTATTTTTTGTACAAGGAATGTGTCCGTGTATATGTGTATGTGTGTGTGTGTGTGTGTAGAATTAGTGTTCTATAACGATAATGATAACATTTAAAATTGAAAATATTGTCTATTAATTACACAAAATTTGTGATTGCAAAAAACATTAATGAGTTACAAAAATTGTTAAAAATATTTGGATTTTGAGTGCTGCACGTTTTAATTGTTGTTTTGGGGTTTTTATATTTTATAATCAAACTACAACTAAACTTGATAAAATTAATACAAAAAAACCGGTATTATAGTAGTATATTAGTAACATTTGTATGTAATATTTTTGTGTGTGTAGATTATGAGGGCTAGTAGCTCCCGTTATGAGTTTTCTTTGTTGTTCTTTTTCTTATGTTAGTCTTTTCTGTTGTGAAATTGTATTATTAATATATTTGGTTAATGGTACTGTGTGCGTGTGTGTGTTTGTATTGTTGAATATACATAAATTAATCTATATTATATTAAGTTTTTTATTAAACAAAGCTAATTTGTTGCATAACCATATTACCTGTCGGCATATCACACCTGGTAGCTGTGCAGCAGTCTTTATATTTGTTTTTTAAATTTTTTCAGCGCTTCCAATTTATATATGCACACACACACACAAAGAAGACTCCTTTGCAAGTTATTAATTGATTTATTTTTTTTTTGTTAAAGTTGTTTCTTTATTACCCAAAAATGAACTGCTTACTTCTTAGGTTTTGTGTTTATTTGAAGATAGTTTTCTTTTTTTGTTGGTTTTTTGAAGAATGCTTACAACAATTATGACACTTATGCGTTATTGGTTTAGTTTTCTACCGGGTGTGTGAGTTTTGTTGTGTATATCGTCAGCGAATGGAAAATATCTCATTGGCTCTGTTAATGTATTTTAGTGCAAATCTAACTGCTTATCAAACTGCTGTTCGAGTTTTTGACAGTATGTCAAATAGTGCTTGCTAGCTTTTGACAGCCGCAGTAGAAAATTGACCATAATCTTAAGTTGTATGTAGTAGCTTTAGCTAATTATGTATGTATGCGATCGAGTAATGGCATAAAACGTATTTACAGATCATTGGGCATTGGGTAGATGCAACTACATTGCTATAAACTGTTATACTAACTGCTTGATCGACTGCTTGTCTTACAGCTTCTGTTCCTAGCGACAATTCTCAAGTATTTATCCTGCTGTCTTTTGGCCAGTTTTGTTAGAATTTGCTTTCTTTAAGATTTAATTTATATTAATATTTCTAGTTTATGTAAGCCTCACAAAGCTAGATACAAAAAACAAAAAAAAAATACAATATGATACGATACGATCTGCTCAGCAACGTTAGGCGGGCTGAATTTGTCACTAACTATAGTAGGTATAACTTTTGTATATGGTATATTGTAAAGGTATAAATTTGAATTATGTTTTACAATATAGTATATTTATGTATATATATTTTGCTAAAAAAAGTTTCGTTTACTTTTACTAAAAATTGTATACAAGGAATATTTTTTCTAAGTTGAACTGCATTCTTATTTACTTAGTAATTATTATGTTTTTTTAATAATTTTTTTCTTTCTGTATTTTATTTTCATATCTTATATTTATGTTCAATGAGCACAAACATTTACAAAATTTCAATACTTTAAGCTTAATACACCATGTGAAAAAAATTCGTAGTTGGAAACATGTATGTGTGTGTGTGTTTTGGTTGTTTTTTAGGGGTGTAAGGGGTTCCGCAGTCTCCCTAAAAATTGATTTAAACTTGAGATTCACTAAGTTTATTTATTATTCATTTAACATACTCGTACTTTTAGTTACTTATTGTCCCCTTAACGTATACGTTTAATAGAAATAGACAACAAAACAAACCGCTCTAAGATCACATACTACACAAGATACAAAGGATAAACTTGAAAAAGGACAAACATAAGAACTCATTGCATTAAAAACGGTGGTGTATCTTCTTCTTGTTTCGTAGTTTTACAAGTTGCTAAGGAAATAAGGAACCGTTGTTACCCGAAAAAAGGTCAAGAGTTCCCATTATTAAAAAAGTTTGTTTCCTATTCAATCAGTTCCCTAGAAATCTCTAACTCCTAGGATATTTGGAGGATGTTCTATTTGCAAATCCCAATAAGAAACTCTTATCATTTTATTAATATAAATTGGTTGTGCTTGGCAGTGTTGTTATCCAACAAAAAAAAAACAAAAAAAACTGAGCAGCTTTTTTAGATTAAGGCAAATAGAAGTAAACGGACTTTTGGCTCAATGTACCATATATGTATATGTAAGTTTGTATGTATGTGACAACAGCAAACTAAAAATTTCTATTTGTATTTGTCTACTTAAAACTATGTTCTACGACATAGTCAATATAATCCCATGATAACCCTTTATTAAGCTTAACAACTTGATGGCTCTTAGGTTAAAAAAAAAATGACATACATGTATATTTTTTTAAATATTTTCTTTTGAGTGCTGGTATCATTGTTTTGTTTTGGCATTGAGCAGTTTGTATTTTGTACATTGAATGGAATCATATGTGTATGTATGCATGTATGTAGTAGTTTGTATATGAATGGCAGCGCACATATACTTTGACATCCTAGTGATAAGTAATTATCATATGTTGTTTCCTTTTACATTTATAGTTTACCATGCTTCATATGTGTATGTAAGTATTTGGTATGTATTTTTGTATAATTAATTTTTGTTGTTTTTTGCAGTTTTCACTAATTGTTATTTACATATATTGGAACACAATATAAAAAAAAAAAGAAACATTCAATAACATATCAAAAGATTTGCAGCTTCAGGCTTCGAGCATCAGTTTCCGGTAGTCCTTGCACTGCTTCATACTCTGCTTGTTGAGTACAGCCGCTTAAGCAGTGCGCGTTGAGAGCCAGAGAAGCAGCAGCAGCGGTGCAGTGCCAGCAAGCAGTGGTTTAGTAGCGCTGCTTTGTGAGTACGGATAGGGGTTGTCTGTTTGTTTTTTGGGGAACCGGGGGTTTTGGATACACAGGTACAGCGGTACAAGAGTTTTATTTTGGATTTGGTGCGGCAACAGATTACAGAGTATTTTGTAGTTGTTGTTTTGTTTGTTCGGTTTTTTTTTTTTGTTTTAAATGGCAGTTGATTTTTGATATCATAACATTCGATTTGGGGATTGGTTTTTTGATTTTTGTTTTTTTAGTATTCGATTTGTCACACAGCGTAAAAGAGAGAAAAAACAAAGAAAAGTAGTAGAAGAAAAAAGGAAGAAAAGGAAACACACAAAAGAATATTTTTGTTGGTTTTCTTTCTTGCTTGATATTTTTTGATATTTTGCGATTTAAAACATATCGAGAGAGAGAGAGAGAGGCGACAACGACGAAGACGCATAACATAATGTGACAGAGTGTATGTCTATTATAAATATAAATATTTATGTGTGCGTGTGTGTGTGTGTGTGTGTGTGGGTGTAAGTGTTATAGGACTTGAGGTTAGTTAGTTAGAGTAATTGTTTGCTGGGTACAGTTTGCACTGCTTGCTCAAGCAGCGACTCTCTCAATGTGTTACAGTTTTTAATATAGTATTAACTATGTAGTAATCTATTAGTAGGTTATGCTAGTATGTAGTTATTTAATTTATATTTATACTTGTTTGTAAACATAGATGCAGACACTAAATTGCTTGATTAGACGTAGTTAGTATAAGTTAGATAAAGTAAACTATATGTCTTGATTAAAATAAAAGCATGTATGGAGCGCAAATATGACATGAATTTTGTGATATTATGAATTAGGAGGAGAACTGTATAACAATTTTACTAATTAACTAAAAACACACACAGACACACACAAAGACATTCTGTCGCTAAACTATCGATAAGCAAGAGTCAAAATTGATCTTGATTTTAAGATCAATATTGAAGTAAATTTATCGATAATGCGACATGACAGCAGCTAAAAAAAGAGAGAAAGAGTGAATAGAGTGAAAGATGAGAAATATACATAGTCATACTGTTGCAGAGAGAGCGAGAGAGAGATAGAGAGAATGAGAGAAAGAAAGAAAAAGGAAAATGACATTTACAGGTAACGAGTTCGTAGAGACAACAAACATGACAACACAGTGTTGTAATTAAACAAAAAACAAAGAGAGTTGCCATTGCAATTTACGATTGGTTTTCAATATTTATTCATTAACTGTTTGTTTGTTTTCAATTTAAATTTAATAATGTTGTTGCTTAATACAAAAATTTAACTAAAGAAATAGTCGCAGTACATACAAAGGGAAATGTAGAATAAAAGTAACAGTAATAATTATTATGAAGCAAACTAAATGAGCCAAAAGAAGTTTTACAAACTATATAGAAATATTTATAAGTACTAGTTTATGTATTTATGTATTACAATTAACAAAATTGATTGCATGTGTTTTGTTTTGTTGTTGTTGTAAATTTTATTTTAGATATAAAATTATTAAAATTAGTGATTAAATACATTTAAAATTCAAAATGTAATTCAATTCACACACACAAAAATATAAAAAAAATATCAATTAAACTAAATTAAAGGGATTTGGATTCGTTTTTCAATTCATGTTGTTTTTTTTTATATATTTAATAATTAAGTAAATGCTTATGAATTGTTTAAAAAAAAAAAATAAATTGACAGAGGCGTTCTCTTCTTTAGGAACACACACATACTACAAAACAAAAGTACAGTAATTTATAACGGTACATAAAAAAGAGCCCACAAAAGATACACAGAAAGAATTTGAATGGTCGATCGAATGAGCTCACAAAACAAATACGAATACAGACAAAAACATTATAACGAAACGATATTTTCCGATTTTGAGTATTTTCTTTGTTGATGTGTGTATGCACGTTTGTATGAGTGTGTGTGTGTGTGTGTGTGTGTGAGCGGGACAACACATGTGCTGTGTGCTGGCATGAAATAAGGAAAATTGAACCAGAAAGTTTTAATTTTAATTTTAATTAAATAAGGTTTATTCAATGCACTTTTGCTTAGCTCAGTGTGTGAAACGACTTTATTTCAAGCGGCTTGTCTTACGTTTTTTTTTTTTTGGAATGTAAATCGCTTTGAAAATGTGAGCGGGATTCGTAGGGAAAAATTAAGAATATATATTTATATTAGTTGTTAGCTTTAACGTAACGCACAAAAAGCATGCAACAAAAATTTAAAAGAGTTCACAACAAATGGAACAAAAATTTGTAAATATTGAACTGGATTTGTAGAATCAAAAGTTACTTAGAAAACAAAACTGGGATACATGTTGTAAAATATAATTATTTTTTATATATATATTATGTTGTATAGTTATATAGCACACGCACAGAGATGTATATATATATATATATATATATATATATATATATAGAGAGATAGAGGGTAAAAAACAAAATTAGCAGAAAAAGAGAATTAAATAGAATCACACTGAGCTCAACAGATAAACAAATGATGAATTGGAAAAACAAGAAATAAACACTACAAAAATGTATGCAAAAGTTATTGTACTCGCTATTTGTATAACGCATGTTGTTTAAATATATACTATATATATATATATATTATATGTATATATTAGATATACGTTAAATAGAGCGTTCAAAAATAGTTTTAAAAATTTAATATATTTTGTATATTTTTATATATGTATATATACTCATATAGATAGTATGCATGTATTTCAAGAATTTAATGTACGTTTTTTTTTTTGCTGATTTTGTAGTTAAATATTGTTTTATAAAAAAAAAAAATGCTCTGCTATAGATAGAGCTATCGGTATCGGCATCGGCATCGGATATCGATATCGATTTTTTAATAAATGACTTTAAGGCTATTTATTAGATATTCGGTTCCGATATTCGATATTCATATTACACATAATGCAAATGATAATGATCAATATGTAAATCGAAAGAAATCGAACAGTCAATCGAAATTGATTTTTGAGATTTATTTCGCTTTACACAAACATTGAGGTTAGAACACTAAATAAAGTAATGCTGATTGTTGTGGCCAGCGCAATGATTGTTGTTGTGGTTGCTGTTGTTGATGTTGTTGTTCTTGTTGCTGTTCTTGTTGTTGTGATTGTGAGTTGTTTGTGTAGCGAACCGACGCCGGAATTGTAGCCGGCCGAATAGAGCAATGTGCCCAGATTGTTATTAGCTGAATCGGACTCACCTCGTGTCGTCTTCATTATAATTGATGCCGGCGACGAATACCCAATGGCATTATGCGCCTTCAGTTCGATGCGATAATATGTATTGCCGCTCAGATCGGTCATCTGATACGATGTTGTCTCTACAACCTCAATGGTATTGCAGCGATCCTCTAATTCGTGCCAGGTGCCGGCCATCTTAACACCCTATACAATTAGAAAAGAAAACAATTAAAGATTGTGTTATTCTTTCATGTCGTTATTCTTTGAAGGAACTCGTGTCCCGAACAAGAGTTTGCCAACCCCAAAATAAATTTGAGAAGGTTCGGTACTTACCGGACAGTATTTGATCTGGTAGCGATCGATGGGCTCGCCATTATCGGCTGGTACACCCCAGCGCAACTCAAAGTGATCCGAATAGGGTGAGACAACGACGGGTTCCTCCTTATCATTCTGAACGGGGCTGTGCAATGGCTTTGGTTCCTCTGGTGCGGATCGGCGTGGTGTCGACTGCTGCTGATTGACGCCCCAGTTACCAAGACCGACTTGATTGCGGGCCGCAAAACGGAAACTGTACATGGTTTGAGGACGTAGACCCTCGACTATGTAGGGTGAGTCGGGTGACCAGCTGCGATTTAGTGCCGTCGACCAGTCCGGATTGAGGGCCTCCTTGTACTGTACACTAAATGCAAGTATTGGTAGACCCAACTCAGTGGGTGGGCCGCGTATGTCGAATGTGATGGTTGTGGCTGTCAACTGACGGGGCACAGCGGCTGAGACCGAGTCGGGTACGCGTGCCTCCTTTAACTGCATATCGTGCTCAGCGGAGCCGTGTATATTGGTAGCGATGCACTTGTAGGCGGAATAGTATTGACGGGTTACGGGATGTACGATGAGGTCGCTGCGTGGTCCGGTGCCTTCAATTTTTAAATTGGTATCGAACAGATCCTTGATGTTGCGTCCATTCCAGCGCCATTCGATGGTTGCGTTCGGTATGCCCATGGCCAAACAACTCAGATTCGCCTTGCGCTGTTCCCAGCTAAAGACGGGCGGTAGTTCCTTCATCTGTGTGAAATCTGGTGGGAACTCGACAGCAATGTGCCCCGTCTTGTAGGCAGTGTCACCCTTATTGGTGGCAATACACTGATACAGACCATCGTCCGAGCGCAAAGAGCGTGCAATGCGTAGGGTGCCGGTACTCTCGCCGCGCTCCTCATCAAAGTACTGTTCGAGGTGGATGCGCTCGTCGTCCATTTGCACTCCGGGTGTGTACTGTTGTTCGGTACCCCAGCGACGGAAAGTGATGGCGGGTGCCGGACGACCCTTGGAACGGCAGGTGATCGCAATCTCCTTGCCACTGACACCAGTCACATTGTACAGCTCATAGACGGAGGGACGAACGAGTACATTCAATTTGGTCTTCTGATCGACAACGCCGGCATCGTTCTTGGCAATGCAAGTGTACGTATCATAATCTTCCTGAGTGACCGAACTGATGGTCATCAGACCAGTCTGGGCATTAACCTTGAAGCGATCGGCATTGGCCACATTCAACTGCACTGAGTCCTTGATCCAGCTTATCTCGGGCACCGGTTTACCCATTGCTGTGCAATTGGCTGCAAACGGTTTACCCTCAATTGCTTCAAGGGTGCTAGACAACTGGGTGATCACTGGCCGAATGTAAACCTCAACGCGAATGGTACGCTCCAATAGTTCACCCGTCTCAATCACAGCTGCACGGCATGTGTAGATTCCATCATCTGTCTCGGCTACATCGCGAATAAGTAGACCATGTGTCTGAACCACATGCTTGGCATCTGTGCGAATCTGTTGGCAATAAGCGAGGGACAGAGAGAGAGAGAGAGAGAGAGAGTGTAAGTAAGGTAAGGTAAGGTAAAAAACCCTAATAATTTCCAATAGGTTTTTTTTTTTTTAACTTACCGGATCACCATTGCGCAGCCAGTCAATGGTCGGATTGGGATCAGCTTTCACCTCGCACTTGACCACGTAATCATCGCCCAAAATGGGAAATTGATTCTCCGGTGCATTCGTCCAGGTAATAGCAACTGCGCAAAAAAGGGAGAGTTAGTTTTAGTTCAAGTTGGCGTTCAAGTTGTTTGGTCAAATGTCAAACAAATTTCCTCGACAAGTTCGAATGTTAGCACTTCGGTCCCGTTGTCTCGCTGACTGTGGCGTATACGTAATATAATTTTAAGCAAAGTGTCACTGGCACATTGAAAGCAATTCAAACATCGAGCGCAAACGATTCTCAGATATGTGCGCGTATTTGTAAGCATCAGGAATCCAAGCATTGTAAGCAGTCAAGTAACCTCCGAAACATGACTCCCAACAACTTGCCACAATCCTTGCTATGCGCTCCAAGGGTCACTAACGAGCCAAACGTAGTACAAACGAGCAGACGGATGGTGCGTTGTAGTCAGAGTCAGAGTCAGAGTCAGAGTCGAGGCATGCCAATAAATCGTATGTTGCAGCAACAGCAACAGCAACAGAAATTGAAAAAATTGCAAACTGAAATTCCTAAATCAAATACTTGCGCACAATCCAAACACAAACAGGCAACAGCCAACAGAGAAAAGAGAGCGATGGAGGGGTGTATGCTGTAAACGATGTGGAGGTTGGCTAGGTCAGCTTGGACAGCATATCGAAGATGAAGGATGCGATGGGATGGGATGGGATGGGATTGGATTGGATTGGAGAGAGGGGTTAAAGTGAAATATATTTTACACACCAAACTGTTTAATATCAACAGACCGGAGCACACAACAAAATGCAGTAAAACCCATCAACCAAACTGGCTAAAAGCAGCAAGCAAAGGGGGCAAGCCAACATATTGGACGCGCCACAACACGCCTCATCACGTCCTTGGGTTTACTGTTAGCCAGGTGCAATTTTATATTTTGCTGCAGCTCAGTGACTTCTTGCCATCGTTTTTGGTTTAATGATAGCTTCTACATACTACATCATATAAAATTGTGTTTTGTTGCCATCATTGATTTAAGATTACAATAACAATTGAACAACAATCGAAAAGTAAGAAATATTATTAATTTAATTTCAACTCTAAATCAAATGCGAATAAAATGTGCTAAAAAGCAATCAAATTTTTAAATATGCTACAGGGCTTTTATGGCTTACAAAAACCGATTATAATTCTGGCCAGGCAATAAGTGTTGCCTACTTTTTTGGGCTAAGCTAAGCGAAAGCCCAAATGCATTTGCTTTGACAGGTGTTAAGAAAATATAAGAAATGGACTCTGCCGGCTGTTGTTGTTGTTGTTGGCTGATGGAAAGAAATGTAACTGCGATGCGTTTGCTCTCATTTCCGGTGCGGAAATTGTGCAGATCGCTTTGCGGCCAACAAATTGCACAGCAAGCAAAAGGGGTAAGGCAAAAGTAAGTAAAAAAAAAAATTCGAAAAAAAACAACGCTTGGTACATTTGCTGAGCTGTCTTACAATATTTGTGTGTGTGTGTGGCTCAAATATTTACAGTTTATTTATAAATCAGTGTAATAACAAGCCATCTGTCCATTCATACCAGCTGTCTGTTGGCTGTCAAACAAACACACTCACACACACACGCACACACATATACAAACAGTGACTGCACATTCAAGTTAAAAGTGCCACCTACTGCAGATCTTTTGCAGCACCAAATGCTGGTGTCCGGCCTTCGGTCGAAGCCAACAACAAAAATTCGCAAGTTGTGTGTAAAAAACCTTTTCCGTTTTCCACTTTTATTGGCAGTATTCTGTGTGTGTGTGTGTGTGTATGTCTTCACCGCCCTGCAATATATATACAGATATATATATATAGCTGTATAAAATAAATAAAAGTTTCTGTCGAATTTTCTTTAGCCTGAACTCACAGTTTGGGCCAAAGGCAAAGAAACTGCAGCTTGTTACTCGTATTGTTGTTGTTGTTGTCCACATTGTCGTTGCGTGTTAGATTTTGTTGTGCAAACACTTTTCGCTGACGTCTGACAACAACATCAAAAATAAACACAACAACAGCCAACAAAAATAAAAAGCATCGAAGAGACAGATACCAAAAAACAAAAAAAAAAAAAGAAACAGGGGCAAAAAGATGAACTAGTTTACGATTTCATTATTAGTTTGAACAACGACAAGGACAACGCCAAGCGACAGCAAAGGACACGACGGATACAGTACGTTGCACAGGACACACACACACACATACGTGGAGAGAAAGAGCGAGAGCGAGAGAGAAACAGTGGCTAAAGCAAAGATGCCGCACACCGTCAAAACACGATTCGCAACTTATTGAAAAAGTTCGTGCTGCAGCCAAAATCCAAAAAACAGAACAGCACAAAACAAAAACAAAAACCAAAAAAAAATTAAAAGAATAACAATAAAATAAAAATGGCTGCTGCAACTGCAACAGCAAGTTATTAAAAATCAGGCAAGAGCAATTGGCTTGTTTCTATTTTTTGTTTCTGTTTTTGTTTCGGATTGTGTGCAAGGCAATAACCCAAGTTTAGTTTTTGAGTGAAGATTATAGTTGCGATTTAAGTAAACATTAAATATAATAATCGGCGATCCTTAGGCATTTCAAATGAATACTTTCATTGTATTTCAATTGCAACAATGTCAGCTGGTTTCAATAAGTTTTGAGCTGAAATAGTAAGGCAAATAATAAGTATCAACAACAAAACAAACTGATGGAAATTGAGCCCAAATACTTTTCACTTGGCAACAGAAAAGTATTGTTGAAGCACTGAAAACTGAAAACTAAAAGAAAAAAGAGAGAAGCACTTGTTGGATATTGTATCTTTGTTTTGTTTTGTGTTAAAGGATGCCTAAACTGGAGTGTTATAATCAGCTTAAAATACACAACAGCACAATACACATAAAGCACTCTAGGTTTTAATTAGTTGTTTGACAATTGATCCAAACTATGCACAGGCAACAAAAATACATACATTGAATTGAATTATGCACTTGCCACAAGCAACAACAACAACAATAATGTTCGTTGAAGTGCTGAGCACTGTTAAATCGGCTTAGGCACTTAATGAAAACAAAATTTAAATATTTATGCTATGAGAATGCAATGTTATATAAACAAACATACATGTATGTACATATGTATATGTGTATGTGTATGTATGTAATGAAGTGTATATGCTACCAAATGGCAAACACTTGAACAAAGGACAAACGACGAGAAGGGCATTGAGGTGATGAAGGAGTCGGGTATTAATGCTATTATTAGCAGAGATTTGTTGTTGTTGGATTGTTGTTGGTGTTGCATTAAATTGAATTTAAGGACTTTAATAAATCGCTTGTGTGTGAATATGTATATGCAACTGCTTGTGGCATGGAGAGACCGTGGCCAGAGCACAAAACTTGAGCGCACACTCTGGCAACATCGGAAGTTGCCGTTTGCAACGGAAGTTTGTTTGCAGCATATGCATTTATTAAAAGCATAAATATTGAAATATTAAGCTGTGACTGGCACAAACAACAGCTACACCAAAAGCAGTTTCAACTGCATATGTGTGTGTGTAAATAGTAGGGCGGCAACTATACAACGTTGCAACAGCATTTACTCGACTCGACTCGTCTTGGGGTACGTACACGCATTTTGGTTGCTTCTGCAAAAGTGAGTCCTACAATTTGCACTTCTGCCTTTCTAGTACTATGTATATGCATCTAACTAACTCTTCGTTCTTCCTTTAACTTGCTGCTTATTTGCTTAGCTAAATGCAACTTGTGAGTTGTCAAACATACACAATGACAGCAGCAGCAGCACACACACACACAGATACAATGGCAAGGATATATGTATTTTGTGGACTTTAAAGCTGGTCAACTACGAACGCGATGAATTTTCATACAACACTTAAAAGCATTTAAAGCTGCTTTTAATCTGCATCTTGACACAATTAACTCAAAACAAACAAAACAATAACAATTTGTGCACAAGTCTCTTGATTAATTTAATAGATAATATATTAATTTTCAATTATTTGTTGGGTATCTAAGTTTTCATTTTAGTTTTTAATCGACTTGAAAACAAAGTAGCAGCTAAGAAATTCAACTTCCTATATAAAAGTTGAGTTATAGTTAAAAACAAAAAAGAAGATTAATTAGTTTTTTCACCAATTCACCAACACTTTGACTAAAAAGATTGTATTGCAACACTGCACTTCTCTATCGAGCTCACTTAAAGCACACAGAAACAAGCAGGGAGAAACTCCATTTTGCATCCATCGCATCGAAGGCACAAATTGTTGCGTAGCAAAATATTTGATTTCATTTCATTCGAACGCAACAACGTTGCTCGAGTTCAATAGGTTGTTGGACGGACAACTACGACTACGACGACGACGACCAAAGATCTAACGCAACTGGGATGTGACGTTTTTTTTGACTCTCAACTCTTCTCTGTGAAGCCAGTAAATTCTTAACATGTCTCGCACTAGGGATGGAATCTCTGTTTGAGCAACAAACAGACAAAGAATTACAAACGTGCGTTTGTTTTATTCTGTTTTTTTTTTGGTTTGTGTATATTTTCTTTGAGTGTAGCATGGCGATAAAATGAAGGTTGATGACAGACACCCTACACTACTAAAAGCGTTTTTTTTTTTCGGACTCGTTGTGTCGCCGGTGTGTGCACTTAAAATTGCTTAGAAAAATCAATCTTGCAAAAGTTTTATTTTTTTTTTTTTTTGCAAAACGAGAGAGCGCAAAGAAATAATATGAAAGAACGAAAGAGCTGCTTCAGCGCGCACTTATGTGGACTTTTCAAAAGCTTTACACACAGCAAAGTTAACGAGCCAGCAAACTGTACGTGTGTGCGTATGTGTGTGTGTGTGTGTGTGTGTGTGCGTTGCATTTGTTGTGCCTGGATATTGGTGCTGCTGCTGCGTTTTGCTTGTACTTATTGGTAACGTCTTTGTTTGGGCCACACAACCATTTTATATTGTTGTACCATTTCTTCAGCCAAAAAAAAAAATAATCAAATAACAGAAAACATAATGAAATCGAAGTAAATTCAACGTGTAATACTATCAGCTGGAATGCAGCACGCACGACACAAATATATGTACGCTTTTGCTTTTATTACAGCTGCAAAGAACCATAAGTTCATACATATATATATATGGTTAAATTTCATCTTTAATGCGCAATAAGTCGTTTTTGATTATAATAAACTCTCAGGTTATTATTCTTGTTATAACGGACTCTTCAAATTCAAATATGCTCAAATCTTTTTGGTTGAGTTAAAGAGCTTAAATTCCATTTGTAGATGATTCTGACATCAAAACGCAAAGGCCAACATCATTTCAATGTTAAACACCAAATAATGTCAGTGGATAATTGCGAGTTTGGTTCGTCATAAATCACCTGTCCAACTTTGCGGTTAATTTCGTGAGTGCCTCGAGCGCAATGCTCAAAAACTTTTCATTTTTTTTTTTGCTGTGGTGGTGTTCTGGGTCAATTTTCGAAGGTGCAAAGGGTGGTTGTCGGCAGGGGGGGGGGGGGGGGTTTGCGCTGTAAATTTAAAGTATGCAACTTACCATAAGTTTTAATTGTGACGCTCGTTTGGAGTATTTCGGTATTTGCATATGAAGCCGTACAATAATATTGGCCACCCATTTCCGAGGACAGCGAGGTAATCATCAGGCCCAAACTTTCACCGGGCAATGTCTCTGTATACATTGGTGGATGGTTGCGTCCCGTACTGCACATGAGACACAGCGACATAGATAGACAGAAGATATTGAGAGCGAGAGAGAGAGAGAGAGAGATGGAAAGAAAATTGTTTCGTTTTATTAGTATTAAGGAATATAATACGGACATTGTTTGTTGTATAAAATGTTTATGCTTATGATTATAATAATTGTTATGAGCATTGTCGTTGTTAGTTGATTGCTTTTGTTGTTGTTGTTGTTGTTCATCTACATTTTCGCATTGCATTTCTATTTCGTTTCCTTTTTACTCATTTGCATGCCACGCATTTCATTTGCCAGCTTCGTGCTCTTTCTTTATTCTCTTTTTATGGTATAGTTTTTTTCTTTTCTTTTTACTTTTCTTTTTTTTTTTAGACATAACAATTACAGAAAATTAAAAGTAAATTGCGTTCTGGGACGTGGTGTTAATGCGCGGTCGGACTACAGTACAAGTACTTTGTTATTATTATTATTTCTTTACTATTTTATTTAACGTTAAGCAACACTGTTTTTTTCCTATTCCCTTGCCAATAAATGTACCTGAAAAAAATACTTTGCAGACAATGCAGAAATAGCTCACAAACAAACTAATGATAAACGATAAGACAAAATGCTATAAGCCGTTGTTATCCCTTCTTTTCAACAAAGCTAGCCATCTTGATGTGAATTGTTATTCGTATCAAAGTTAGGGCCATTAACCTTAAGCTATTAAAAAGTTAAAAGCTTTAAGGCTCTGAGGGTTGCCAACACGCTTGTTGTAGCTTAATTGTAAACAGTTAAGTTTCCTAGGAACCCACTAACTCTTCTTTGAAAAAAAAGAAAACGAAATAACAAACTCCATTAAAACAAAGAAAAAGGGGACATAAAATATTTAAATGGTTTTTGGCTGTTAGTCTGGGCACACTGCCATACTGTGAAAAGCGCTGCAACTCTGCACTTAACAACTCTATCAATTAGAGGCATAAACTATTTACATTTCCGCCCCGCCCTTTCCCAAAGCCCACTCTCTAATTGAGCAGACAAGCTCGAGAATTTCAAGCATTTAGCCTCAAATAATTGCACACACTTTTGCAGTAAGCGGCGCTCTGCCAAATGCCTGGCAACTCTGCCTACCCATACATGCACGTCTGTGTGTTTGTGTGTTTAAGCCATTTGGCATTTGGTATATATTGCATACGCGCAGGCGTTGCGCTTTAAAAACTTTTTACCAACTCTTCTGCGTCATTCGCTTTGTTTGCCAAATGGCATTTGGCACGAAATCACGCCGCCAACAAAAAATGATGGGAACCCTAAAAATTGCAAAAGCCATGAAAAAAAAAAAAAAACAACAATAATATATAAGAACAAAAAACAATATCAGACCTAACTGTTGCCTACTGCCAAGGGCTGGAGGAAGGGTGGGCGGGCAGCACGTGGCACGTACTAATTAATTAAAAAACTTTTGTTGCGCAAAACTAAATATGCACATAGCGGTTATTATTATGGCTTCGCTTTGTGAGCCTAGCCACCCATCGGAGCCAAAACCAAAAACCAAAAACCAAAAACCTAAACCAAAAGTACAAACTTTTTTTTTTTTGTTATTTGGCGATTCGTACTGGTTGCGTGGGGCAAAAGTTTTTGCAGTAGCGAATCAAGTGTGGAACGACAGCAAATCAGAAAAAAAAAACAGCTGCAACGAGTAGCGAGTAACGAGTTCGGATTTTGGCGAGTGGTTTACGTTATGGCTGAAAGTATTTTGTTCATAAAAATGTTCAACTAATTTTTAAATGCTTTCCCTTTAGTCAAGTTAATAGGTTTTTGTCAAGTAATATTAAACATTTTTAAGTATTTCTATTGATTTTCGAATCTACATACATACATATATGTATGTTTTTCTGTGTATATTGGCTCTACGCGCAACGATTTGCGACTATTGCCAAAAATGCAAAAAACGCCACGTTATTCATACATATACTTATATATTTATGCATACACATATGTTTGTCTAGCACACACACGCACACACACACACACACACACACACAAAAGCGCGTCACAGCGCCCCAAAAATTATGCTAACAAAAGCCTTCAACAAATAAACAACAAAGAATATATAAAAATTTTTGGAAGTAAAATAAGTAAGAAAAAAGAACAAAAGTGCTCTTGTTGAAAAAAAAAGATGGCAACCGCAAAAAATAGCGGAGAAGATATTGAGGGAACAATTTTGCTGCATATTTGCGTTGGATTTTTAATATTGCGCCAAACGAGAAAAACTGGAGCAGAAACAACTAACCGGGCGGCGGAGTGGGGTTGTGGCAAACATAAACAAACAAGAGCGTAATAAAAAAAAAAAAAACATTTACGCATACGTAAAAATCAAATTTTTTGATTGTCTCTGGTGGGTTTTGATCATCGGATGGGTTGGTTTTTCATCAGGGAGGTTGGAAGGTTAGGGAGGAAGCAAGCACGATTTTGGCGCCTGAAGCCTGTGGACAAAGCAAAGACTTTTTTTTTGTTGTTATTGCATTTCTTTGGCTTAAATGCGAATAAAGATGTCGCTATTGTTAGTCGCTTGCAACTCCGTTTTTTTTGCGCTTCTCTCTGCCGCTGCTGTTATTGAATGCACAATGAATAAAAAAACATTGAGCAGCAGGGGTTGTGGTGGTTGCTTGCCAAGTTGTTGCACTGCATTGAGACGCTTTAAGTCATGTGTCCAAGTCAAGTGCTGCAATTTGGTTTTAACTGATAGAAAGAAAGTGATCCAAACGAACGCACACAAACACACAATGAAGAGATAAAGAGTGAAAGTAATTAACAGTATTTAGAGACGAAGACTTAGACCAATTAATCTGCTGGAGAATGGAGATTTCACAAGAAGATAATTTATATAGAAAAACACACAGATCTAGGAATATAAATTATTATTCTTTTACTACTATTATTCCAAAAGTGATTATTTAGCAATAACAATTTTAAGACTTTAAGGCGAACTTAAAACGCGATGCACATAACGGTTAATGCAGGCATGCATTTACGAAGCAGATAACATTTAGCTTCTGTCATTAAGCACTAATTTGACCAAATTCCACAACGCTCTTTCTCTCTAAACGCACATTTATGGCTTAAGGGTCGTATAACAGTTGAATGGCAATATGGCAAATGGCTAATGGCAAATCTGACCCAAGTTATTAGGAATCGCGTTAGCCAACACACACACACAAACACACACACTCATAGATAGAGTGCGAGAAGTATTGCCAACTTAATCGCTTTAATTAACTCGAAGCTGGCAAATGGCGAACAAACGGCCACGGTCACAACTGAAAAACTCGACAATTTTTCACAAGGTGAAGTGGAGCGGAGAGGCAAAGGCATAGTTGTAGGGTCTCGAACTGGCCTGCGGGTGCAAATAGGCCTCAGCTGGTTTTTGTTTTTTCTTTCGGCGTTTCAGTGTTGGCTTTTAGTTGGTTTGGGCGGAACCTTGTTGCCTGTGTGTGTGCGTGTGCTTGGGGCAGCTTAATTACATTTTGCGCCTGCAAGTATGCAACTCGACTCGATTGTCGAAAACTTCATTTCGCCTGTAGTAGTGTGCGGCGGGGTATTATCAGTGTTCGCTTTGGTTTTGTTAAATACATTTTTATTTTGCTTTTTATTCTTCTGTGCAGCGGCTGACCGAATTCAATATGGCGCTCAGTTCAGTTTTTCAGGGTTGCGGCGTTCCGTTGATGCGTGCGCCTAAAATGTGGCAATTCCGAGCTTCGATGCTCGAGTAAATTGAAAAGTTGCCAAGCTCAATAACAATTTGTGCAATGTGTGTTTCCAAGTGAGCGAATTTGTATGTATTTTTCAGGCCTGAGGTTAGAGCCTGATTTTGATTGTAAAAATACAAATGAGAAAAAAAAGAAACAACAACACAAAACCGAACTTATACACTGTAACTTTTTTGTTAAAATTTTCGATGATTGTTTGATCCGTAAATTGTAAACTTGAAAAATCAACTAGAGTCGAAGCCTCATATAACAAAAGCCCAACTAAATTTCTCAATAACAAAGTGTTATATGGAAGATCGACTGTTCTGTCAAACCGTCTCATAATTTTAATTATTGGCGATATTATGTCAAAGATACTAA
This sequence comes from Scaptomyza polygonia, assembly GCA_035044585.1. Lineage (NCBI taxonomy): Eukaryota > Metazoa > Arthropoda > Insecta > Diptera > Drosophilidae > Scaptomyza > Scaptomyza polygonia. The sequence continues at coordinate 1,406,557 of JAWNNU010001662.1, read as the reverse complement.
AGCGAAAATCAAATCTTTAAAATTTGGACTTTAATTGTTATCGATAAAACACAAGTTTTTGGCTGTTATATCGACCGAATTTCGACTCTGAGCTAGCTATCGATTATATATTTAATCGATTAATATTTCAGTCCTACATAGTTTTCACACAGTTTTAAGTCTGTTTTGAATAACCACTCAAGCAATCAAAATTAAAGTGCCTGCCAAAGGAGCATTTCATAATTTCGGTCACTGGCCATATCAAATTTAATGCGATAAAAGAAACGAGAAACGAAGTCAAGCAATTCCGGTTAATTGGCAAGCAATAGTTGAAGTTCCCCAGTGCACTAAAGGGAAATCATCAGCAAAAGGAAAAATAAAATTAAGGGAGAGATGGAGCGAAAGTAGTTGGGAAATCAGGACACTGCCTAAGATGAGACCTTTTTTCCTACTGACACAAACAGGTGCAATATTTCCCTTTGGCAATGGCTTGCATGTCTGCACTTTACAAATTTCTCCCTTTTTAACTTCTTTATCATCCTTTCATTTCACACTTATGCACAGCCTCTTTCTCACTCTCTCTCTCGTTCTTTAGGCAAATTAATTAACACGTTTTGCCTTCTAGTTTGCGTTTTTGTCCAGGTTCGGCCCAAATGCCTGAAAGCGTCCACAAAATTGTGGGATTTTTGTTAAAGCAATTGGGAAATCTCAAGCAGTGAGAAGTAATTTTCTTTCTAATTTTGTTTTTCCTGATGATTTTTGCAGTGATTGCAATCTTTTGCATCGTTTCTTTCTGTGCCTTTAGTTTGCAAAGTTTTCAATCCAAATTCATCTTACATTTCTTAAGTAGCGTATGGGATTTGCAGAGAATTTTCTTTTGAGTGAACTACTTATTTTTATTTTGAGTGAACTGACTAAATGAAATGGTTTAACATTATTAGCATTATTTGCTGTATTAATTGATGACAACGGAATACTTTCATGCTTACAACTAACATACAATTAATGACTGAGCATTGACTTAATAAAATATGAGATAATACATAACGATATCAGTCGATTGCTATACGAAAATCTCACTTGGTTGGTTAGTAATAGGCAACAACTATTGGTTTATACGATTTATACGATTATGTTTACATGTCGATGTATTTATGAGAGCAGCAATTGTAATTAGTCGATTTCGCATGATATTTGTTTGTATGGGATATTGTATTATTTATGGGGTAATTTTTTTTTTTTTTTATGTGGATGCCGATCAAAAAAATACAACACAAAATAGTTAACAACAAACATTGCAACAATAATTTACGGTTTTTTTTTTTTTTTAACATGCCGGCAAACAAAACAACAGAGCATTTTAGAAGAGGGCGAAGAGGGGAAGGCAGCGGGCGACGTGCTCGTTATTCAAACGAAAATTACGTATACGATTCTAGTATATAATTTTGTTGTTGTTGTTCTTCTTGCTGTTATTTGAACTACGCAAACATAACGAATTGTAGTAATTGTTTGTTTAGTTGTTCTTGCTTTTGTTGTTGTTGTTGTCGGCACTTACACATTTTTTTTATTCCCCTTGGAATCATAGAGTGGATCATAATTAGTCCTACAGAAGAATAACAGTTCATGTCATTGTAAAGTGTATAAACATATGCATGTGTGTGTGTGTGTGAGTGTGTTGTTTGGATAATAATTATTATTATGAAAAATAAAGAACAATAAATATATTTTAATGAAAAACACACACACACACACACTGGCTTGTGTAGGGATAACAAGTGTTGTAAGTGAGCTAAACAGTGAGCGTTAAAAGTTGTGGTACACTTACGGCTTTGGCAAAATTGTATTGTTCATGTTATCCTTCCATTGGAGATCGGTAACGAGCGCCTGATCCGGTACAGTTGGGCGACAGGTCAAAATTAGGGGTTTGCCAACAGGTTTGCGTTGCACTTCCTGTGTCGGATATATCTCCAATTTGGGTTGCATCTGAGCGTTACTCAACTCTGCAATAAACAAACGAAGATCAACGATTAAAAAGGTGCGAATAAAATAAATGTTCATATTTTTAAAATCAGTTTTTCACTTGTAACGCCATTTATAACACTTTGGAAATATCAGTAGGGAAATGAGAATACTGGGAAATTCAATTTAATTTCAAATTAAAACTAGATGACGTTGAGTAGAAAAAATCTCAATACTCAGGCAATAAAGGGCAAATATGCCAGGTGAAACGAAATCTTATAAATAAAAAGAGAAAATCAAATAGTTAAAGCTACTAATTCAAATATTTATCAGCAGGTAATCTTTAAGTCGAGCAATTCCCACTCGACTATTTCACACTTTTTAATTGTGCATTTTATTTGCCATTTGGTTTTATTTCTTCTGCTGCGTTGCATGAGTTTTTGGCGAGTAATTCAAATTTTAATTAACTTAATTGCCACTTTGCAAACAAAATTGAAATAAAAAAAGGGCGCATCTGAAAAAACCCAATGGGCTATTATGCATATTGTATAGTGGAATTATAAATAAATATATTTGTTTACATAATATATATATATATATATTCTTTATTATTAATTAAAGCAAGCTTTTATGTTACGAAATTTAATAACTACTCATTGTGTTTTTGTTTTTTTTTTAAGAGAATTAATTAATATTAATAAAACATTAAGCCAAAATAATTAAAGCTTTTTGAATAGATATCAATTGCATATTCGTCCCAAGTAGCACTAATATGTAAAAATAAGAAAAACAATTTTATAGTTAAGAGTTAAAGTTACGGTTTTTTTTGTTCGACTTTTGTGTAAACTTTCTTTTTAACTTTTAAATTGCCTTTTGTTATATTTAGCTTTTAATTAATTGCGGTCAATTAAACGCTCTTTTGTCTCTCTCTATCTTGGTGCGCAGCGACCCAACAATAAAGAATTAAAGTTGAAGTTCACAACTTTAAAAAAAAAACAAAAACGACAAGTCTTTGTTATTTACAGCTGCTGTTTGTTGTTGTTGTTGTCTGTCGCCTTTCATTATCATTTTCATTACAATTAAACGTCTTGGGCTATTTGTTTGACATTTTATTATAGGCATGACCAAAGGGAGAGAGAGACAGCGAGAGAAACCTCAAGTCATCTCATTAAGCGCTCCCCCAGTCAAGAAGTTGCCTTTGTTGTAGCTTGAAAAGTAGGCAGAAAGGGAAAGCTAAAGGGAAAGGAGGTTATAGAGCCTGAGCAGGCAGCGCCTGCGGTTAATGTGCGGCACTTAAGTGCGAAATTTATGTTCAAACGGTCAGTGTTATAAAAAGAAAAGGGGTTAAGGATTCTCTCTGTGTCCGTCTGTGTGTGTGTGTCTGCCACCCATCTGGCTAAGCAGGGCAGTTAATGCGAATGGCCACGATATCATGGCGCCAGCATTTATCTAACAACTTTACGGCTAGGTGCTGCTGCTGCTGCAGTTTCTTTCTTTTCCCTCGCTTTAAATGCTTTAAAGTTTAAAGCGGGAAAAAATGAGAACTTAAAAGATAAACACCAAACAGATTCTCAGTGCACTCGAGTGCATTATTCATTTAATGTAAATGAGTGCGCGCACAACACTTGAAACACACAAACACACACTCACTCGAGCGCCACTTTGATGCACATTTTCCCATCCTTTTTTACACCCTTTAACAAAAGGGGTTTTTTTTCTTTGCTGACCCAAATCTATAATCGACCAAGTTAACGCTTTGTCCATAGAGTAAATGTTTGTTTATGTTAAGGTAATTAAAAGTAATTCTGTATTACTGTAATATTCAGTTGACTTAATTGATAAACATATACATATATTTATTTTTAATAAATTTTTGGATTAAAAACAGCGAATTACTTTAAAGTGGATTTGTATGCCATAAAGTTTGTAAAGTAAAGCTTTTATATCCCCAGTATTGAAAAATATGTTATTGGGAATATTTGATTAAACAATGCTTTATGGTTTATATGTACATATATATATTTTGTTTCGGCTTAATCCCCGGCCATTCCTGATCTTGTTGTTATTTATACCATATTTTATATGCTATGCAAGTTTGTTTGTTTTTTTTATGTTTGGCTTTTAATGTATTATTTTCTCGTATTTTTTGTATTTTTTATTTGCATGCTGGCCAACATGAATAAATTGTGGTCTATGGCATTAAACTGAGAGCTGAATGCCAAAAAGCAGCGTCAAGTGGCTTGCAAAATTAAATATGAGAAATTTATATGCAACGCTGCCGCCTGTCACTGTCCTCCTCCACCGCCACCTCCCTCCTGCCCGCTCTCTCTGCGGTCCAATTAATGCATGCTGCAAAATGGCACCAACAAGGCTACAACAGCAACAGGAACAACAGCAACAACAACAACAATAAGAAATCTCGTGGATAGAAAACTTTCTATTTTATGCCGAAAATTGAATACTCTACATGATTTCGAAATAGCAAGAAAATTGACAAATATATATAACAAAAAATCATTTCTAAAAAATAAATATGAAATTTAATTTAAAAAAAAAATATCAAAAATATAAGTTTTGTATTTTAAATAATTATTCTTAGAATGATAAACAATATATATTTATATTTATAAAGAAAACAAAATTGAAATTATAAAACTCTTTTCACAGCTTTTGCCTTTTTGAATATAATCTTAATCAAATGATATTTTAGGAAATATTAAGAACAACATTTAAATACGAACAAACTAAATAACCAAAGTACTAACTTTACATTAGCTTAATGTGCCTGTCTGTGTGTGTGTTTGTGTGTGTTCCTGGCATGGTTAACTAAATAGTTAAATGGCGCTTGTATTGAGTGAATTCTGCATGTGCTTATATAAGTCACTTGAGTGGGCACTTAGCTAATGTGCTTCGTGTGTGTGTGTGTGTGTTTGCCAGTGTTGGAAAAGTGCCCCAAGTTTTGCGGTACGAGTGCCTTCGAACAGGCTGTATGTGTGTTGCACCGGGCGTATGCTTAATTTATATTTATTTTATTTTAAATGCATGCTGCATAAATAAAGCCAGCCACACACACAGAGCCAAAGATAAAGCGTGTGTGTTCGTGTTTGTGTGTGTGTCTTTGTGTTGGTGTTGGTGGTGTTGGTGGTGTGTGTGGGTGGGTTTTCCGGTTGCCGCATAAATAAACAAGCGGTTAAGAATTATCGCGTGCAGACGCAGGCGATATGCCACAGTGCCAAGACAGAATGGCGAGATAAACTCGCAAGAGCGAAAGGAAGCGCGAGTGCAAAAGAGACAGCGACATTTTTGGCCATACGGCTGTATTTCCTTTTTGCCAATCCTGTTTGTATTTTTTTTTTTGTTCACACCATTAAATGCAATGGGCTGGAGAAGTTTTTGTTGAAAAACAATTAACAATTGCACATTAAAAAGCGGATGTAAACGTATAAAAAATAATAATAAGGGCCAATGCGCAAATTAACACTCACACACACACACACACACACACACACACACACAAACATAGACATTGAATTTCAACTTTAAGTGCCGGCACACAGTTTGGCGAATCAGCTTCATTTTTTTTTGTTGGTATTTTCTTATATAGCCGTTAAAAGTTGAAATTAATATTTTTGTTTGCGCCAAAAAGTTTTGTATGGCTGCTGCTGCTGCTGCTGTTCCAAAAACAAAAATGACGTCGACATAAAAACAAAAAAAAAAACCAAAAACGAAAAGATGTTGATTTATGTAATTTTCTTTCAATCCTCTCTCTCTCGTGTCCAGTGCACCAGAAAGTTAGTTTTTGAATTATGGCAACCAACAAAATAAAAATGCGTAAAAACGCCGTCAGTCGGCACAAAATACAACTTTTGGCAAGGCAGGCAACCCAATACCCCCCCCCCCCCCCAACTATACAGGCTTAACTAACAGTAAAAAATATTCCCATCTAACAATAGTTTTTTGCGATGAGGCCAAGACGTGCCCAAGTGCCTTTCACGCCTATATATATTCGTCGGTCGTTTTGTGAGGTAGAGCTGAATGCAAAAAAATGAATATTTTCAACGTCAAATTTAGGCGCCATCCTCCCTTCACACACACACACACACATACATGCAGATCAAACGATTTGCTTAGATTGTTGTCTCTTTCAACATATTTGCCTTAAATATTTCTCGCTTGCTTCAAGGGCAATAAAGCAAGCCCCCACCCTGCCCGAACACCAAAACCAACTAGCTTAGTTATTTTTTATTTTACTTTGTACATACTTTTATTGGTAATAAACATTAGACGGCGCCTTCAAGTATGCTGTAAAAACATGTTTGGCATATTTGATGGCATACTTTTAGGCATGCATGCGTGCGCCTAGTCGCATCACCTAGCAATAGGTAAACGCTCCGCTCCGCTCCGCTTCACCATATGCCATATATTTTGCCAAGTCAAGTCACATGTGCAACGCAATCTGCTCGGTAAAATTTTCAAGTTTTATTTGCACTCGTTACGACAACGACAAATCTCCGTTTCGTTTTCTTTGTCTTCCAAAACATGTTGCATACTTTTCTCCTTCGCCCCCCTGCCACTTGGGGTGGCAACTGGAGCGCGGCGTCGCCTCAAGTGGTCGCCCATGTCGCGTTTTTTGTTGTTGTTGTTGTTGTTTTCTTCATCCATTTGTCTGTCTGTCTATCGCATGCCCTTTGAATTCACAAATATGCCAAACCCATACACACCCATTACACACACACACACACACACACACACATATCCATTATGCACACCCATAACACACAACAGAAGCGCTTATAAAGAGCGACATTTGCCATTGACAGTTTTGTTGCATGCCCCATACAACTACATATAAAATGTGCTACACTTCAGCGTGTGTTATTAACTTTTTGGCAGAGAATGTAACAGTTAACCTTCGTTTCAGAATAAGTACAGTATTAACATTAAGCAAAAATTTATTACTTTTTTGTAGTAAATCTTCATCGAAAGTTTTTGGTAATTAAAATTTTCATATAAATTCCTTATAAGGTATACTTCTGGTGTCGTATACTTTCCGTTATAAAAATCATTCTGTTGTTTTTGCTGCTATTTTGCTGCCTCCAAAAGTCGATTCCGCTCGAGGATAGTTTGGTCTAAATGGGAGTCTGGGGCAGAAAGCAAAAGAGGTTAGGGCAAAGTGTTAGGAGCTGCTGGTTACGCCCTCGAGCTGTTCCTTTGACTGTGAATTGCTTTGGCGTACACACTTAAGAGCGCTGTCATTTTAGCTGTCATTTAGGACAAACAGACAGTCAGTTAGAACTAGTTTTGGGTTAGGGAGCGAACAAGAAACAAAAAAAAAATAACAGTCCAACATTAAAACATTGTTAGAAATTTATTAACAGAATTTTCTTCAAGATATAAATAAGATTTTTATTAACAGAATTTAAAGTTATTGAAATAAGTTGAATGCAAAACTTTATAATTTTGTTCGATTTTTTAGGGTGTCTTATTTAATCTTTCTCTAGTATTATTTTCATTTATTATTTGTGGCAAAACTTACAGCGCATTATTAAGTCAATCAATTCTTAAAGCACATAATTTCATGGACATTTTGTTGTTGTTTTGTAGCCAAAGTGACAGGCAATTTGTTATTGACTGGCTGATTGTTGCGCCCAAAAGCAGGCAACAAAAATCGTTAATATCTTTATTGTACTATTATGTAGTGAAATGACCTTCAATGGCCCGAAACGAAGGTCAATTTGTTATGTGGGGGTTTTTTTTTAATGTCTAATTGACACAAAATGTCTGCACTTGAAAATGCTATTGTGTCTGTTTTTCTCTCCCTCTCTCTGATAGGGCGGGAATGGGTGTGGGTGTGTGGGTGCGGCGTCTGTTTGGCGACCCAGAAACACAGAAAGTCAGGAAAAAATGCCACGCTGCAGCGTCAAGTGTTTCAATTGCCAGCCAATGCTAATACAAATGAGGTCATTATGAGCGCATCAAGCAGAACTAAAAACCAAAAGCACTAGCTGAAAGGGAAAGAGTTTAAAGGGAGAGGGTTGGGGGCTGAAAGTTAAAAACTCACACCGTCTCTTCTCGGCAATCTCTCTACCATCGGCGTAATGGCAAGCCAAGTGGCGACAAAGTAGTTCAAGTTTTTATCTCTTTGTGTACTTTTATATTTTTTGTGTTTTGTTTTTTTGCTTTTGCTTTTTGCTTTTTGGTTGTTCGGTTGGCCAAAGCCATAAAACGGCTAATGAAAACTTGATGAGCATTGAACAAGTGGCAACGCCAGGCGAGCAAAGCGCAAAAGCAACTAGTTTAAAAGGGAATAAAAAGAGCAAAACGTGTGAAAATAGTCAGCGGGGAATAATTGAACATAATGTAATGGCCAAAAGCGCAAGTGAACCGCAAAACTTGAATGCAAGTTGTTAGAAAACCAACAGATTAACTGCAAATTGCTTTGACAAAAGAACACTGACGAGTTCAAAAAAACAAAAACATTTCAACTCTTACGGAGCTCATTACCAAAAATGCTTTATGCTTCATTAGAATCTTAAGCCATTTCATGACGTCGTCATCTCTATCATTTCAAGTGCAAAATTATCAAATCCAAAGTTATACAAACAAAATTGCCAAACATGCTGTATCAATATTAGATAAGCACTTCAGCAAACAATAAAACAATAGTCAACAGTTTTTAGATTTTTTTTCAAAAAGGTTGGGTTGCCAAACAAAGTGCAAACAAAACAGACGCGAATTGCATAAAAAATATGAATAAAATGACTTTATATAGTACATATATATAGTACTAAGTACTATAAAAAAAAGTTCAGAGATCAAAAGATGGCCAAACAAAATGGCGAGAAAATGTTACAGCGACAAAAGTTTTTCAATCACATTCTTGCCAGAGACAAAGAACGACAGGGCGCCAACGAAAAAATAGAGAGAACAAGAGAGAGAGAAAGAGGAAGAGAAAGAGACACACAAGGTAAGTTTTTGTGCTGTCTTCGGACTTAGCCAGGACATTGCTGGATATTAAAAAGTAGTTTGGTAACAAACTGACAAAAAAAAATTTAATTAATATAAGAAAACCGAACATTTTCAACGCCCGAAACTGAAAGTTGGCAAATACCAAAAATATTATAAAAAACAATGGCCATAATTGCGGCTCAGCTTAGAAAATACCTAGTATAATCGAATAAAAAATTAAGCGAAATATAGATTGAAAAAATAAAAATAATCACAGAAAATATTTTATTTAAAAAAAACAAAAAACAACAAATTAAAAACAATGAAAAAAAAGTTAAACAAGCTTAAAAAAATAAATACCATACTATAAATATTTTTTAAAATTTTATTTCATTATTTAAGGCTGAGGCATTTTTACTTAAAGAACTAAAATAATTTAAAATAAAATGTTTTTAGTACGTTTGATACAGGGTATACTAATAGAATACAACAAAAAAAAACTCGAACGAAAAAAAAAAGAAAATTTCGAGAAAAAAAAGCTTCAAAAAACTTGAGCTTATTATGCGCACATAACTTTTATATTCGGTTGCTGGCCTTGTCGCTGCTGCTGCTGCTGCTGTTCTCGCGGCTGTTCGTCTTTTTTAAGTTACTTTGCCGTATTAAGTAAACTTGACTGATAAAGTTCTTTAGCAGCCCGTCCACCCCACCACCCACTAACCCCCTGTCACTTTCTTGGGTTTTAAATTCGCGCTTTGGGCGCCTACAAAACGGCGCGTAAAAGCTCAATGACCAGTTGGAGGGGGGCAGGTAGCGTAGAGGCGCTTGCATCTGAATGGTGTGTGTGTTTGTGTGTGTGTGTATTCGATTAGGGGGCATGAGGGGGTTGAGGTTGTTAGCTGCTTGGTTTGTTTTTCGCTGACGAGCGGATTGTGCCGCGTGGCTTATGGCGAAAAAACGAAAACACCGCCGTTCAAAGACGTTTTGAAAGGGCGAAAAAAAAAAATTGCACGAACTTGTAACTTGGCTCTAAAACAGCCGCCCCGCTTCTACCACCTTAATCCCACTTCAACACACTTTTTTTTTTTGCAGTTTTTTTGACTGTTTTTTGATTTTTTTTTGGTTTTAAGTGCTTGAATATGTCTTGTTAAGTAAGCAGTTAGTTTTATTTTTTTGGAACATGTTGTCTATGGCTGATGTTTCAACCACCTACCCCACACAAAAAACTTTGTGCCATCCTTGCCCGCCCGCCCTCACTCCTCGTTAGCACAAGCTGCATCAAGTTTTTGGCTGCAAGGCAAAAGTTGCAACGAGCGCTACGCTGTTTTTTTTTTTTTTTTTTTGGCTCTGCTGCTGCTGCTTTTGGACCAAAAGTTTTGTGTTGGCTTTTATTTATTTTACTTTGCTGCCCTTTTTTGTTTTTGGTCGGCAACTTTAAGCAAACCCCAAAAAGCCAGTCGGCAACTCTCCCCCCCCCCCCCCCCTCTCGCTCTATCAGCAAAGTCGCAAGTTCAAAGAAGTTGTTTTGAAAGCATCTTCTTCTTCGTATTTTCTTTCTTTCTTTTCTTCGCATGTGTGTGACATAAGTAAGGCTAAGAAGCTGCCACATCTCGGTATCTTGGGTATTTGGTATATCTGGCCAGAGCTTACAGCTTCATTTCACCAACCCATTAAAAGCACACAAACACACACAAACACACATACTTATACAAATTTTAAAGCTCTTAGTGACAGCTTTAACAACGGCAGAAAGAAATCAGAGCATTAGAGAGAGAGAGAGAGAGAGAGAGAGAGAGAGGAGGAGGAATTATAAAAGAAAGAGTGAAAAATTGATGAAATGCTCTGACAAAATACTTTGTGAATGTCAAAGATTTGAAGAACGCTGGGTGGCAACCCTACTTAAACTTCGGATTCTTATTACTTCAAAATCGCAAATGTTGCGCTTGTTTAATTACTGGAAATTGGAAGCAAATGCAAGGCGAGAATATTAAACTTGGTTCAAGTAGAATTTAGATTGATTGTTTTTTCAATAATAATTTCAATATTAGTTGATCCGATTTATTCGAACTTACATTTGAAACTTTTGTATAAAATTAACATATTAATTTTTTTTTGCAAAACAAAAAAAAATTCAGTTAGCTGGCAATTTCTGTGGATCGGTCAACAGACTGGATTGGCATTCGCTTCAGTTGAACTTGAGCGTTTAATGAGCAATTGTGATGCATCCATTGCACCCACTGCACCCCGTCGTCCCGTCAGAAACCACAAATTCTCGTTTCGGTACAAAAGTTCAATTGCATAAATTAACCAAAGCATTTGCGCACACACTAAATTCCACAATGCAGTTATATACATACATACTATACCGCAGCGTTGCCAGCTCTCGCAACATTATATTGATGCATGCTACCGATGGGGCAGCAGATGGTAGTTGGGGGTGGCATTGTCCGGCATTCGAGTGAACTCATTAAAATGCCATTTAATTAATCATCGCAAAACGCAAAACGAACAGAACGAAGCCGACAAAATGCTGTAATTCAACGCGCCACACCCCTGCCCCTCCGCCTACACAAAGCTTAATTATAACATTAGAGGGGGCGGCGTGGAGGACTTTTGATAATATGCTGCAGCGGTCGATTGATTCATTTGTGCGGAAGAGAGAGAGAGAAATACTCAAACAATTGTTAAAAAAAAAGGAACAAAGAGTGCAAAAACAGCTCAATCAACCGAAAAAGAGAGAGCGAAAGGGAGAACGTTAGAGAAAGAGCGAGATGGCTTAGACTTAGACGCTTGGCTCAGCTGCCCAATTGAGCTATTGAAAAGTGGAACTCAACGGCTCAACAGTTTCCCGATTCAGCCGGCTGGCGGCTTTCAGTCAACAGCCGTGTGGCATCAATCAAGCCATCAATCAAAATTTCCCATTTCCCCCTGCATTATATCTAGGGTTGCATCGATCAAGTTTATGCTCGTCAATTTTGTACACTCAAAAAAACTCAAAACTAAGATTGAGATTAAGAACGAAAATTATCGAAGACCGAAGAAATTTTATTCCATAAAAAAAAACCCATTAAATATATTTTGGAGTTTTTGTAACAGATAAATGTTCTGACATTTGAATTTTTGTAGAAATATGTATGTATATAAATTCTTTGAGGTGTAGTTTAGGCTTTGCTTTTTGTTACCTGACTGCTGCTTGCCACACCCACAATCATATCCTTGCTGTTTGTCGCATGAGGGTTGCCTTTGGGCCAGCCGATGATGGCCCATCGATCAAAAATTGTGTTAGTCTCTCTCTCTCTCTCTCTCTGTCTCAAGAGAGTGCGACAAACTAGTTGAATAGTATCTGCATAAGCAAACGACACAGAGACCTTATCGGTTTTTTTCTTCTCTTTCTTTCTTTTTTTCCTTTTTTTGCAGTCATCAATTTGCTTTTTGATTTGCCGATTTGCTTTGGTTTCAGTTCTTTTTAATTCTTGGCATTTGCCTCAGCAGAGTTTACATTTGGGATATTTAGCGATTTAGCGACTCTCGAGTCCGATTGAGATGTCAATGCTGCTGCTGGATGATAGATGAGATTTGTCTGCTGCTGCTGCTGCTGATTTTTCCCTCTCTTTACATACATCCTGTGAGTTTTGTTGCATGCAACAGCAACAACAACAACAAAACTGACGCACACACTTATTGCTTTATCTAATTTGGCCATATGTTTGAGAGCGGAAGCAGGAGTCTTTTTTTTTTTTTTTTGGTATGACAGATGAGGGCCTCCAGCCGTAAAAAATCGTTGACATTTGAATGGCATTTTGGATTCGACGAGTTCAAGTTTTTTTTTTTTTTTATCATTTAAATGTTAATTGCATTATAATTGAATGAAAAAAAAAATAATACTGTGTTAAGCCTTAAGAGCTTGTTGAATCGAACAATAAATGTTTCAGTTGCAATTTTTCGTTTTGTTGGTAGATTATTCGATAAAGCTTAAAGTTAGTTAAAGTAAAATAACAAATGGATTTCCTTTTTGAAGCTTAACAAATTCCAATTCATTTCACTCAATTCCATTCAATACATACATTCGCTTGATTGATCAACAATTTTGCATCAATTTCAATTAAAAATAAACCAATTTCACAAATTTAATCAACGTTATCGTTGTAATCAACACATTTAATTACTGCAAGTTTTCCAAAGCCATCAATATATATATCCTTCAAATAAAATAGTTTGTTCTAACCGCAAAACACCAAATTTTTCTGCTTGACAAAGAAAAGCTTTAACAACTTTGAGATACATTTATTTGTTGTATCTTCTTTGTGTGCAATTGGCATTCAGTCATTATTGAGTGGAACAAATTTTTGTTGTTGTTGTTAACTGTAGGTTAAGTGACTCAAACTGAGTTGACAAACAAGAACGAGAGAGAGAGTGTAATAAAAACAATTTACAATTTGAATTGTTTGAAATGTACAAACAACAGAGTATTCAATAAATATATTGTGCAAGTGCACTCACTTTACACAGCACATCATCCCTCTCTCTCTCTCTCTCTCTCTCTGTTTTTCTCGTTTCTCTGGCTAGAGCGAAATTAACACCATCACACAAAGTAATTGACTTCAATTAAAAAATAATTCCATACAAATAGCTGAGCGGTTACAAATGCGGTTGTCAAATGACCAGCAAAAAAGCAGAGCAAACCGATGTATTTTCATTTTCAACATTTCCAACATATCCCCCAAAGCAATTAGCTATTGATATACCCTTTATAGTTGTCAAAGAGGCATATGTATGTATATAGCATGATTTTCAACTCAACTGCATGTTTAATTTTACTAATTTTACAAAATAGTTCACAACGGAGTTGCCACCCAGTCAAATTACAGGCACAGTAGGCATAAGTTAGCTTTAGACAAATTTCTAGTTTCTTAGGCTCAAAGTGATTGAAGTTGCTGACTTTAAATGTATTTGATTTGAACTAAGAATTTCATGCAAAGTATTTAATATTCAAACATACAAATTCAGCTCTTTCCCTCACCTTTCTCTCTCTCTTTTACATTGGTTTTACAATGGGCTAATCAAAATGTGAACAGATACAGGGTGTCGGCGCTGTAGGCACGTGCAAATGAAATGGAAATATAAAAACCAAAAAAAAAAGATACAAAACACAACGAACAACAGTAACAACAGATAATAATGTAAAACAATTGACAATCAACAGGCATGGGCCAAAAAAAAGTTCTTCTTTTTAGTATTTTTTTCCATTCATTTAGCATTCATTTAATTCAGCCGCATCAATTTCGAATACATTCAAATCAATAGAAAAAAACATATCTAAAATACTAAATTCTACAGCTATAGGGAGGGAAGGGGGCGAAGGGGGTAGAAGGGTGTTGTTTTGTGGGATGCTGCGTGCATGTTTATGCATGCAAATGAGCGCATTTTCATTTACTATCTGGCATCTCTCTCTCTCTTTTTTTTTACCCTGATTGCCAACAAACTGGCATCTGTCTCTCTCTCTCTCTCTCTCTTTTTTTGTCGTGTTTGGTCTGCTCCAATTTGCATATGTGTGCGTGTGTGTGTGTGTGTGAAAGTTTATTTCAATTGTCATTATAATTAACAATTTCATGTGGTTTGCTACTACAACGTATTTTGTGTGTTTTTTGCCATTTCCTTGTTTTTTTTGCGACCAAAAAAAAAAAAACACAACTCAAAGTATTCCACATTTGTTGCAATCAAAATGTGGCTGACCAAAAGGTAGGGCAGGGAAAGGCGGGTGCATGAGTGTTTTTGTGAGGTTTGACAGTTAGTCGAAAACTGGCCACAATAGAAGCTGTGCTAAATGTAATAAAACAATTTAATTATCAATTTGGGGCAAAAATTGTTAACGAAAAACATTTTTTTTGGTTATCAAAATCAAATAAAAAACAAGTGAGGAATACATTTTAAATTGTTTTTTATAACCATAAGGACAGGAGATTGTATTTCATATATATTCATTTAGCTTAGTACATTTGATAAGTTAATTTCTGTAAATTTCAACTTTGCACATATATCAACTTGACATGAAAAAATAATTTCTATACAAAATAAACAATTATTGATATATGTATATCATTAACCTATTTAAAAAAAAAAAATTAGTTAAAAATCGACTGAGTAAAAGTTTCGAAAATTATTAGTGAAAAACATAGTGCACATATATCAATTTTACTGACGTATAAGGTAATATTATTTTGCCACTTTATTTAAATTACTTAAAGCACAAATTAATTTCAACAGTATTTAATATGAATTAAATAAAATTTAATTACTGTAAAATCCCAGTTTGGCATTTGATTTCATTATATTTAATTTAACGCATATTTGATTTTAATTAAATTGAAAAGCCGTTTAAACATTAATAAAGAATTATAAGAATTTCAAAAGTGAATGATTATGTTACGCGTCGGGTGGAAAGTGAAACTTTTATAAAATTCAATTTTCAGTTGCCTGCATTCAAACTGATTCGCGGCATTGAAACAATGGCAATAAATTTCTTAACAACGCTTCGAGAGCCTGAGTAATTTATGGCCGAAAATGAAAAAGCTCAGACAGAGAATTGACTAGGTGCCAAAAGCACATGCATCATGCTACAAACAAACAGTTGGAATTGTCTGGAGGGGGGTGGTTGGGGGGCGTGGTCAAGCGACGATAAGGCCGGCCTTTAAATATTTAATTAAATTCACACAAAAACCACATTTTGAAGTGGCTGCTGCTGCTGCTGCGGCAACAAACGAAACAACAACAACAACAACAATGTAACAGCAGCAGCTGCCCAAGAAAAGCCAAGAAAGTAGTTACAGAAGAATGGAAATGCTTTTTTGCGGTTGGCATTGAAATGAGTTAAGTGCAGCGGAGCTCAGCAGCAGCAGCAGCAGCAGCAGCAGCAGCAGCCAACAAGTAGTAGTTCGACGTACGAAGGGGGGGGGGGAGCTATGGGTGTATGAGTGAGATGCGAGGGAATACGCCCTATGCTTTCTGTGTTGGTTGGCTTGGGCAACACTTGCAGCAAAATGCCACTGACAACCAAAGGAAATTTATAGCAAAAATGTATGTTGTTGTGCGTTTCAAACACACACATGGACAATATACGCAAATATATATATATATGTATATATATATTTTGTATTCCGTTCTTCATATACTTTTATTGCACAAATATCTGTACTCGTCTCGTTTTGGGATGGCTGGCGGGGAAGCGGGGTGACTAAAGATGCAGCAAGCTGGCAGCCCGAGAGCCCCCGAACAGACATGTGTCAGCTGCAAAGCGACCAAGCCGACACTGAAGGCCGCTGCTTGAGGGTGGGGCTAAGAGATGGAGAGAGAAGCTTCCACTTAAAAAAAAAAACGTATATATGTTTAATAAAGAACTTAAAAACTTGACAATTATGATATTAATGTTTTTGATATAGAAAAATATAGATTTTTAACTGCTTTTTTTATCGCAGGCAGCTCAAATTTTATTGCAATGAATTTTTATTGCAGTTTTTGTTTCAGTTCAAAGTTCTTTCCTCGCTATTTGATCTTAATTGATTGCAGGCTTGCCATTTGTATTAGTGATTAAAATAAAATATATACAATTAGTTTTTCTTAGTTTGTTTTTTTTTTGTAGTGAACTCGAACTGTTTGGGCACTCATTCATATACATATGAAATGAATATTTGAATGTTTAAATGCCGCCGCCGACACGCGGCTCATAAATCACTTGCCCAAATGTGTGCGACGATGGGCCCGAATAAAAAGGGGGCACACAAAACTGACTGACTGCAGTAAAGAGCCGTTACAGTCTGTGGTATCTGGAATCCTTTGGCCTGCCCAGCCCGGCTGCAGTGCATCAAGCGTGAAAATGGCAGCTACTCGTTGCTAATTCTTTGTAGTCACTGTTTGGCGTTGAAGCGTGTCAACAACAACAATAACTAACCTCCCCATAACCCATACATACATGCATACAAATGTCACGCCCATAGTTGCTGTGCCTCATTTAAATGTGTACAAATATTCTTGCCACTTGCCACAACACAAGAGGAATTTTGGGTTGGACAGCTTTAATTGCAATAAATATGCTGACTGCTGGCTACGCCTCGGCCAGGTTTTGTGTCAACTTAAAACCTTCGACTGAAAGACAAACAGACATTTATGGACTGTTGTTGTTGTTGTTGTTATAACTATAGTTGCACAAATGACTGGACACTTTTTGCAATTGTTTTGTGTCAAATATTTCGGCTTGCCAGTCGACAGACAGCCAGAAATGTCATTAAATATCTAACAAATAAGAGAGAGAGAAAGAGAGAGAGAGAGAGAGAGAGAGCGGAGCGGAGCGGAAGAGTATGACACGTTTAAGTGCTTTTCTATGCATGCCACACAATTTACATACACAAAACAAGAAGGCTCTAGTCGGGATAGCCCGACCAGAAGATACCCTGCACCCAGTTGCAGTCCTTGCGTCCTAAAAGTATGCTACAAATAAGAATCAATTGAAACAAAACTTAAAACTGACTTAACTTTACGATATTTCCGGTGTTTCTAAACCGATTCGAAGGAAATTCTGACATTAGTTCTATCGTTACCCATTTTTTCAACCTCCATTTTTACATTTTTCGGATTCGATATTTTTTTTGTAATCGATTCTATGTGTATATCGGAAACCAGAATAGTTATCGGTAATTTGCAACAAACCTGTTCTGCTCATGGTATAGAAGAACTTAAATTCAAAACCTGAAGTCTCCAGCTTTTGTAGTCTCTGAGATCTACGCGTTCATACAGACGGACGGACCATTATACCCTGATTTACCCATTTCTATGGGTTCAGGGTATAAAAAGGAGATTTAAAAGCATTGCGAAAAATAAGGCAAGAAAAAAAAAGAAGTGAAAACCAAAAAATGTGCTTAAATTAAGAACGGAATTGTTTAAATCTTTGCAAAGTTTAAAATTAAATTTGTAGGCTGATTAGTAAAACTTAACTCCCCAATCAACTAGATATAGTACTATATATTTTTAAGAAAAAGTTGTATGTTTTTTGTTTGTTTTTAATATGAAATTTCCAAAGAATTTTCCGTGTAAAAATGAAATCAAGAGTATTTTCAATAACTTTATACTTAATGAAAACTAATTAAATAATATCTCACAATTGAAAGTTATTCAAATGGGTTTATTAAAGTTGATTGAAATTGCCAGAACTGACTTGGCTTACAATGTGAGAACGCAAATGTTAATGTTGCAACATGCTTCTTCTTTATCTGCTGCACGTGATTGCATAAATTGATAGGGTGAATATAGTGTTTGAGTTAATGGCAATTGAAAAGGAAAATTGAAAAGGGAAAAGTGCATGCCTCAAAACCATTCAATTGCATACATACATATGTGTGCTATCAAATGTGTGTGCGTGTGTGTGTTTATGACTGTACTGTGTCACCTTATCTTCAGATAAATCTTGCTCGCTGCACAGCACCATTAATTGGAACACACAAAGCGTAATGTGGTGATGGCGAGGTAGATGCATTGAATGGGCATTTGAGTAGGGCTCGCGGGAGAGGGGGGGTGTGTGTAGTCGGTTTTGAATTGACTAAAGACAACTAAGAGAAAAGCGGGTTGAGAAGAAACCCACTGAACACAAGCAGTTGAGCATACACTCAGCGAAAAAGCAAAGCATTTCAATCAAAATTGTAAACCATGAAATCAATAGAAATAAAGAATTGATTTTGATTTTTTAAGGTATCCAAAATATCAACTGGAAAGTAGGGAAAAGAGGAACCCACCCGACCCGACCCGACTCGACCCTTAAGCTGTGAATTGATAAACCCTCTTTATTTTTCAGAGTGTAGTCGATGCCTTTAATGGCATGAGCAGGCAACGGAGTGCTACTTAAGATCCTTCTATGGCAGTAGCACCAGCAGAACCAGCAGGTAAACGAGGGATGGCAAGCTCAGAAAGAGGACCCTAGAGAACCGTACAGACAGGTGAAGAGAGACAGAGAGGGAGCGGGAGTGAAAGAGATACATAGATAACGGGTTGGCTGGCATTCAATAAAAAGGATTTTGGCGTGCGCTCGCTTAAGACGTTGATGAAGGAGCTGCCAGCTAAGGAGCAACAACAACAACAACAACAACTGGCAGTTCCTCAGTTCGACATGGCGCGTCCAAAGTGCATGAAAAGTGAAGTGTGTGTGTGTGTGTGTGTGGAAACAAAGTGCAGGTCCTCAGAGAGAAGAAGGGTGGTTGGGTGGATGGTAGACATCATCATTATCATTATCATCATCATCGTGAGTCCTTGCAGGATCCATTCAGCGTTGAACTATACTATATATATATATATATGTATGAGTATTTCCTGGCCCCCAGCCTGTACAGCAAAGTACAGCTACTTTATGCCAACAGCTCCTGCAGCAGCTTCATCCGCTCCAGCGCTTTGCATATGCATGCGTTTGTGTGTGTGTGAGTGTGTGTGTGTTGCCTTCTGTTTTGCTTTTCCAGAATGCCCCGTTTATTTCTTATAGTTAACGCATTCCGAAAGAAACAGAGAGAGTATTTTGATTTTTTATCACACGAATCGCGTCGAATGTATTTCAATTTGGCAAAAAATCGAAATAATAATTGCAAGAACATCTTTTTCGTATTATTTTGGAATATTTTAGTTGATATTTTTGTTTTGTTTTGATATGATTAAAGAGTATCTTTAGTTCGGCGTGTCAGAGTTAACTCTTCCTCTCTCCTGTTACAAGCATTTATTTCTTTTAATTTCATGTTTCTGTTTTTTTTTTGTTTGCATTATTTTGTCTTGCGTCTCAGTTCCAGCGCCAGCATTATTTCTGCAACACATTCATTGCCCCATGCTGCGTTGGTGTGGCGCTATTAACACTTTTGTCGTCATTTCTATGGAAGGGGGGATCGGATCCGGGTCGGGTTGGTGGCGGGTGCTTGCGTTACGCAGGTGAGTGCACAGCAAAGGGTGGGGAGGGGGAAGCGGAATGGAATAAACGGAAGTAAAGACTTCCGCTTAATGTTGGCGCCCCTTTAAGCTCTCCACTCTTTTCCGCTCATTTCCAGTTTTTGCTGATGAAGCTATTCGATTTAAAAAGGGGACAAGATGGGGAGGAGATAGGTAGGGGCCCGGCCCTCGTTTGCCTCTTTCCCCAACTTGTGCCCGGTGGCCGGCCGTGTAAGCGAGAAAGCGAGCCCAAAGTGTCATCTCGAAATTGGGAGCAAGCAGGAGCGGATGGGGAGATATGTATTTCTGGAACTGTCGTGTCCGCTGATTAGGGTTGTTGCCGCTGCTTGACGCACAATGGCCGACACCAATGACATGATGACGTGTACAAGTGGTTTTTTTTCAGCTTTTTCTTTTCTTCATTCCATTTTGTTATGTACAAAGGATTCTATAGAAAATTGAGGTTACTTTGAGCATTGAGACGATGATAATCTAATGACGATGATGATGATGTTTTGTTGGGGAAGTACATTAACATGAAGCAAGATTATCGGAACACTCTGACCGAAATAATTAGCATAGCATGGGTTATCGATAAGGAACATTTGGAACAAAGGCATAAACATATTTAAATTTGTTAAACGTTAAACGAGCGCTTCAGATACATATCGTTTATCGATAAGTGCGCATGAAATCCATACAAATGACCATTTCCGCATGCAAAACATTTGCTAAAGGGATTTGCATTGACAGCCGCAACAACAAAAGGCAAAAAACAAAAAAAACCGAACAAACGAACGAGAGCGAGAAAAAGTGGAATGTAAATGAATTATTTATGAATGGCATTTGGGATGCCACTTAATTTCGTATGTAATCCCAATCTGGGCAACCCAAACCACAACCTCAACCTCAGCCTCAACACCATCACCATCACCCAGCCCTCGGGAACCTTTTAAGATAGGTTCACGCACAATCGATAATTCATATGCATGGCATTGCTTGCCAGAGAGACTAGCGAACACAGTATTGTGAATGTATGTGTGTGTGTGTATGTTTGTGAGTGTAAGTGGGTAATTCGTTTTTTGACTTTTCCTTTTCCTTGTGATATTATTATTATTTTTTTGCTTTCTTCCTCTTTTAGCATTTTTACGTGCGAATTTTTGTAGCCCATTTTTGATTTTTTTATTTATTTTTTTTTTTGCATGCCAGACTCTTGCTGCAAGATTTATGCGGCGTATGTGCGGTGTGTCAATTTTCTCAGGGTATTTCAACAAGCAATTCCGAGCAACGCCTGACCCCCCTCCCTGCCCCCCACGAACCCGACCCTATCCAACACCTTTTTTTTTTTTTGCTGCCGCATTCCCTACGCTCACTTATGCAAAGTGGCTGCAGAGGATGAAAGTGCAGAGATTGTCGTCTCCATCGTTGTCGTTGTCGTCATCGTTATCGTTGTTGTTATCGTTGTTGTTGTTGTTGTTGCCAGCCAATGAAGTGGAAAATGTGAATTTATATGAACGACTACGCGGCATAAGTAATAAAAAGTCGATGACGTTCAGCTCTCTAGCCTTCAACTGTTACACAAAAAACCCGACCCGACCCGACTCGACCCGGTACAGCACGGTTTGGTACGGTATGGTCCAGCCTCGCCGGGGCTGATGCCCTGTTAAGATAATTTTAACGATGTCGATAAACTTCAATTTCATTGCCTGCTGACTGACTGCGGACAATTCGGAGAGCCGCGCGGGCAAATGGACGGATGGCAGAAACCTCTGATCCGCTTGCCAATCCAAACAGATGCAACGGCTTGTGAGGGGTCCTACCAAGAACTACCGAGTCCAGGCGACTACTACTGCTTATGCTGGCGTTGTGCCCATTTATGTGGCGACTTTTGCTTGAATGGCATTTAACTGTGTAATATTGGATAATGCTTTCGATGACAGCGATGGCACAGCATGTGCCACGATTGGGTGACAAAACCGACCTACCACCCAAAACACCCTCTACCCCTACTACCTACTCTTCTTCTTCTTGGCGCCTACAGTTCAATAGATCTTGATTACATTTACGTTTCACGTTTACGACTCAGCCACTCAACATAGCTCAGCTTATAAGTGAAGCTGATTTATTTTCGTTTAAGCCAATACGCTTATTGAGTTATCGATAATATATCGATTGTAGACGTAGCCGGCTTAGAGCTTGGGTGAGTTGATGATTTAGTTGCTCTATAAGTAAGCGATTTGCTTTACTGCTTTCGCATGGCCTAAGCAATCGATAATATTTAGTTTGCAGACGTTAACTAAGAAGAACTTAGATGGTTGAATAGAATAAATCTGTTTCAAGATCTGTCTGTTTAATCTCTTGCAATTCATATTAATATATGTACGTACCAAAGATAAGCAAACCGCACTTCTATTGATATATCACTTGTTTATGTTGGAAACCTTTTTCCACTTACATTTGAAAATTTGTTAAAAACAATTTGAGGCTTATCGATTGCGTCTGTCTGTCATACTGTAAATGGGCAGGGACATTGGCAATTAAGAGCTGCCCGGCGGACCTATCAAAAATCGTAACGCAAAATGCATTCAGTTTGCAATCCAATCAAATCAAATTCCACTTATGCCCGGAGACCCGGAGGCCATTCCGGTAAGTGCTGGTTACCCCAGCCGGGGACAAAAAAAAAAACAAACAAAGAGGCAACAAAAAAAAAGCTCAACACTCTTTCTGTGCTGGTAGCAGTTGTTTAATGTGCGCGTATTCAATTCATAACCACGTATCAGTCAGTACCCGACACCCACTACAACAACCGCCCCTTAAAGCACCCTACAGCACCCCTGCCGGTTAGCTCCTAGCCGTAGCGCAGCGGTCAATGTGAAGCAGTTGGCTAAAGCCTCTGGCTATTTCGGGCTGGATAAATATATATATGTTTTTTTATTTTATTTTTTGCCGTGCCCATCTCGTTGTGGTTAAATGAATTTTATGTGTGCGTGTGTGTGAGTGTGTGTTGATTTTTATGGGTTTCATTTCTGGCTGCTGTAGTACTATAAACTCAAATCCCAATCGCCCCTTTCGCGCTCTTTGTATGTGTGTGTGTGTGTGTGTGTGTGTTAGTGCCTGATGATGCTGACAATATTTTTTCGATAGCTTTTGCAGGTTTTCACAACGATTCATTTCATTTTTTATTTTATTATTTAGAGTTTCGTTTGCCGCACAGCTCTTTGCTCCATTTTTGCACATTTCCCTAAAGCATTTTTTTGTGCAGTTGGTTTTTTTCTTCTCGCTTTTTTTTTTTTGTACATACATACATATTTTTTATTATTATTTTTCAGCTTTGGCTGTTGCACATTTTTCATGTCACTAAAAAGCTTTCCGCCACATGCCGCCATACCGTCTACCGATATATTATACATATATGAACACACAATCCTTTCGGAAAAATTCTGTTTGTGTGTTTATCGAAAGCGCATTGCCCTGCCAAAAAGCAAAGGCTTTTGCAATTGCTTAAGTATTAGTAAGCTAATACTGAGCAGCGTTGGTGTTTCTCATGTGTGTGAAAGCTCGGTGTAAAAGCTGACTTATTGGGCTTAGTATTGAAGCTATTGAGCTGCATCCAAAATTCGTTCAATAAGTGTTTAATTAAAGTCTAAAATTATAGTTTAAGTCAACAGAAAAATTGCTAAACATTTGCTGCTGCGCTGGCCGAACGTTTTTGAATAATGAAATATGCCCTTGTTGCAGTAACAGCCTATGAATTTTGGATATATTTACTACGTGGAATAAACATATAGACACAGATGACAAATAAAAAGGAGGAATGTATATTTGTACGTTTTGTTGATAGCAAATGTTTCTGTCGCAGTTTATGCTCTCGCACCTGCAACAACTGTGTGTGTGTGTGTGTGTGTGGAGTGCTATCGCTGGCTGGCATTTAATAGCATGTGTCAAGTGCATTGAAAAAGTCTATTTACGTTTGCAATATTGTTATGCTTTTTTTGGTTCGGTTTTTTGACCATCAATTGCGAGTGAAGACAATAAAAAATATTAAAATATGGCGAGTGAATGAATGTGAAAAACAAACCGAAAACTTATTTATGTGGAAAATGTGGTCAATATGCAATTTATATTTTATTATTATTATTTTTTTTTATGATTGAATTGGGCGCACAAACACTTAATAAACAGCCGATTTGTTTGTTGAACTTGCCACACCATATTTATTTGTTTATCTGATATATGTTTTTAATCTCAAAGCATGATTTTTTATTATTAACAACAAAGTCAAACTTGTTGATACTTAGCTTATAGCAACAGCGAAAGGAGAAGACAAAATATGACTTAAAAACTTGAAGCACATACCTGCAAGTAAATAAAAGAGAAAATAAATGAATTAATGGTGTGCTTAATTTGATATACTCTGATTAAATTAATGGTTCGTCGGCACACATTAGTGTGTATTCGAAGTTAAGTACTTATCGAAACACACTTATTGATAACAAAACAAATGGTTTCTTAAGCAAGAGCATGACAAGGACTAATTAACCAAGTGTGTAGCTTCTGAACTGAACTATTTATTGAGTAATGAATCCGGCGAAAAGTCTATAGCTGAAGTCAAAATGTAGCTGTTAGATCGATATTTATCTAAAAGTTGCCTCTTGTCAGTCGTCGCTGCCGCTGCTAATCGATAGATTGCGCAGGACGATAGGCCCATTGGGAGGCTGGTTCTAAATTTTGCATACTATATCTATATATGTATGTATGTACATATATCCATTCATTTATTTAGTCATTCATTCATTTGTTCATTCAATGCTGACTTGGCTTAAAAGCGATGATGTCAGCCGCGCGTTGGACTCAACAATGGGGAAAAACTTTCGCTTTTAAGCGATAGGGGCAACAAAGACAGAGGCAGGGCAGTGACAAGGCGCCTTAATGTATGCAAAGCTTTTTTGCTTCTTTCTATCGTTGTTTTCCTTGTTGTTTGTAAAAGAAGCTGAAAGAAAAAGTAATTGACATTCGTGATTTTGATGCAGTAGCAAGATAGAAAAAGAAAGCACAAAAAAAAGAAAAAAATAAACAAACTTGCGCATCTACTAAAAAACAATCAAGACATAAAGCACTGAAAATTCCCACTTTTAACGAAAGTTTCCGCAACTCAAGCGCTTTCCTCATTCATTTAAGCACTCACAATGTTCGTTATGGAAAATTGAAAATCCGTGCGTATAAAGCTGTTGTTTCACTGTCATTTTTCCCCAGTAAGAAAATTAAATTCTATTAAGTAAAACATTTCTTTGTTGTTTATTAGTTTTTTTTTTTTATTTACGTTTTACGTTTATTGCCTTAGCTTAATGCCCTCCTCATGGCTTAATGATAAGCGCACGGCGGCAAGCAGCAAACTTTATGTGCGAGTGAGATACGCGGGGCGTAGAAGACGTCGAAGCAGCAGCAAAAGGCAGCTGAGATGCCGCACAGTCCTTGCACAGTTCAGATAACTTGCAGCTTGTTGTTGCCACTTGAAAGTTCTTACATGAACTTTGCCCTGCTGCAACATACTTTCAACGAAAAATATATACTATAATAAAATATATATGTACCATATATATGTACATAGATGCATATGTATGTGTTAATACATATTTCATTCTTATATCGCCAGACGAGATTTAAGGAATCGAAAGCCAATAAATTCTTGCTGCTAAGGAAACACATTAACCGGATATAAACTTCTTTTTTTAGCTTCTCGCTTGCCACTAAACAATTTATAATATTTTTTATCTTTTCTCAATTTACTTATTTTTTTTGATTTCTACCAAGAAGTTATTTTTTGCTCATTGATAAGCTCTTTGCAAAGCTTATTTTCCTGGTAAATAATTTAGATCGCTTTTTAAAAAATATACATGTTATTTATTTTAATCTGATTTTATCAAATTTTCATTTGCTTTTTGATTTTTTTTCTTTTATTGTCTCAATACGCAGTTTTTTTTAACTATTGTTAAACTAATTTTTAAATATTTTTTTTTAATTTATTCTTTTAGTGATTTTTTAACTTCCTTCATTAATTATTCCCAAACATTTTTCAATTGTTCTCAAATCATTTCGTTGGCCTAGCAGCTATTTTTAAAGATTCTTTATAAGGTTTTAGTACTTTTTCTTTTCACTAAAAAAAACAATTCAATTTTCTTTGTAGAGTTTTTGTTGTTGTTGTTCAAGCGCTTCCATATCTAGTTTGGTATGCAATATTGGCACTTATGGGCAAATATTAAATGCGAAAAATCTGTTAAGCATACAAAATGGAAAGCGGAAAACGTCCTCAAGGACAGACAGACAGACAGACAAACAGACAGAGATACCGAGGGTAGATCGTTTGGCCTGTTGGCACTTCATTTAGTTGTGTGTGTGTGTATCTTGGGCAAATAAAAGAAAATTGTACGCATTAAAATGCTGGCAATGCTGGCTGGCTGGCTGGCTGGTGGCAAAAATTGGTTTGCAATGCATTTATGTATTTCCCTGCAGTACCTTTTTCAGTCGGTTGCAGCAGCAGCAACAGTAGCAGCAGTAGATACAACTCATTGACCCCGATGTCATCGCCCGAGTCTTGTGCCCATTACGATTGCGCCGCACTTGGCTACTTATTGTTCCACTCTTCTGCCATTTTGTTTTTTGTTTAGTTTTTTTTTATTTTGTGTCTGCAAGTTCCACTCTTGTGTGGCATCGATTTCGCGCGCGTATCGTTACAGAAATCATATGATGAAATTGCCATAGTCGGGGGTATCCACTTTGGCACACAGACAGTCTAAAGAACTAAACTAGCTTGGGGTTATATATTTTATATCTATTGGTCTATGTCGTTTGCTATGCAACGACCCCTTTGGTGTTGGGCGACAACTTGGTGCCCCCCATATTAAATGGGTCAACTTGTCTCTACTTTGGCAAACAGAAACCGGGCAATTGTCACTGCCGCAGCCAAAGAACTCTGAAGTTCACTTCTTGGCATCATCACTTGAGGCCACAAATACAGCCAACTAACTTTGCAGTCTGTAGAAAAACAGAGAAAGGGGCAGTGCTTATGAGTCAAAAGGCTATGCTATTATTATAGCAGCTGCATCTGCTGTCAATTGATGCTATCATAAGCCATTTGCCATTTGGGTTTACTCAACGTCTCAACTTAACGATTTTTTAATTATGCGACTCGCAACGAGACTAATCAAGTGTCAAAGCCAGGTAAGACTCAAGTCGCCTCTTAACTCTCAAGTTCTTAAGACTTATGTCCTCAGATTGCGGCACACTGAGCCAATGGGGACTTAACTTGAAAGATAGTGAAGCACTTAAACTGAACTTCAAACTGTGCACCAAGATAGTAACTATACATATACATATGTATGTATACATATTATGTTTTGATTATTTAACCGAGAGTTTGATGTTTCAACTTGTAATGGTTTGGGGCTTCAAGTTTGTTGACTTTACTTTGTTGCAGTGTAACAACGGCTTGATTTGGTTGGCTTAATGAGATGCTTGCAGGGAACGCTTAGTTTCTCAATTTTATCCCCACACAGAGAAGCTGTCAGCGCGTGCTGATTAAAAAAAAAAATAATAGCAAGAAAGAGCAAGGGAGAGCAAGCGAGAGAGAGAGAGAATAAAGCAAGATGATGATGAAAAGGCAAACTATACAAAATGAAAACTGTCAAATGAAATTGAAATTGACGAAGTGCAACAGAAGTTGTTGACTTGAAAAGAGCTGCAGCAGAAATTGAAGTCAATTGATGATTGAGAACTAAACGAAACAATGTGAATGGTAATAATAGACATACACACACACACACACACATACACACACATGAGCTCTTTTGTATTGAGGGGCAGAAGTGAATGGCTTTTTGAAATACCGTCAACTGTCGCCTTTGGCTGCTGTTTAATTAGTTAGTCAGCAGCAGAAGAAGCAAGTTGAGTACAAGAAGCCACAAAAAAAAAAAACCGACGTCTAGTGTTGGCAAACGTTCGATAATACTTGAACCGTTAATTGTGCAAGGGGGTGTTATGCAACTACAGTTGATTACGTAGGCAAGTCTTATTATCGTATTTGAATTTTCAGAACCAAAAAGAGTTCTTAAGTTTTGTTAAAAGTGATACAAAATTGAATCAAACAAAAATATGTGAACCAAAAACGAACATGAAATTGCTTTTAACGCAATGCCAGGCAACATAAAAAACTTTATTATGCTCTGACCATAAACATACTACATACATATATCGATATGGAAAAGTTGAATGCAACTAGTTGCAACATGCAAAACAGAGCTGCAACTTTCCAAAGAAAATCAAGAAAGTTGCTCGCAATTAGTAGTGCGACGCGTAAAACAGGACACACACACAAACACACACACACACACACACACACACACACACACACACACACACACACACGAGTTTACAGTGTTGCAAAATTCATGCGAACAAAATTCATTTCGTTCCCTCATTTTTTAGTAGAGCAATGCGAGTGGGCAATTAGTGCGGCGGTACAATGCCATGTTGCGTCAAGTGTGACAAAAACTTAAAAAGAAAAACGAAAACGAAAACGAAAAACCCAACCCATAAATGTAAACACTAAAAAAGAAAGTCAAATGGGATGGTATGGGGAGAGGTCGAGGGAGAGGGTGGCGTAGGTCGTAGCGCAGATAGGAAATGCAAGGAAATGACGGTGAGCTCAACAACAATCTTGGCAACAATGTTGTTCCAATTGTCGGCTCAGCCTCATCAGCAGCAGCAGCAGCAGCAACAAAAAAACCGTTAACAGTGTTGCCAACCGCATTCGTAAAATAGCCCTGACCCTATCTACACGCCTCTTCACTCCCATCATCCACCCATTTATACGTACTGTTATATGTATATTTTTTTTTTGGTTGTTTTTGTGAGCTCATTTTCTTAATTTCGCTTGGAGCGTAAATGTTTATTGCTATTACAGTTGTTGCTGCTTTGGTGTTGCTATTGTTGTCAACCGCATTTGGCAACACTGGCAGATCGACGCCATTTTATGGCCACACTGGCAAGTGGAGCAACTCAGCGTTTTAAAGCTGTCATAAATAATTTAATCACTGACTTTGTAAGCAGCAGCAGCAGCAGCGTCGGCCATAAACAACATTAAAAAGTTTTTCGGGCTGCCATTATCAATGGCGTTTGGCCACGCCCGCCAGCCCACTTTTTAACCGGTTTAGTTGGCCACACACAGCAACCCCCTCGCACACACACACACAAACAAACAGAGAGCGAACGGGAAACGGTAAGCGGCTGGCAACTCTGGCAGTATCCGGTTTCCGCTTTCGCTCAACTGACTGCTGACTGTTTGACAGCGACAGTTTTTGAACGCCAACGAACTTTTCCTACCTCCATGTATATATGTATGTATATATGTATTCTCTCTATTCTACACCGAAAGAAACAAGTATGGTCTCTTGACAAAACAATTGCGTTGACAGATAAGAATTCATTTAAACTAGTTGTTGCACAGAAAAGTGTCAATCGGGTGACAGTAACTGCTACTAAAAAACTTATTCAGAGTTTTTCGATAAGAGGATTGCTTTTTTACATATATGTAATGTTTTTTTTATCGATTTTTTAATACTCTTTTTTTAAAGGTAGTTTCATATAGACTATTTAATAATTTTTAACACAAACGGATTTATTTGAATCCTTTTGACAATATTTCTTACATATTTGATAAATATTTTTCCTTTTCTCATTTTTAACATGCATTGGTTAAGATAAACTTTAACGGAGGATCGTTTAATATTCACTCATAAATTATTTTCAATATCAACATTTTGTTTGAAACTTAAATCCATTGTGAAATATGCTCAAAAAACTTGACTTAAGTTGCCTTAAAAATTGTCATACTTTTAAGAGTTGATTTTTTATTACGAGCAGAAAACAATTGGTTTCTTGATTTCTGTTTCTCCATATGCATATGCTCAATCTCTCTCTCTCTCTCTCTCTCTCTCTCTCTATATATTTTGATGTGTTTGGTGTTGCTTTAATTTGCAGTAACGTATAAAATATGTGAAACACTTTGTTGCACCGATATCCCGAACTGGACATGGGGGCCTCGTCACTTGTCCGCTATTCAAAACTGTTACATAGGGGTAAGGTAGTAAAGAGGCGGTTTTACATTCAAAAAAAAAAAAAACTTGCTCTGTGAGTGATGTGAACTGAACTGAGCTGAACTCAACTGGACTGCCTGCCTCCTCGCTGTCCCTAACTTTGCCTGTCGTCCGTCGTCTGTGTGACATTTCCTGTGAGTTCCTGTGCTGTCCCTCTGTTGTTGCTACTTTTCTCCCAAGTTCTACAATTTTCAAATGTCACGATTATTAAGCACCTACCACCACCAGCCCCTGTCGCAAATCTGTTGCATAGTTTTATGCTGATGCGGGATTCACTTTGACAACTCGCACAGAAACAAAATTAAACAGTTAGACCACCCCCCCCCCCCCCACCAAAAAACCAACGAACGAAAACTAAAGTTTAGTTATGTGGCAAAAAACAAAGGTAATGAATATTACAACCACATAAAGAGACAGCAGACAGTATTTTAATTAGCACTTTTCAACCAAAAAAAAAAAAAAAAAAAAATCTGGTTAAACGACGTTTTATAAATACTCTAATAAAATTAGAAAATCAAAGCACTTTTCAAAATTAAACAGCTGCTGTTTATCTCTAAATATATTCGCGCTCTTTTTCGTCTTTTGCGCGTTTTTCAATATTTTTCCAGCGGATGCAAAAAGATGATGCTAACTAAACAAGTTTCATAGTATGTTTGCGTATTACAATGAATGCTTTTTATTTTTTTTCAATTTTTATTGTTCACACATTTGCTGAATTCGTTGAAGTTTGAGGAGATAGAGCCACTTGGCTGTATTAACGGTCAAAAACAGCATAAATTCGCTATGGACAGCATTAATAATTAGAAGAAATAATATGTTTTTGTTTTTCCCCTATTGTTGTTGTTGTTGTTGTTGGTTTATTTAATGTGCGAGAATTTGTGCAGCATCAGCAAATTGTGCGAGGCAGCGGCACAAACACGCCTATTAAATTGAGCGCCTGGTCTGACTTTTTGCCATCATCATAATCATAATCATAATCATCATCATCATCAGCTTTGTGCAAGCGCAGCACAAAAGTAAAGCACAACTAACAGATACCCTGCTAATTTCCATAATTCTTTGCAAAGAAATATATTTTCTTGATTACTTTCAGCTAATTATATATGTATATATTTTCCAATTAATAAAGCCAATCTCGCTGTAGGCCTAATCTAACCCATTAAAATAAATGATTTTTTTGTTGTTTTTTTTTGGTACGCCGTAGAACAATGACCAACATTTGTTGTTACATTTTGTTAACAAGCATGAAATATATTTTTGTTTATTAATTTATTATTAAGCGCCACCATAAATTGACCTCGTGCCCGTTTTGGGGTTCTGGTTCTGGTCGAATGCAGCTCGGGGTTCGGTTAAAAGGGGAGCTTGGCAGCTGCGATGACAGTGCATTGTCATCGTCATCTTCATCATTATCATAATCATTATCAGCATTGCATCGTAGGCAAACTTCAATTTTTGTGGAACGTTGTGACATTTGCACAAGAGTCTAAAAGTAAACAAACAAAGCCGCAAACGAAGGCAAAACTACAAATTCCACTTCTTAGCTCAAGACTAGCCATATACTTTGTATGTACATATGTATGTACGTATGTATGCATGTATGTGTGTGTGTATGTTTGGTGGCAAAGTAAGAGAGATGCTGATTTAGTTGAGCGGCAGGCAAAATGCCATCGCAGCAACGATTGAAATCTACATGAAGAAGGGCGAAGAAGATGTCATTGTAGAAGCTGTCTTTGACATTCAGGCTCTTAAAGGCAAGCTCAAGCTGCACTTTGCGAAAAAAAAAAAACAACAAGTCTACTGCATTTGACAACGAAAATTATCAGTTAAGAAAATGGTGTTTTTCCAGCTTATAGTATTTTTTTAAATTAGAAATCTTCAAGAACATAAAACACTTTGAAATAAAATACAAAAAAATCAGAGACTTATCTATCCTGTTGGATTTCAAATTAACGATCAATATACCAAAATCAATGTATGTTTTTTTAAGTGCACTGACTTTTTACTTGACATTTTTTTCTTTGCCATTTTGGATCTGTGCACGCGCTGACATTTTGCACGCGCTGTGGACAAAGCTTGAGACAGCAGACAAGCGAAAACAGACAAAAAAAGAAGAAGAAGAATAAAAGACAGGCGGCCAAAGGGCAAAAATTGCATGAAAAAGGCGCTACGGCTGCTGCCGCTGCCGCTGCTGGCTGTCAACTTGCAGCTTGCAACTTGCAGCAGCAGCAGTGTGAGTTCACACAGAAGATGTTGCAGTTGCTGAGATGTGCCGCGTTGCAAATGCAGCACGTATAGTTAGTTCAGTTGGCAGCCAGCAAAAGTTATTCATGTCCAGTTGGATGACTTTGGGGCACACAAAAATCTAATATAAGCCCCAAAAACTTAAATCTGCTCGTGCTCCAAAAGATAAAATACTCATTTAGAACAACAAAAGAGCGCACAATTGAAACTTTTACAACATCATTATGTACGAAGTTTTTGAAAGCAAAGTTTTGTCATAAAATTGACAAAAAGTCTCAAAATGCATCAGCTTAAAATATATATAGAGATCTTATGAACGAGATTTGATCAAAAATCACTTAAGTTTAAAGTTTACAAAAAATTCTGTTGAACTTGGGTTATTTTCTAACTAATGACTACCAGATGAAACCAGGATACAAACAGGAGAATGAAAGATTTCGACGAATAGAAAGATAGGAAATAGTAATGCCAAAAGATATAACAATCATTGGGAGTAAAGAAAAAGCTGCACATACGTTCATCAAAATTGCAATTAAAATGCAATTAGAGTGAAAGTCGTTTGTAAAAGGGGGAAAAAAAACTATGGAGAGACCCATGAAAATGCAGTTGAAAGGTAAGCAACAATAGAAGGCGTAACACGTCTGAGTTTTTTTTTAATGATGACGACGAATGGAAAAGAGTAAAGGAAAATTAAAGGAAAAGGGTTAGCTGCTTAATAACTCAATTGAGGAAAGCTGCACCTGCAGCATTATCTAATATATGTATAATCATAGTCCTAATGCATCATATGCTGTGAGAACGACGAACGGCTCTGCCCGAAAAATTGAGTAATTATAAGAGGTTTTTGTGTTTTTGGATTTTTGGTTGTTTTTTTTTTGGCTTACGGATGCAGCACAGCACAAGTGCACAGTGCAGCACTGGCAGCTTTCCCATGAAAATGTGCCTCATATATAAATGATAGATGCCTCAAAGGCTGCCCCTTTCTTTCCGCTCTCTCGCTCTCTATCTCCTTAGGGGCAATGAATTATGTGGAGCCATGTGACCGATTTCGAGTCGAGTCGAGTCGAGTCGAGTTTTTGTTTCTGCAACATATATATGTATGTATATGTATCTGTCCGGTATGTCTGTCAGTACGGCTGTTGGCTTCGCTCTGGCTAACTGTCGCCTTATGAAATATTAAACGATGCTGACATGTTGCCACATAACTATAGCAATTCCCTACCCCCAAGCCCAATCCCTTCGCAGTGTGCTCAATTTCGACAAATTGATTTCACACACATACTCACACAAAAGTTTTTCATACCCCAACAGCAACAATGATATAGCTATATATAAAGATACACAGTAGTTGTTGCCGATGTGCTGATGTGCATGTTGCTGCTGTGTAGATTGCTGCTGGCGTTGCGTCTTTATAACATTTAATATGCATAAACAAAACCAGAATACATTTTGTTTGTTGCTGTTGTTATTGTTGTTGTTGTTGTTGTTGAGTACAGCATCATTATGAAATATACCAAGTCATGGGTTTGTCATAATTTGTTGTCCTCTGTCTCCACTAACTGTCTGCCGCTTGTCTTTCCAATCTATTCACTCACACTCTCCGACTCAGTCGTTCTTTCTTGGTTGTTGAGAGATTATTGCATATAAATATTGTTTACTTGAGCAAAAAAAATGTTAAGGGTAGCAACGCAACGGTTGGTAAGTTAGTAAGGCTCTGTTCCAGCTTTGGCTTTCAGTTTCTGGTTGGCAGCTTGCCGTTGATCGATGGGACAAATGTTTCATTAGAGCGCGACGTCAGCTCATTTTAGGCAAAGAGACAGAAAGACAGCCACTGAGACGAAAGAGACAGACAGACGGACAGACAGACAGACAGACAGAGATTTTGAAGTGGCCAAAGTGCTAATGTCAAGGCTTGACATTGCCATATCGCAAATTCAGTTGCAGCTTAAATTAAGCTCTTGAAAATACCGTTAAAAATGTTTCAAGATAAAATTGCATATCGTTTTTAGTAGCAAATATTTTTGTTGTCGATATCATTATTTAAATGCCCTTAAATATTCGAAATATAAAATTCTAAAAATACTCACTGTTTAGCATAATCTTGTTATGTATAAGCTATACAATAATTATCGATTTTTATCAATAACTATTAGCTTTGCCAACAAGTTTTCGAATTGCATTCATTTAGATTTATAAAAACGGCTTTGTTTTTATGTTATCGATTATTATGGATAAATGAGCTTTGATTAATGATAAATTGATTTTTAAATAATTGTTTTTACTCATCTTTCGCTTAATTTCATGTAATGTATACAATTAAGCTTAACTTGTTGTTTGATTCATAAAACAGCTCAATTGATAACTTATCGATTGTAATCGATAATTTGTTATTCTGTGTGAATTGCCTATATAATTTAGCTTAATTTGTTGTTTGATTCATAAAACAGCCTAATTGATTGCTTATCGATTGTAATCGATAATTTTTTACACTGTGTGAATTGCCTATATAATTAAGCTTAACTTGTTGCTTGATTCATAAAACAGCTCAATTGATAACTTATCGCTTGTTATCGATACGTTATCACTACGTCAATCTATGAACTAAATTGAAAGAAAATTACTTTTTCAGCTCTGCAAACTTTGAATATGGATTCAAATGCAGCTTGTGAAGATTATCGCAAATCGCAAATGTTGTCCACAAAAGTTAACCCAAGCTTTTGGACAGCTGCAACTTTGTGTCAAATTTGTTTTCAAGAAACCAAACTTGGTGAGAGCTCAAATCCCCAATTCTCAAATGTCCAAATCACAAACAAAAACTAGATAGACAATAAACCAGTCAAATTGAATGAAACAGTGGAGCAAAAGCATACAAAACTCTTGCATAAACAATGCAATTTATGTGTCAAAGTTGTGCCCCTCTTCTGTAGTACTAGTTGCATACGTATTTGCAAATGGCAACAATAACAAAAATATATGTATATAAAAAAAAAACCCAAAAAATAATATAGACCCAATATCATCCATTCATTCCCTAACCTCCTTTCCTATCCTCCTCCGCTTGTCATTCGCTTGTGAAATCAACGTCATGAGCATTTCCATCGACAGTTTTAATAACTTTTTCGCATGCTGAGACGTTTTGTTTGGACAGCAGCAAACAGGGGGGGTGGCGGGTGACGGCGGGTGTATATAGTATCTGTTGCTGAACGGACCAATTCAATTTTTTTTTGTTTTTGCTTTATTGTTGTGATTGTTACTTCTCCCTCCTGCCCCCTCTATCTATCTTTGTTTTTCAATCCTTTTGCCATCTCTCTTGTGTGTTAATCTGTTTTTGTGTTTGTTATTTTGTTTAGTTTACTTTTGTTTTGTTTTGCTTTGATTTGATTTGATTTGATTTACATTTTTGGTGTGTGTGTGTGTGTGGCGCGCGTTCACATAATGAAATTTACTCTAAAAATACCCCTCTGCCCGCACTTAGTTTGTGTATGTTTACAAATCAATTTGACTAATGTGGTTGATTGGTTTCTACTTTGTTGTCGTTGATCGTTGGTTGGCCTGCAACAAAACACAACAAGCACTCGCATCCTGTTTTCCCTCTCAGCATCATCATCATCTCCTTGCCTCTAACACAAAAGCTGTCAATTGCAAGGTTGCATGCTGCAGTCCATTGTTGCAAGCTAAACAAAACCAAAATTGCCTCATCGCTTGGAAAGAAATCGAAACAAATAGTAACAGTTTTTACATTTCATTTAACGCAGCAATACTAAAACTGTTTACTTTACCAATATGATTGACCAAAAGTTGTTCTTTTGTTTTTTAGTTAGGCAATTCTTTCTGAGGTTTCATACTTTGACATATATATTTAATCAAGTAGTAAAGAAATAGTTATACCACATTTTATTAAAAGATTTTTCTAACTAAGCATAATCTGTAAATAAAAATTGTTGGCACTCCGATTCTTGGTTAGTTTAAAGCGTAACTTAGTTTTGGCGCGTTTTCTTTTTTATCCGATTTTATTTGCATTTTTTTTTTTTTGTCGTTGCAGCAATTATACAAATGCGCACTGTGTGGATAGTAAATTTTAGAAAAAAAAAGAACAACAAACAACAAAATAGAATAAACTTGAAGCGTGTAGTTTGTAAACTCATCAAAAACTACTCTTGCCTTACCCTCTTCACTATCCCCCCCCGTGGCACCTTATCGCTCCGCCGCTTGCCATAACTCTAGTGTGCCGCATCGTTACAAAGTTTGTTGTGCAGGATTTTTTTTTTAGCTTGCTTTCCCTGCCCCTACTTACATGCACCCCTGCGCTGCCTAAGTATTTAGATATGTTAGCTAAGAAAAATCGCATCGTAGTTTGGTTTATTCATTCTTTTTGTTTTTTTTATTTCTCTGCTGTTTTTCTTTTTTTTGGCAGTTGCCTCTTGCCATGCATTTTAACATGAATTGGCGATTTTTGCTTGCGTTTGTCGCCAAAAAAGACTGCAAAAAAAAAAAAAACATACTAAGAGAGAAAAAACTACAGTATCAAGAATAATGTTTCAGTTTAAACGGAGTTGGTTGGCCATTTGCCGCAAAGTTGCCTCCTGGTTGCACACATATCGCTATTTGCCACGCTTCCACTCGCTTGCTTTCCCCTCCCCCCCCCCGCTCTCTTTCGAACTCTCTTTTTGTTTTTGGTCGCATTTTTGGAGCCCAAAAATATGAATTATGGTCTTTTATGTGGTGCGGTTGTACAGTTTGTACAAAACACCAGTCACTAAACCCAAATACTCGAATACAAATCTTTAAGAGTTATGGTTATGAGCCTTTAAAAACACAAAAAAAAAATTGGTTCATAGCAGTTGAATTGGAGTGGTTCACTCTTGTTATGGTTCGATTTGAGTTAGGATTAGGATTAGGAGCTGCGATTTGAAATTTCAAAAATAAAAAAAAACATTGCAATGTTTTCTTTTGTTTCGGTTTTTTTTTTTGCTATCGTAGCGGTTTAGGATAAGATACTGTTTAAGGGATATTTGGTATTTATTTCACATGTTATTTTACATTTGGTTCAACACTAGAGCTACTAGATATGGTTCAAGGAAGTGGTTCAAACTCACTGCATTTAAAACTTGAGCGAAAAGAAAGAATTTTTGTGGAATAATTTTTTTTTTTGTATTTCCGAAGCGTTTTGGCAGACAGACAGCCAATCCAAAAATTAATGTAAACTTTGTCAACAAAAACAACGACTAAAAACATTTTTTTCCGGCCTGACCCAAGCGACAGAGCCAAAAAAATAAACGCAAGAAAGAGAGAGGAATGACCCAGAAATCAGAAATCGGGGAAAAAAAGAAGAAAAAAAAAACTATATGCAGCTGCTCTGGGAAAAGCATTTACCATCTCTTTCGTTGCCCATAAATTATGATATAAATTTATACACACACACACACACACACATACACACACACACATACACAGACACAATTGAGTTATGGCACACATGTTCAAGATACTTTTGGATACTTATAAAGTCGGTCGATGCTATTTTTTGTCGCATACAAATATAGAATTTTTTTTCTTTCGTTTTTTTTTTTTGGCGACACATTTCGTCATTAGTTCTACTCTTTGGGAAAGATCTATATATATATATAAATGGAGCTGGAAAATCGATTTCAAACTGAAGACTGGCAGAAAACTTAATGACAAACACTATATTGAAGCAGGTTGGCAACCCTTAACCAAAAAAATAAAGCAATAAGAAATAAAGAAACAGAAACAGCAAACAGCAAACCGAACAAATCATGTTTGGTCTTCATAAACAAAGCTATAAAAAAAAAGAAACGTATTTGTTGTTGGAGCAGGCGCCACAAAATGTTGTGTGTTGTTGTAGGTTCGTTCGGTAAAGCCCTTTTGTGTCTCTAGTCTCCTCGTTGTCTCGTGCCAACCCCCTTTTTCCTATAGAAATGCCTGTGGCCTGTGGCCTGTGTGTGTGCATTAGAATCATTTTTACTATTTATAGCAACTGGCAGTGATGAGTAGGGGAGGGAGGGAGGGGCCGAATAAGATAGCCCAGATTTTTGCTTTTTTTTTTTTTGGCTTTAGGACATATTGAAAGAAAATATGACGTTGAGAAGTTGTTAACATTCAAGCTATTTGTTTTTGTTTGTTTTGGGGTAAAATGGTATTAATGCTTTGATTAATGGAAAAAGGGAATATTCATTAGGGGGTTTTTTTATTTTATTTTTGTGGTCGAAATTGTGTGATGAGCTAAATAAGACTGTCAACATCAATATAAACTAATAACAATTATTAACTGACTTTTGAAAGGTCTTTTAACTTATCCATTTGAAATGCTTTCGTTATAAATTATAATCATTTTCTTATCTAATTTCTTAGCAAAATTATTCAAATAAAAAATCATTCGATTTAAATTCGTTTGATATCAACAATGTATTTCGAGTTTAGCTCTATTCATTCGATTTCAAATATTGTGTTTATTTCTGCTGTCAGCTTAACTATTTGTTAAGTAATTGGTCGTTATCTATATTTAGATTTGTTGCTGTTGGCCATTTAAAACGAACAATTTCCATTCATTTTATTTATTTTGTTTTGTTGTTTTTTTTTTTTTATTGAATGCAATGCGAGCACATCAATGCATCAATTAAAATTATTGTTTAGGAATAAGCCCTAAAAGCAAATTGAACTCAATTTTGAATCAATGTGTGTGTGTGTGTGTGTGTGTGTGTTAATAAATTTGAGCACTCAAAATGTATTCAATGTCAATGCAGCTGTTGTTGTTTAACAAAAACAAGCCATCAAAACAGCAGCAGCAGCTACAACAACAACAACAACAATAACAACTGTTGCACACACACACACATGCCACACGTGTCAAAATTAGTTGCTGCATTTGGTTGTTCACACCTACATACATACAAACATACATAGAAGCAACAACACAACATGTAAATCAACGCCAGCAAAATATTTTGACAAATAATTTGACAACTTTATGCCAAAAATGAAGAAAATGCTGCCTCCTCACCATATCCGGCTTCCTTTTACTTTCGCCCCCGTTGCGCGCCACATAACTTTATTACCCCGAAGTTCAGTTTTTCCTTACATACGTACATACATATATGGGAAATTGATGCGTGTTGTTGTTGAAGTTGTTTTAGTTTTTGCCTTTTGTTAGGGGAAGTATTTTCAAGTGCCTGTCGCGTTTGCCTGACTTACAATTTATGACATGCAATTATGGTATGTGTGTGTGTGCGTGTATGTGTGAGTGTGTGTGAGTGTTTTGGTGTAGGTGTGTTAGAGATTGCATTGTCACCTCTAATGACTTGGCGGCATATGACACGAGCATTAACAGGCCATTAAAAACGGAAAAACAATACATTTTCACGTGTCGATTTTCCCCAAAATTAATGATTTGCCATTGAATATATATAGTATAAATAAAAAGAATCGAACCATTACTCAGCTCTGTGTGTTGATTGATTTCCGATTTGATGGGGCTATTAAAGTACGACACTTACCTAGAACGAAAAATAAGAGAGAGAGATTGATATATTAGTTTTTGTTGAAAATACTTAAGGCTTAAACCGATTGGGAATTCTAACGAAAAAGAGAGATTCATATAGCCTTGAAAATATACTTTAATGTTTGAAACGTGCTCAATTGCCAACAATTGGCATTCCAGATTCCAAATCTATGCGATGATCTATAGCATATGGGCACAACACCACCGACTTTTTAAGCTACCGTAAGCCACACCACACCACAAAAGGAAATTGAATTGTAAACAACAATTAAGAAACTTAAAATTCACTGCTGATGACAAACATGTTACAACAAATGCGCTTAATAGCCTCAAGAGCGGCATTAGTTTTTTTTTTCTCGTTTTACAACAACCAACTGAACCACCAAACCGAACCGAACCGAACCGAACCAACCCCTCGTGCCATGGTTTTTAGAGATTAATGCTAATTGAAATGCATGAGCTCTAGGCTGAGTTTTTTTTTTCGAAATTGAGTTGCGTTGTAGTTGTTTCTTTTTTTTTTATGTTGGGCCATACTTGAGCTTAAATGAAGTGTTAAGAGGAGGATGGCTGGCAGCAAATGGTCTTACATAAATCACATTTGCAATTTGGCAAAGTGCATGCCCAAAAAGATACAAAGATACAACAGACAGCATTTAAGATACATTGTACAAAAGCCCCACAATTCAAAAAGACAAAAGATTCATAGCATATACTATATATATAGACAAAAATAAACGCGCGCCATGCAACCCTCTGTGTGTCGCAAAGAAGTTTTGCTTTAACTTGTCAAGCCTGGAACTGATTTATGCGGCTGCAAAAATCAAATTATTATTATTTTAGTTTCGCTTTCCTTATCATTTGATTTAAATGTCAGTTGGTGTGTGTGTGCGGCCAATATACCCTGTAAATAGTTTCTTAGTAGCGCACAGAATGTGTTACTTATGAATATAGTTGTTACTCAATATGATGGACTGTCATATATAGGAAATTTACATAGTAAACCGATTGTTTCTAGTAATAGTAAAGTATTTTTGGAAAAAGGTTATTTGGAACAAGTTTAAACGTCAAGGAATGAATATGGCAACAGAAAAGTTTTGATGTTTACTCTGTCACAGCATGCCCTATATCGGGTGTTCACTATATCTAGACAAAACTGCATGGTTTTTAGATTTTTGAGTTATAGTTTTTACTAACCATAGGGTATTTTTTTTTGTAGAGTAATACAAATAGTTATGCCAAAATTCATCACCGCCCCTTGCCAAGTTTAGACAGTAAATTTACAGTTGTCTTGTTGCAACCCAAAGCCCCCCCACACCCACCACCATCACAAGCGATAATGTTGTTTCGGGTTTATGCCTAGGCGTATAGCGCCATTAAAACTATGCCAAGATGTTGACGACG
Source organism: Scaptomyza polygonia (assembly GCA_035044585.1). Lineage (NCBI taxonomy): Eukaryota > Metazoa > Arthropoda > Insecta > Diptera > Drosophilidae > Scaptomyza > Scaptomyza polygonia. The sequence goes on along the minus strand of JAWNNU010001662.1, from coordinate 1,365,415 downwards.
AAGACGACAACAACCCTGTAACACACCCAATCTGAAACTGTTCCCAGCGGGTGCTGCTGCTTTCAATGGGTTTTGTTTCTATTTCTATTTCTTTTTCTGGGTTCTGTTGGGTTATAAATTTCATTTATGCTTTTGACTTTGGCAGCAAATTGAGTTGACATTGTTGGGTGCACCAAAAACCCGAAAATCGAAACCCATACCACCCAACTGTTCCACCCAACTGTACCACCAAAAACCCAACCCTTCGAACAATGTTCGATTTACAAAAACGTTTCACTCGCTTTAATTGACATATTATGTAAACAGGATAGTTAACATTTCGTTTCGTTCGTTTCGTTGCGAAATCCTCGGAAATGAGGAAAAATTGGTAAATGGGAAAATGGGAAAATGCACAGCTGTATTGACACAGCCGTTAAGCTAAAGTGCTTCGGCTCGGTTTCGACAGTCGGCCAGTTTTAGGATTCGCTTTTTTTGTTCACTCTCTTTTTTTGTTTTTTTTTGACAGGCGACAGGCCGATTTCGAGCTGAACCAAACAAACAGCAAGACAGTTCTAATTGGAAAAATATGTTGTCCAAATTTACAATCTAATACAATATCTGAATTTTTCGGCCTTTTGTTTCTTTTGTGTGTGTGCGTGTGTGTAAAATTTCAAATATTTTTGAATAACTAGCAATGTTTTTTATCCTACCCGCCCATCTTTTGTGCCTAATTAAGTTTTTCGGCAATTTTCGTAGGAAAGTATTTTTAGTATTTACTGTTCGGATCAAAAGCTACTGATAAAAGACAGCTGGCTGTTGGGGCTTTTGTTCTGTTCTATTCGGTTTTTTTTCTTTCTTTTATTTCATTTTCATTTTGTTCTGTTTGGTTTGTTTTTCGAAATTTGGTTACAAATTCAAATGCAGCATTGATAAATTGCAGTTTGATATGGTCCGGGCATGCATAATTAAGCATTGGTATGGTATGTAAAGAGGGGCGTGGTGGGTTGTATGAAAAGGGCTCAGTAGCTCAGCTGGTAAATATTTGACTTGTTTTCCATTTGCCATTCATGACATTTTTGGGCACAATTTGTATTTATTTTTCGTTTTTATTGGAATGACAAAAGCCAACAATTTGAGAGTTTTATTTTGCATTCAATATGTGCTGATAAATATAGTATGTTTGTATGAATATATAAGTTTGTTGAACATAATTTATTATCGCTGAACTTGAAGTGATAAAATCGATATTAATCGATAGTCTTAAAAGGATTTAGCTCAACGCAACCTTTTAAAATTTAGGCAAATGCGAAAACTGCAAGGACATTTTCTGTTGGCCCCGAGACGTATTTTCAAAAAGAGATTGACATAAAAAATGCAAGTCAATCGAATAAATCTATGTTGTTGTTTGACTTAATTTTTGAAAAACTGAGAAATTGTTGTCTGTACTTTTAGCTACAGTTTATACTCTTTCTGAGCAGATGCTTCGCGAATGTTAATAACTAAGGTGTTGGAGTTATTGAGGAGCTACGTGTAGCGAGGTCGTACTGTATTTTCTTTTTGTTGGGTTTCATATTAAGTTATCCTTTCTTATTTCGAACTCCCAAGTGGCAAGTTGTTAGCTTAAAGTTTCAGTTCCACAGATTTTAGCATTGAAATAAATCAAAAAGATTTCAAATGTTTTTTGTTTTTTTTTTTGTTAAAACCAAACCACAAAGACAGTTTTCTTAAGACAACACATTCTACTAATTCCCAAATGGGGGGGGAACAAAAAAAAAAGAAAAGAGTCACCCTTAGGTTCTTCTTCTTCGATTTGCGTCAGTCAGCTGGAACGCCCCTATCTTAGCGAAATCAAAACAAACACACCTAAAACGCTTAAGAAGCGAACACAACACTTAAAATAGACTTGACAGCAAATATGTTTCTATATATGATATGATATGGGAGAGGGAAGATATAGATGCCATTCCTATATGCATTGTGTATGTATGTATGGGTTGACACCTACTAGAGATACAACTATTTAGTGGCCATGGCAATGGCGGCTGTTAAACTATTTTTAAGCGTCTTTAAAGATTTTGTAGCGAATGCTGTGTTTGTGGTGTATGCTTATAGCCGTGAGATACATTACGATTAAACATATATATATATATAATATATTTGTGTGTGTGTTGTGTGTTGGATTGCCTCATTATTTGTTGATGCGCTTTGTCTACTAAATGCCGTCTGGGGAGCACTCGTCGAGACGCAGCTCAGCTCAGCTGCAGTTCAGTTCGGTATTGCTATTTCGAAATGGGAATTCTAAAACACACATACTTATAAGTTGCCGCATTGCTGTGCACTGTTTCAAGATTCCCCCCCCCAAAAAAAAACAAAAACAAAAAGAACAAAATTCCCCAACAAGCCAAAAACCCTAAGAAGCTGATGTGCCGCCACACTGCAACAGCAGCAAATGCTTCTTGACTTAAGTGGTCTTGGTTGCTGCAACAAGCACACATGCCCTCCTCTTCGCCTCCCCTTCCCGGCGCACAAAAAGCAGTTGCCATAATATATCACAAAAGCAGCGGCGGCGACTTCAGCGCAATACTGTGGGAAATTATTTTAATTAGTTAAGCGCACATGAGAGATGTATGTATGTATGTAGAATACTTATATATACACACATGTGAGAATGCGAATGTGAAATTTCGAGTGCAAAACGATGAATATACGAGCATGTAATAAGTCACAAGAGACAGATAGCAAGAGAAAGAGAGACAACGTTGAGAACTCTTAAAGAGTTTAAATGCCATAACAACAACAAACAACAACAATACACTTCTATTTATATTAAATGTGGTTAAAATGGTTAAAAGTTTTATAGCTGATAGCTGATAGATTTCTGCTACTTTAAAATATATACAGTCGAAGTTCCTTATAACAAGTCTCAAGGAACCAAGGGTTTTTTGATTGAACCAAATGAGTTCATTGTACAGAAATTCAATTCATAGAATATTCGATTAAATATTCTAAAATAAATATAAAGGGAAGCCTCACATTGTTTTATTTTTTGCTCTCCCTTGATCGGATCGGATATTAAATTAACAAAATACATATAAAATATTTAAACAGCACAAAAATGATAATCAGCTTGAACTTCCTGTGTTTTTTTATTGTATGTTTGTAACTTAATACTTTGTCAATTGAATTTAATAATAACAAAAACAACAAGATACACATAAAATCGAACATACCCTGTACAACAAAAATTTCAAAGTTTTTAAGTAAAAAGTTCCTTAAAAAAATATTTAGTTTTCCCTTGTTTCAAAGAGGTAAAAAGTATATTTTTAGTCTTGCCGATAAGTCTGACAAATTGGGCCTATTTAGTCATTAGAGTCAAGTGCGTCAGGTTACGCTTATTGGCAGCCTTTAAAAAAAAACAAAAGCCACACACACACACACAAACATACGTTTTAACGCATCGCTGAACAAACGGAATATATGTATAAATATAAAAAACCCTAAAGAGGAGCCATAGGAAAAGCACCTGTTGTTTTGTTTGCGAGGGTTCAAAGAGGTTTTCGGAGGGAATCATGTGACGCTTGGTTAGCTTCAATTGAAAATTAAAAAAAGCCAACAAAAAAAAGCTGAAAATAAGAAGCCGAAGAACAAACGCATTTATGATTCATTGAGTGCAAAATGTCATGAGCAGTCATACAACTTCCGCAACGAACAACAAAAGCAACAAAATTATCGAAGTTGGCCTTTTTTTTTTTTTTTGGATCCCGAGAGCAGGTTTGTTGTTGTGTGTGTGTGTGTTGACAAATTGCCAGCTGGCTGAAAATGATGGAAAAGAAGCTGATGGAAAGGAACGGAACCAAAAGGAAGTCATTTCAACATCATTAAGCAGAGCGACATCGATGAGCAAGTTGGGAATTGTGGAAAAAATCTGTGAATAGCGGCGACGTTGGGCATTGGCCATTGGGAAGTTTGCCACAGAGAATAGTAGTTGAAGCACGCTCTTAAAGTGGTAAGTATCTGAAGCAAAGATCTTAGCCGTGTCACATTGAAAGCAACTTGTCGTCAGCCAAGACCAAAAAATTGGCTCGAACGTAACAACAACAAAAAAGAAGAAGACAGAGAAGAGATGACAAAGTGTTATACCAGATAGTTAGAAGGTAAGTTCGTTGGCAACTTGGTTAAAAGCTGCAAAACAATCGAGGTAAACTAGGGAGGAGAGTGACTTTAAACGGAAGTTAAATCTAATGACTTTGATTAAGAGGAAGTTGACAGTTGAGCTAAGTTGTTGGAAAAAGGAAGTGTTGGCTAATTGTCAATCAGAACAGTTAACAGTTCTTAACAAATTTACAGCAACAAATGCATTTTCAATCGCAATACCATTCAATCATACCATTTTAATTGACAACTTTGTTATCGTACGCAACGATTAAGTTAAAGTTACAGCATTAAAAATTAAATACAAAACCTAACGAAATTCCCCAAAGACCCAAAACAACATCTCCAGGGAGCTGTTCAATAATCAAAGAAACAAAAACCTAACGATCGCTTAACAGGAAAATAGTTTTGTTCAAAATAGCTTGGCATAAATCATGAGGATTGTTTTGCTATTGCTATTGTTGTTGTTGTTGTTGTTGTTGTTAAGCAAACACCGCAGGACCTTTGCAGGCACACTTACAAATTTTCTAGTTTCCCAAAGGGCAAAGGGCAGGAGGCGGGGGTTGAAAGACTTTCTGCACGCTTCTTGCGCGCATAGTTTCATCGAATGAATAATTAATAAATCAAAAAATTAATGAGGCCGCAACACGCGCTCAACAGCAAAATTCCAAAGAAGAAGAAAAACAAGGGAGTGGGTGAAAGGGCGAAGCAACTTGCAACATACATGCACAGACGACGTCATCGAATTATTTTCCGCCTATTTGTTTGCAACAAACAAAATTAAAAACAATCATAAAAATAAAAATAAGCAGTAGACAACAACATTGTCAATGACGTTGTTCGGGCCACTCCTTGTGGCATCGAAAGGAAAAGCACCAAAAAAAAAAAAAAACTCCCTTCCAATCAATAACGAACACCCGCCCCTTCGGGTTCGACATTAGATAGTAAGCCGAAAGCAGTTAAAGCGGCACGCGTCAGAAATCAAATGTCAACCAAGGCACAATAACAGTGAAAGAGTGAAAGAGATGGAGGGTTCAGTTCAGTTCAGTTATTGAGTTCAACCTCAGCCCCTAGGCACCTTTTAAACGCGCACACTTTGCCAATTTACGTTATATGGTATACTATATGAAACAATTCTCTTCTCATAAGCATTCGCAATTTGACTTTACCCTCCATACTTTATGCGCACCCTCTACCCTGCTTGTTGCACACACACACTTACACACACACACCCTCTAATTGGCGTTGCACAAATGTTGCAACAACAAACGTACAACGTACATCAAATTTTATTAGCTGTTGTGCTAAATTGGCACAACCAGCTGCACTCTGTGTGTGTGTGTGTGGATCGAATTGCCAGTAATAATATTAATATAGATCGAATGACAGGCCCGTTGCTTTTATGGATTAGCTACAGCTAAACGTTACTTTAGTTCTCGAGTCTATCGATTTTTTTTAATGTTCATTTCTATCTAGAAATTTCCTTACATTCATATCATTTTTGGCATTGTTCCGAAGACATTTCTATAAAATATTCCTTGACTCTTCAAGCCAAGGAAAACAAAAAGCAACTAAATCGGTTTCTCTTACAATCCAAAGATTTCCTAGCCAAAAACCCTCGAAATGAGAAGGTTCCTTTCTCGCCAAAACTATATATATGTAGCTCGAAAATTAAGAGTCCTTTTAAGTGCTTTCGCTTTTGTAATAGTATTGTGTTTAAGTTTAGTTGAGTTGAGCTGAGTTGTTTCAAAATATTTAATGCAAACCCCTGGCACCCTGGGCACTAATTGGTGGCACGTTTTCAGGGCATAAAAGGCGACCGAAACAATTTGTCCAGCTGGAAGGAGACACCAACCAACAAAAATAAGGAAGCCATCCATAAATGGAATTCAGAAAAGATGTTTAACTAAATTGTCAGTTCGCCCAAAGCCAAAGAAGAGATACAAATTCGCAAGGCAGCAAAAAAGTGAATCAGCAAAATTTAATCATCAGACTCTTATTGTTCATCTCTCTCTATCTCTCTCTATTACTGTCTCTTTCGTTTTATGCGCTTTACTTGGAATTGTTGCAAAGCTTAAATAAAAAGGAGAAGAAGCAGCAAAAGGCCAGCAGTGAATTGTCAACTGCGATTTCGCTGGAAGCCTCCCGGAAAAGGTAGATCAAAAAACTTTTTTCCTTTTTGCAACACACACACAACCCAAAAACTGAAGCACGAGATACATACATACATACATACATACATATAACCATAAGTTACGTACACATAAAATAAGGTCCAATGTACCAACTCTGACTCTGTCCTACTACTCTTTATCTTTCTCTTTGTCCCGTTGTCTGCCTGTTTTTGGGGAATCCGAGGAGGGGCGGGAAACCGTAATGTGAATGAACTTTTACTTTTATGCAGACAGTCGAGGGTCTGAGTATTTTTTGGATCCAAAATATATCGCTGGGCTTTTAGATGCATCACACACACAACACACTTAGCTCTGCAGGTATAAATTCGAACTGCATCATTAATCTTGCACCCGCATCAAGCGGAAGAAAAAAAAAATCCTCTAGCCTCAAACCCAACCTTAACCCTTGTGTATTGGCTGTCTGTCTTGTTGCTGACTCATCTTGGCGTTGGAGGAGGAGTTGTTTTTGTTGTTGCGTTTTATATTAATGGGTTAAGCTAATTATTGACACTGACACTGATGTCTGACTGTGCGACTGTGCGTCTGTGGCTCCCCCAACCCTCAAGGCTGAATCTCACTGACAAAAAAACAAAGAACACTCCAAACAACAATAACAATCAATTTAAAATTCTTTCCAATACATTTGGTGCGCAAATTATGCATGACAAATGTTTAAAAGTTCATGACTAAAACATGCAAACAAAAGTGCCTTGAGGCTTGAGGGTGCCGAAGGGAGCTCCTCTTCTCTCGCATTTTACAGGATTCGTAAGACTCGCAACGCAGTTGATGCCATGTGAAAAATGGCCATAAAATTATGGCAAAAACAATAATAAGAAAACAGAACAAATACGCTAAACTATGGACTCCAAAATATAAAAATAAGAAGATTACAGCCATAGCGCAAAGGGTGAGGTCGGCCAGAGTTTAAGGCTTGTTGATGATGCACAGCCGACCGTCCGAAGTTGGCCAAAACGGGCCAGCAAGTTTGCCAAAGTATTGCGTACGTTTTATTCTTAGCAGGCTGGTCAAAAAAGGCTACACAGGCTTAGGTAGAAAACAAAAAAACATAAGGAAATGAAAAGGGAAAGAGTAGGACTAAAGTACAGTCAAAGTTCTATATAACGAAACATCGTTATAGAGAAAATCCTTTCTGAAAATGAGTTCAACTGTAAATGGAAAGAAATTCGGAATCTAAGTCCAACTGAAAGAAATTGAAGATCTTATTATGTTTGCCCTTACTTTATTAGAAATGTAAAATAAAATCTGTTCAAAAATAAACATTCTCTCAAATTACTTTCAAATAGACCATTGTCCATCACCACCGCCCATCCCACGTTGTTGGCCGACAGACTGCAACTGTGGCACAAAGCGTCGCAACATTTTAGTCAAGGTAAAGCTCTCGTCATCACTCAGAGAAGCAACCGAAACGGCAAACAGCGTTAAAACAGCGACAATGCAACAAAATTGGGCTGTATGTGTGGCGAAAAACAGGACGGACAACACAGACAGAGAGGGAAGAGGTAGAGGAAGAGGAGACTGATAATGATGGCAAAGCGCTTTGGATGTTCTGAGAGAGAAAGAGAGAGAGCTTAGCATCATTATCAACATGTGAATGTGAGATGGAAGTTGCAAGTTGGTGGGATTTGTGGAAAAGGAATGAAGCGTTGCAAGTAAGATGGTTTATTTGGTTAAATGTTGAAAATTGGTAAAATGCAGTCGAAGCCATGAACATGAAACGGGGCTAAGTAGAAGTGTAAGGTGGGGAGGGGAAGGGGCGAGGGACAAATCTGTGGATGCACTTTTCGTTATTTTTAGTTGTAGTTGTAGTTGTAGTTGGTTGGCCTCTTGTCAGAGTTGATGAGCTGCAGCTGATAGCTTGCAGCTTAATGGTGGGAAAAAGTGCAACAAATAAAAGAAGAAGCACAAAATGAAGCTGGCAAAAACGCTGGGAAGGCGTGACATGGGCGTGGGAGTTAACCAATTGGAGTGTGGGAAATTTAATGAGTGGGAACAATACCAGTTTAAGAAGGCCAGGAAGAAAAGTGTAGAAGGCAAAAGGGACAGGGCAATGAAGCAAGTGAAAGCCCTTCAACAACCGAAACCAAATGAGAGTAATTGAGAGTTGTGTACAAATACCCCTTAATAAGTCAAATAATGGAAAGGAGAAGTGCATATGATTTTTTACTTCCTTCAATATGGGATATATGTATGAAGATTTGTACATTTGGACGGGAACAAGGCAGGGGTTAGGCAATTTGAGAGATAGACAGATTGAAAGACTGTCTGACTATTAAGCTCAGAAACCTCTTTAAGTCGAGAAACAAACGTAAATGCATGCAGCTACATATAACCAAATGAAAACCAAATGAATACAATGAAATGTCCCCAACAACAAGCCAGAGGGACAGGAATTGTGAAATAGAAACGAATTGATTAAACGATTACAATTTCAAAAGAATGAAAATGAACTAGTAAAAGAGAAACAACAGTTGACAAACGAAGGTAAGAGAGGACATGACGACGACGACGACGACGACGACGACAATTGACCTGTGCTCCATGCACTTTGCATTACCAATTACCAACAAACAGTTCCAAGGAACAAGGGAAGAAGAAAAAGCAGGAAGGACGTACGGACGGACTTACCACCACCAGCAATGGCTATGCAAATGTTAAACTAAGACCATTGGCACACAACAATTGTAGAGGAACGTCAACGACCACGACTATTGAGGCCCGCAATCAGGCAAAAGCGTTTCAATAGCATTGGGCCGGACGACAAAATGCACACACACACAAAAGTGACGGCCGGCGGGTTGCGATTGGTAAAAGGAACTTGAACAACAAAAAAAAAAAACCAAGAATAACAAAATCGAACTTGGATATCGCCCCAGTCTCATTGTTATGCAATTGCAAAGCGGTGCGCAAAGGGGCAAAAGTGGAAAAGGAGGAAAGGTGAGTCAATTAAAAAATGCAGACGAATGCTTAATGCAAATGTTTGTCGATTGTGTGTGTGTAAGAGTGTGTGTGTGTGTGGAGTCTCTGCCTATGGTTCTCAGTCTAAACGTTGGGAGATTAGGGCCAAAAAGGCGTTGTTGTCAATACACTTGGCGAAAATAGAAAATTCAAAAAGAATGTAGTTTGATTTTGAAGCTAAAAAACTTAGGCTCTACACTTTTTTGAAGGACAAAATACTTTTAAACTTAATAGGTTCAAGTTTTTGTGCTTCAAATAAGAATTCTAGATTCCTGGAAGTTTTCGAAAACCGTTAAATAAAACATAATTGTTATTCTTACTTTATTAAAGCATATTTAAGACTCTTTAAAAAGATGGCTATTTTTTTTTTAATAAAACTCTTTCTTGAATTGATTTTAACTAAACATAATCAACTTGCTTGCAGTTCTCAAGTTTTTAAACTCAAAAAATTCTTAAGCTATTTAGTTTTCTAAAAAAATATTTACTTGATTCTAGTTTTTAGATTCGTAAACTTACAGGATAACTTTTCAAACTTATTCGAAATTACAAAATGTACTTTCTTACTTAATCAATGCAACTAAGGAGTTTCCCTTTTTGTTTTTTTTTAAGTGCATTAACAAGTGCTCGTATCATTGACCTTTTGGCACACGCTAGCACCTACTATACAGCACTAACTTAGTTTCTTCCTTACTTTCTCACTCTGTCTCTCTCTCTCTCTTGCTTTCGATGTTCGATGTGGTATATGTTTGAGTAAGACATAATCCAATTAGCAATTACTTGTGTCGTCAGGTTACCTGCCTGCATATGCGCATATGAGACCCTCCTTAGATGGTTCAATAGATAGATATAGATAGACAGGTAGAAGAAGGTACCACCATACGGCATACGGTCGAGCCAAACTCAGAACCATCCATACCCAAACACAGTGTTGCAGTTGATGGTTTAGGTTTTTACGGTTTATTTAGGGTATGCATGCAGTAAGTGTCTCTGTCTATCTATATATACATATATCTATCTATCTCTCGCTCTCTCTGTTAATGCATTACGCATGCCAATGCCGACTAAATAACTCAATTTAGTATGCCAGGGGCGCACTTGTAAGGTATGCCAGCCGCACGTCTTCTCTCTCTGTCTGTTTCCCTCTGTTTCCCTGCAGTGTTTCCTGTTTAGCCTGGATTGAATGCCAGCACTAGCCAAAATTCCACTCCTACTACATTGTTTATTTCTTTTCAGTGCGTGCTAAACTAATAGTTATCATATACAGTAGACATACTATAAATATATTTATATACACATATATAGATAGTAACACCAACATAACAAGGCCCTTTTAGCATTTTGTATGTGTTTAATTGCATTTTATAGAGCTGTTATTGTGTCTTCTATCACTTAAAGTGGATGAAATGCAAAGATATTGTAATTTTCTTTTAACTGTAGCTTTTATGGTTGCTTTGTAATTGGCATAGATTAAGTTTTTATACCAGACTTAACACGACAATGTTTATTTTTTTTTTATGGCTAAAGTGTCGTCTACATTTGCCGTTTCAGTTTTTTTTTTTTTATGGTCCGGTGCAATTTAAATAAAATTATAACCAAATGTCGCAAGTTAAATCTAACTTCATCCTTTTGTGGAGTTTGATTATAAGTTAAAAAGTTATTAAGAGTTTCTTTCACAGGAAGTTTCAGGAAGCAACATAAATTCTAGCAAAAAATAATTTTGTAAAATTATTGAAAGCTTTTCAAACTTTTTATAAATTAATTAAAATGATGCATTGAAAATATTAAATTAATTCACAATTTCAAATCCAATTTTAAGCCCAAAGGAATATTAAACCAAATTTATGAATATTTAAAAGCAAAAGAGTTTTTTTTTATTATTTGTTTTTGGTCTTTAGATCATTTGCGCATTTGGTAAATCATTCATTATACATAATTTCTCAAGACATTCTTTTGTGTTTTATTTGTTGGTTTTTTGTTATTCTCGTTTGCTGGTTATTTACGAGAAAACAACTGATTTTTTGTATTTAAAATTCATTCATCATACTTAAAAAACAAAAAAAAAAGATGGTGAAAAAAGTTACAGACAGCCGCGCTTTAGGCTAACGAGGGTAAATGGGCTGGGGGTGACGAGAAAGACGAGGGGGGGGGGGGGCGGGGGTCGCAACAATGCAACAACGGCGAAACAATCCTTCATTTGTGTGTTTCAATGCATTTTTCTTTTGTTTTTGTTTTACTTGAGTTTTTTTCGTTGGGATTTTATTGTTGTTGTTGTAAGTATGTGCTGGTATTTTGGGTTTAGCTACTTATTGTTTGTATGTATGTGTGTGTTGTTGTTTTTTTTGTCTTTATTCCGCTCGGCATTATATGCGGGTATTCATTTAACACCGACCTGCCCACCCTTCCCTTGCCACTTCTTCTTTTCTCACAGTGCATTGCAACATACACAGAAAAAGTTGTTTAATGGCATCCAAAGAAGCTTCTCACTTAGTGACGTGGGGGGGAGTGGGGTTGGGCACTCTTGAAACTGACACAAACATTGGCATATTCTTCCTCTTCATTTTCTTCGGGCTTTAATTTTTTGTTTTTTTGCATTTCCTCAACATAAATTCACGTCTTTGTTGTTGGTTTTTCTCAGCTCATTGTCATTTTCACTTGGAAATATCGTTTCGCATATTTGGAATACTACAAAACACACAATTTTGATTCACAATTGCACTTGCAATTATGCCACATGATATCGAAAAAAAGATGCAAAGAGATAGATATACGTTTTGTTTTTGTTGCACTTGAAAATGATGAAGGCCGCGTTGTATGGCTCTTTTTTGTAAAAGTTTTTGACCAAAGTTATAAATAATAGATGGCGAAAACTGCAAAGAGCAACAGGGCCAAAGTATCTTTACCACACAGCAAATGGCTAAGCAATGTACAGTGAGAGAAATAATCGGTGTTACCTACCATATAAAATAATATATGTATGTTTTTATGTAACAACAAGAATGTTGAAAACTCATCTTTGTTTTTTGTTTTCCACTAAAATGCAAGATTTAATTTGTTGAAGAATGTTCTAACCATATTCTCTCTCAGTGCAATTCATTATATGTACTTTTGTACGCATATAGTTAGATGAAAGGGTGATCGTTGCCTTTCGCGCTGAGACTTCTTCGTCCGGGTTAGATGAAGAGGTGATTATTCGATGTTAGCAGCCACGACTTCGTCGTCGTGTGTTAAACACCATTGGCCTTCGACGTTATCACCTCTATCGACTTCTTTGTCGCGTTGATAAGTTTAAAACGAAAGACTCAGGTTTCGTTTTAGTAAATCATTTATTGGTACGTCTGTACTGATTTAAGTCGTCTTATCTACTGCTATAAAAAAGAGGTAAGCATAAGCTTGGTTTTCAAAGCTCCAAGTGAAAGCTTAGCTGCCAGGTGCATACAAACATAATGAGCTTAATCTAATAAGTGAGGGTATGGTTGGGTGTACATGACTCCCCCAGCGTAAGTTTCGACAATGTGGTTGAAATTTCCATTGCATTAAAGTTAAAATAGGTTTATACAAAATTATTCTTAATATTCACAACTTTCATTTTGATATTTATATCTTCTTTTCACTTGATCCTTATAAATTTTTTTTGTTGGGTCTTTATCAGATATCATGTAATTACCGACCTGATTGTGGTTACTTATTTCTTTGTATATTGGATTTGATTTTCCTACTTGATTATTCTTAACAAATACATTTGCGAAGTTTGGATCATTTATGTTATTTTGCTTCGCATTTAGAATCTGCTTGTTTCGCACTAATTTTTCGGATAATTTTACAATATCTTCGTAACAAAGAATGTTATTAAGTAAGTCTATTGGTCTAGTATTCGTGCTTGAATGTATTGTGTTATTGTAACAAATAATTGCTTTAAAAACATTTTCTTGAACAGTGTCAGTATTTTTTGGATCAGCGTTATACAATCGTATATGTTCATTTAGTGTTAAATGTAATCTTTCCACGTCCGAGTTTCCGGTTTTCTTATAGGGAGTTGTAAAATGTACATCTATGTTGTTTTCCAAGAGGAATTGTTTAACAGCAACTATATATTGAATTCGTTATCAGCTATTATCTTCTTTGGGTTTCCCAAGTACTGAATTCTTAATTTGATTGCGTTAAGCAGAGAGATCCAGGATCTATCTTTAATGTATTGAGCTGTTGCGTATTTAGACATTTTATCAATTGACGTAAGATACATTATATTTCTTTTAGGGTACCAAATGTCTATGTGAATTATTTCGTTAATTTTTTCTGGCGTTTCTGTGATATTTAAATTATATTTTATCGGTTGCCGATCGTATTTAGCTAAGTTACATACATTACAATTATTAATATAACTTTGTATAACTTTTTGCATGTTTGGGTAATAGTACTTTTCTCTTATAGATACAGAAATTTCGTTGATGCCTCTGTGATTATTTTTTATGTGTTCGTTTTCAATTATCTTCAAGAGTTTTTCTTTGTCATGTATATCTTCTAATAAAGTGCACGACCTAAGTATTCTTAAATTTCTATTATTTGAAAAAAACTGTCTATAAATTTCTTGGAACTTTACATATAAACTTAAGTTTATACGCAAAATATTGCAACTAGGCCTTTTTCAGGCAATTTTTCTTGCATGAACTTTAGCATATTTTCTTCAGTGCCGCTTGTTTTAAAAATATGTCTTATTTTTTTTCTATACAAAATTTTGAATGTACTTGATTCGCTTTCTGCCTCTTTAATTATTATTTGGATTTTGAAGACGTTTAGACATTTTTCGGTTATACTAATAAAATTACGATCGTCAGTTTCTGCACTGTGAACTGTTTCCAGATCATCAGTTTCGTTAGTAAATATTTGAATTAAATCTTTCGAGAAGTCTTCATCTTCAACTTCTGTGTTAGGTGTCATGTCAGGTAAATTGTTATTGATCTCAATCATAAATATATCTGAGTTATCTATTTCTAATTCCGTTTGGATATTTTGGTCAAATTCTTCTGTTGATGTTTCGACAATTCTGCTAAGTCCGTCTGCCAAAGCGTTTTCTTTGCCTTTTATGAATGTTATGTCAAAATCGAACTCGTTTAATTGCACTTTCCATCGTTGTAGCTTAAGGTTCCGGTTCTTTTAGATTATTTAGCCAGACTAGGGGCCTATGGTCGGTTTTAATTATAAATTTTCTCCCGTAAATGTAATATTTAAAGTGTTTTGTTGACCAATAAATGGCAAGAAGTTCTTTCTCTATTTTGCTATAGTTAAGTTCATGATTTTTAAGCGAACGGCTAGCATAAGAAATTACTTTATTTCCTTGCATGAGCACGGCGCCTAAAGCATAGTTACTTGCATCTGTGACTATCGTAAATTCCTTATTAAAATCTGGGTATACGACGATCGGATCGCTTGCTATAAGGGTCTTAAGTTTTTGGAAAGCTTCTATGTAGTCTTGATCATGTGTGTTTACTTTAGCATTTCTCTTTAAATATTTATTTAAAGGCTGAGCAATTTTTGAGTAGTCTTTTATGTAGCGTCTTAGATACCCTGTTATGCCTAAAAAGATTTTAATTTGTTTTTGGTTTGTCGGTAATTTTATCTTAAATATTGCTTCAACTTTCTTTCGAGTTGGCTTAAGACCTTCTGAATTAATAAACATGGCCAAGAAATTCTATCTCTTTTCTGAAAAACTCACATTTGTTTGGTTGGAGTTTTAAATTTGCTTTCGATAGGCAACTGAGTATACGATTGAGATGATTGACGTGTTCTTCTATATTCTTTGAAAATATAAGGATGTCATCCATGTAAACTATGCAAAATTGTCCTACATAGGGGCTAAGAATATTATTCATTAGTCTTTGAAATGTCGAGGGAGCGTTCCGTAGTCCAAAAGGCATACGAAGAAACTCATAATGGCCACTTGAAGTTGAAAATGCCGTTTTGTGTATATCTCTTTCGTCCATTTCTATTTGGTAGAAGCCTTTTGCGAGGTCTAGGCTAGAGAAAATGTTGCAACCCTCTAACTTGTCAAAAATCTCATCTATATTTGGGATCGGGAATCGATCTTCCATGGTTTCTTTATTTAGTTTGCGGTAGTCTACGACTAACCGCCACTTTTTCTTATCAGACTGGTCCATTTTCTTCTGGACGACCCATAAAGGGCTATTGTATGGGCTTTTTTTGAATGTCTTATAATTTTTTGTTTTAGCATTTCTTCTATTTGCCTTTTAACTTCGTCTTTATGTATTTCGGGGTATTTGTATGTTTTTGAATAAATTGCTACTTCATTCTTTGTAATTATTTTGTGCCTAATTTCGCTCGTGCAACTTAGGTCTTGGCCTTCTTTATAAAAAATATTTTCAAATTTTTCAAAGAGGTTATCTACTAAGAATTTTGTCTGCGGGTCAATATGGTTCAGTGAAATTAGATTGTTAACATTTAGTTCTAATTGATTTCTTTGAATATAAAGATCTAAGTAGACATCATTAACTTTCAACTTTTTGTTAGGGTAATCGATAACTGCATTCATTTCATTAAGTATATTACAGCCTATTAACCCATCGAAAGCGTTGTGAAAATTATATTCTAAAAATTCGCAAATATAACTTTCAGATTTAAATTCTTTAAAGCATGGAAACCTGCATAATTTATTTATTTTAATTTTGTTGCCCATTGCTTTTACCTCTAGGTCAATATCTGTTTTCCCACTTTGGGTGGCACATATTTTCATTAATGACGCTGAATTCCGCTCCAGTGTCAATAATAAACAATAGTGTTCTCTTTTTTCCTTGAATTTTTATATATGGTAATCGTCTTGCCCTTCTATCTGAAAATTTACATCGGTTTGGTTAAGATCCATTGGCTCGGAAGTAAGAAGTTTGCTTTGCTCTGAGGTTTGCATATTTCTGCTATTTGTCGACACTCGAGCAGAATTAGAAGCTGAGTTTTTATTCGACTGATATTGATACCAATGCTTTTTATTGTTCAAATCTTCGGATCTTCTATTTTCATTGCTTATACCATTATTTTGTTGGTCCCTGTTAGTTTTGTCAGAACTAATTTGTGTAACAATTTGCTCGTTTACATTTTTATTATCGTTGCTAAAATTTGTTCTAAAATTGAACTTATTGTTTTTATTATTCTTTCGGATAGGCCCGAAAAGTGTATAGCTTTGGTGTCGAGCATCCTCAATGATTTTATAAGCATCGTCTAAAGATTGTGGGTCTCTTGCGAATATCATCGTTTTCGTAGGTTCAGGTAAGTTGTCTCTAAACACGCGGAGTGCAATTCGGTTTACTTCAGAAGTGTTGTATGTGTTATCGTTATGTAGTAGTATCCTATTGTGTACTCTATTAGCAACTTCATTAATTTTGTTGTAATACTCTTCTATAGTCGATTCTACACGACACAATTTTAACATATCCATTAGGACATCGCTTGACTCAGTTTCGCCAAAATGTTTTAAAACAATTTGTTTTAACCTTTCCCACTCAGTTATATTTCCATATCTATGGAGCACTGGCCTACACAATCCTACAAATTTGTTTTTTACAAAGCCAAACAAAATGTTTTTGGTGGCTGTGTCGAAAACGTCAAACGTTGGAAGAATAGTTTCTATTTGTGTTATTAAATCTGGCAGTTGATTTGTATCAGAACCATCAAAATTTTGTATGAATTTTATGCAGTTCATGGTTGAATTAAACGCGGCTAAGCTATTTGCATCCATGACTTTTTTTTTTTTTTTTTCGTTAGTTTTTGTTTCTCAGATATTATCGGTTATTAACTTGCTGCTTATTTGAACTATTTCTCTTCGCTTCTTATCTTTTTTTTTTTTTTTTTTATTTCACGTGCTTATTAAAGCTTTGTGATTTGTCTTACGCGCTTTTTCGCTTGGTGCCTATGAAAGCTTTCCAGGTATGTTTTATGTTCCTCTTTGCGTTGGAGCTCCGCCAAGTGTGTTGGTCCACGTGTATTGAAGAATCTCCAAACGTAAATTATGGAATATTAGAACTGCTAAATGTGCTTTACAGCAGATTTTGTTTATTGTCCGTCTTGACGGATGGCTGGTTTTATTTTGTTTTTCTTAATCCTCGTCGCCAGTTGGATGAAAGGGTGATCGTTGCCTTTCGCGCTGAGACTTCTTCGTCCGGGTTAGATGAAGAGGTGATTATTCGATGTTAGCAGCCACGACTTCGTCGTCGTGTGTTAAACACCATTGGCCTTCGACGTTATCACCTCTATCGACTTCTTTGTCGCGTTGATAAGTTTAAAACGAAAGACTCAGGTTTCGTTTTAGTAAATCATTTATTGGTACGTCTGTACTGATTTAAGTCGTCTTATCTACTGCTATAAAAATGAGGTAAGCATAAGCTTGGTTTTCAAAGCTCCAAGTGAAAGCTTAGCTGCCAGGTGCATACAAACATAATGAGCTTAATCTAATAAGTGAGGGTATGGTTGGGTGTACATGACTATATATCCCGAGTTTATGTATCTGGATGCTGTCGCAGCTTCTTACTCATAATTAGCCTTCACATAGCTAGCTGATGAGCTGAAATTTTTGGGGCTGCCGCACAAACCGAGTGAAAGTCAGGAGCGCAACGGGCGAAGCGCGGGTGGCTGGGCGCCGCAGCTCATTTGCAGTTAATTTATGGGTCTGCACAAAAAGTGAGGCAGCCAACCCAGTTGCGTCTGCTTGCAAATTGAGGAAGGGGCATGCAACAATGGTT
This sequence comes from Scaptomyza polygonia, assembly GCA_035044585.1. Classification (NCBI taxonomy): domain Eukaryota; kingdom Metazoa; phylum Arthropoda; class Insecta; order Diptera; family Drosophilidae; genus Scaptomyza; species Scaptomyza polygonia. The sequence continues at coordinate 1,347,393 of JAWNNU010001662.1, read as the reverse complement.
GCTAATTATGCGCAAGTTTTTGGATCAACTTCAACTAATTGTCTGTCAGTGTGGCACAGGCTACTTACTGCCTTCAATCCAGGAACCTCCCAAACATCCAACAGACCCACCGAAAAAAGGAAGTCAAGTGCAGATGGCTGGCTAAAGTTATGCAAATATTATGTATATAGGATATACTTGGTTTGGGGCAGCGATGATAGAGTAGATAGTACGAATAGTCAGTTGTCTACTTCATGCATTGCAGATTGTGCGCACATTATGCAGCTCATTATAATCATTATTAGATTGTGAAACGATTCCTAAGTTAATCATTGGCAACAGCAGCGGCAGCGGCAGCGGCAGCTCCTTCTTGGCAAAACCAGGACTATTAACGGGTTTTTTTTCTTTGCTACTTTATGTGTTTTTGGCATGGAACTTAACAAGTTTTGCATCCGGTAGTATCTTAATGAACTATTTAAGTGAATTTACTACTTAAAGTTGATAATAAACAAAGTTATTTATTTTTAGGAAAATATTGTTTAAGTAGAACTAGAACTTTCATTAATTTTTTAGGGTCAGTAAAAAAGTTTTTAATTAAAATTAAAAATACTAAAATAAAGACTTGCTTGTGATTTGATATTTTAACTATTTTTTTTTTTTGTTGAAAACAGAAATTTCTGTTTAAGGTATAAAAATAAATAAAAAAATTCCTTTTGCTCTTATTTTACAATATTTTCTTTACAAAAGATATATTCACTATTCTATGAAAGTTTCAACATTTTGTCAGCTATTATTTTCTCATCAGCTTATTATTTTAAAATTGAAATGTCAAAACTTAGTTGGAGATAAGTCTCATGTTAAAGTTAATCCTTTAAGTTGCAATTTTAGTTTTTTTTTATTTTTCGCAACAGTTTTTTGTGTGTTTTATGGGTTCTTCAGTAAATACATTTATTTATTTAATTTACAAGTTTATTTCTAAACTTAATGTTTATTTTAATTAAAGCAAATGCGCCACTTAAAAAAAAAAAAAAACAGAGTTGCCATGGCGGACAAAACAAAAAAAAAATACTCAAGCGGCCCAAAACACTAAAAAAGATAATACAAAAAAAAAAAGAAGCCGCCCAAAAACCAAACAACAATAACAATAATGCGCAACAAAAGACAATTGTCGGATGGTTGGACAGTAGGGGGGGAGGGGTGGATTGTCTGGTGGCAAGAATTGCGTTATAAAAATGCCCTTTACCGATTTAAAATTAAAACAAGAAAAGAAAGAGAGAGAGATAGAGAGAGAGAGGGGGATAGGAAGCATAAGAACTGCAGGCGACAGAAGCAGAAGAAGGAGCAGAAGCTGCAGTAATTGGGGCGGGGGGATGTGGCATGCTACATAAAAGGCGGTAGTAACAATACTTATTTTTTTTTTTCTACGCACGGCCAGACTTTGCAACATAATTGGAATTTCCTTTTTCCTGCCCCCAAGTACAACAGACAAAGACAAAACGAGAGAGAGATGGAGAGAGATGCTGCTGCTGTTGTTGCAAGTGCTTTAAGCAAGTGCCACAAAAGAAGAACCAGGCTCGAGAGTTGGCTCCGCTGCGCTGTTGTTGCAACCAAGCAGGCCGCTTGACCATCATCAACAACAACAACAACAACAACAATGATGAGCGCAAACCACAGCAACAAAAGGGTGCAACAACAACAACAACAACAACAACAACAAAACTGACTTCATCAAAACTGTTGTCAAGAGTTTATGCCTCACAAGAGCAAAAGAGATTCTCAAGAAATTCAAATATGTCGCTGCTATTAAACTGAGAAATTTTAAGGAGCCGGAGACAGACAGAGAGAGAGAGAGAGAGAGAGAGAGGAGTGAAAGCGACTTGTAGTACTTCTTTAGTGCATCTTATTTAGCTTCTTCTTCTGCTTTGTTTCGCTTGCTTCGTTAAGGTTCAAGGGTTAAAGTGAATGTCGCCCCATGTTAAGTGGATTGAGGCAAAGAAGCAGAAGCACAAGTGCATATTTATACCCTGTTTATACCCTGTAAAAAAAAAAACAACACCCGCGGGAACTAACTTTATTTAATTTTTATTTATTGCCTCTTGAGTTTCATATTAAACTTAAAACTAATAAAATGCTTTAAATATTTTTTCCAACTACCATTTATAGGGTATAACTTTGTCGGCTATTTGCATAAGTTTTCGTTCACAATTTCACTAAATTTTAAGCTTGATTAAATGGTGCTTTGTATTATTATAATTACTGTTACATTTCTGGCGAAAAATGACTAATCGGAAGAACAAGCAGCAGATTTTCTCAGGCATTAAAATGAAAGCTAATGCCGTCCAAAAATTAGGTTAGCTAGTTCCCACCCCCCCTTACCCCTTAGCCTTAGTTGCGCCTAATTATGTTACACATTGACTTTGAAGTAGAAGAAGAAGAGCGGGGTTTTTTGAGGGCAAACCATAATAAAAAAAATAAAGAAGACCCGTTTAATGCAGTTGAGCCTAGGTTAAACGTATGTGTGTGTGTGTGCTTGCAACATACAATTGAAGTCGCATGCGACATGCGGCACGATGACAAGTTCTTTTTTTGTTGTGTGGTATTTCATAAAATAAAAGCAAAAACAAAAAAAGAAAATGTTGGACATGTTCAGCAACAAAAAACAAAAAAAAAATACAGTATAAAAACAAAGTGGAAAATAATGTAGCGTTAATTAATTTCATTTAGAGCTTCATTATTTTTTTTTGGTCGGAACACTTTGCAGGGGGCCCATACGACATGTGTAACGCATTCCACTCACATATAGTATATATGTATATATATACCAGATTCTTTAGCAGAATGACATATTGTGAAGTACTGCAAAAGTTGTTGAACTATGGAAAAAAAAAGTTGAATGCAAAAAACTTTGATTTTATTTAAAATTATTTCAAATTCAAATTTAGTTAACTTAAAGCCAATATTTTAAATTATTTTTTTTTAACCTAAGAATTTTTTAGTAAATTTCATTAATTAATTTATTTTTTTTTATAATTTATTTATTTATTCATTTCACTCAAAGCCAATATTGTCAATTCTTAACAATTTCTTTTAATTAAGAATTTTTTTTTTATTAAATTTTATTTATTTATTCATCAGTTGGCTATTTTCCCTGTTCTGTCGAGTCAGATCCGGTGTTGTTGTTCTTCTTCTTCGTCTTTTTCAATGTACCGAAGAGTACCGGTATGACTCTTTCCCATCTGCCTACTCTGCCCCCCAACCGCTCTTAGACCATTTAGAGAGAAAGGTTTTGACAAAGACTGAACAGAAGCTGATGACGTTAATAATAAAAAAAATAGAGAGAAGAATGAATGAAAAAATGAAGCGGATGTGGTAATTGGCCGACGTTTTCTTTTCTTAGAGCTTAGAGGGATACCAGCAGATGGAAGCTTTTAACAACAAACTTCTATAGTATCATTTGTTCTAATAGAAAACCAAAACACAACACAAAAGTTCACAGATCTTTGAAAATTTCTAAACAACTTTTTATGACTTTCAACATATTAATTAAAAAATTTAATTCACTTTATAGTCAAATCATTTGTTATAATGAGTTTTTCTAGAAACATTTTTAGTTTAATATTTCCTATCGCTAATAAATGTTTGGTGAGGTTAAGAAAATGTCAGCTAGAAACTAGAACAAAGTTAAAAGACACATTTTTAACATACTTTGTGCAAAAACGAAAAATTGAACTCGTGACAAAACACTCAGGCGAAGGTCACACCTATTTAACTAGAAGTTAAAAAAAATATATATATGCATGTTTATCTGAAAGATCTTAAAGCAGCTGGAGATAATGTTGTTGTTGATGACAATTTCGTAATAGTATTTGTCGCATTTGGCTGAACAAATATTTGTGAGCTAGCAAAACGGTGTTTATACGATGTGGAGGAGGGACTAGTCAGAAAAGTCAGTTTGGATTTAGGGTAAATTCAATGACTTGAACAAATGCGACAGTTCTAATTTCTAATCGCTCGAGTACATGTTTATAATATTTGCCATTCATCTCGATTACGTCTGTGTCTGTGGCGATAAAAACGCGATATGAATTGTTGGCTTCTAAAGCGGCCAAAGCGTCAATATTGAAACAAGACCAAGTTAGCTGTGTGTTGTTGTTGTTGTTGATGGCGATAAGGTAGAAACGTTGCCGTTGGATTTAAAATTGGGGTTTTGTTTGTTTAACGCCTATTTGCACTCATGCAGAGTTTCAGGGTCTCATAGATACAAAAGTACACAAAGTTTTTTTTTAATTCCATTTCACATATCTTTTGCTAGATAACAACACGAGAGTTTTGTACTTTTTTTTTATGGTTGAATGGAAGTTTTTTTTAATGCCAATATGCATAGGATTTTTGGGAATTAGCCATGTTTATTGCTAAGCTGGCTGTTTGTGGGAGGATTTAATTAAATTTCAGACATAAAAAACTACTCCAAACAATCTTTATTATATTTGCAAATAAAATTACCTTGAAATTCAAAGGTTTTTAATTTTTTTTTAATAATTTGAAATGCGAGGAATAAGTCAAGAAATATTATAAATGCTTTGTTCAACAATTTCAGACCAAAAATATTTGTTTGCATCTCTTTAAAAAACACTTTCTAGTTCCCTGAAAAAAGTTAATTCTTTTAAATCGGGTTGAATTGAAGTTCCCTGAAAAATGTAGAAACTTTCTCGTTTTAAAAACTCAGAGAAACTCATAACTTCACTAAACTATTGCTTCAGCGAATTGTTAAACTTTTAAAGTAGATCTTTGGTTTGTATAAATTTAGACATAATTTAGGACTTTTTTCCGCTTGGAGGCAGGGGCAAGAAGTAAGTTATTGGTTCGGTTTTGATTGCCCGCACGTGTCTAATTATAAAATGCACAAACTGTAAATTGCATCTACGCAAATTGCGAATATACATATGTATGGTATACAGTACAGATCGGGATTGAGATCGGCACACACTCACCTATAGTCAAGCAGCTGCAGAGCACCACATAATAGAGAATTGTGGCAAGTTGAGCCACCACTCGTCGTTGCCTTTGCAGTTGGCCCATTTTTGCTTCTTTCTGTTGTTTGTGTTTTGGCTTGTTTCTTTCTTTTTTTTTAGCTGTTGTTGTTGTTGTTGCTGTCTTATGGTTGACTTTACTTGTCGTTCACTTTTTCGCCTAGAAGAATTGAATTGTTTATTTTCTTGGTTTTTGCTATTTTCTTTATTTAGAGTGTGTTTATCTTTATATTATTGTTGTTGTTGTTGACGCTTTGATTTTTTTTTTTTTTTATTGTTTTACGGCGCACAGAAAAAAAATTGTATAAAAAATTTGCAGTTTGCAGCTTTGATGTGATTTTAATTTTATAATTTGCGCACTACTTTCGTTCTCACAAACACAAACACTCGTTGTTGTTCTCGTTTTTGGTTGGCAATTAGCGATTAGCGCTAATGCTGAAGAGCGAGTTCTAGACTCCAAAGTGAGATGGTTCCTGAGTTAATCAATCATGCGCTGTGTTTGGTATCTGTAAAAGAAACAAAATATACAAATTTAGGTTAGCATTGGTTCGAACGAGTAAAAAGTAACGAGTGCCCAGTATTCTCTCGTTAATTAAATATCTGAAAGATTCAACTAATAGAAATACAGTTTATAACTAAACTCTTTTCAAACATGATTCAATCTGCAATCATTTAATCAACTAAACCAAGTTACTAACTAAGAAATGCACTTGAAAACTTTGGCTTAAACTGTCCAACAGAAGACCATCACACAATTAGAATCAATGTCAAAACAAATAAACCGTTAAGTTATTAACAAGATAGAGATGGAGAGAGAGAGAGAGCTTATCGAGTGTGGCCACAACTAACTAACAAAATCGTATTATCAACTTTGGAGTCTAACAGTTTAAAACTCTGACGGCTGACTTTGTAGCTAAAGTTGGAAGCAGGCCGCAGTTAACCTTACTCAAATGGATAGCATTGCTAATGTGTAACGAGTGGCAGGAAAACTAACGAAAGAGAGAGCTTAAACAAGTTTCGAGAAGTGACAAATTGCAGGGCAGACAATTGCAATTGCAATTGCCAGAACTGCGGCAATTCTAAACGACGAGTAACAACAACTAACGATTTAGGGTAGAAGCAGAAAGCAACTTTTGCAAAAACTAACAAGCGCAGATCTGAACAGAACTAGAACTGGTGACTGGTGACAATTTAATTTTGAACTGAGAGCCACAGAATTAGTTGGTTGTAAACTATACAAAACTACTACTGGTGACCTGCAGTGCAACGAGAAACTTTAACTCTAAACAAATAACGAATAGAGTTGCCAACTTTTCTGTGCTACAAAAAAAAAAGAAAAAGAGAAGCTGAATGTTTGACACTTGACAATTGAATTTAGCGTTTAAATGCCATATGTTGGCCTTAACTTTTTTCTTTTCAGTCTGACTCAACAATAAAGAACGTTAAAATGAAAACTCCAATTGCTGCTGTTGCTGCGTCACACACGACCGATTCAGTTGGCTAAAACGCTGACTGGAATCGGCAGCAGTAGCAAAAAAAAAAATAAAAACTTGTCGATTATCGAACAGAGGGAGAGGGAGACACAGGTAGGATCATACGTGTGTGTGTGTGTGCGTGCAACATTTGCGCATTTTGTCTTCTTCCACTTATGCGTTTCAAAGTTGGTAGCTGAAGTAAACCTGCTCTGGCCAAGCACATGTTGGCATCAGTGTTGCCAACAACTCTATGAGAATCAAATCAACCGAAAAGAATAAAACTGAAAATATAGCATAATTGTTGACAGCAAAATAAAGATGGTTGATAATGTCAATGTAATGGAAAAATTCAAATAAAATTGAAAAAAATTATCAAGCCTCTCGAGATCGATAATGTCGATGAATATTAAAACGAATGCTCTTCGAATAAATTCATTTTTGCCAGTTATGCCTGCGATCGCATAAAAACGGTTAAAACGACAACACTGCTGCCGACGCGCTACGCTGCATGGCTAGTTTTTTGTAACGGAAATTGCAGTGTTGTCTGCAGTCGAAACACGTCGTACTCCACACACACACACACACACACATATATGTACAGATATAACACAGATAAAAAGTCAGCGAACGAGAGAATATAGTAAAACATTGAAGGTAGGGTGGGGGGGGCAGGCAGTCAACAATGCGCAACGCAACGCGCTCACACGCATACTTAAATAGTGTCAAACAATAAAGCAACATACTATAAATTATTATGTATTTGCTGCTTGATTTTTCCAATAATACTAGTTTAACCTTTTTTGTTTTTTTTGTTTGATGCTTATCGTGCAGTTAGAGTGTGTTTGTGTGGGTGGTCAAAGCTTGCGGCTCTCGCGCACCGCTCTCTTCAATTATCACAAATGGCAAGAGAGCATTGCCAGCAGCAAGGTGAACTTCAGCTAAGAAGAACAGAGAGCGCGAGAGCGATAGCGATAGCTAGAGAGAACGTGTCAAAGCGCGAGTTCAGTTTTATTTGCAAATTGTTTATGTTGTTGTTGTTGTAACATTTCGAAACTGGCGCACGATAAGCGGCTGAATTGACTCACTGAGGAACTCAATGACACACACACACACACAAACACCGACAGTTGAGGACGTCAAAGGTAAGTTGCATGTCTATTGCATGTCCTTGAACTGCAACAGGTTCGCTTACCGCCACTTAACACTTCCTTCCCGCTCTCTACGTATCCTTTATAAATGCCTGCAGCCTGGCAACGCCGTCAATAACAGTAAATTGTGTAAGTGTATTAATTGCAGGTGGTAGGTAGACCCGTTACACATTTAATCAATATTAAGTACGGTCTAAAAACCTTGAAAATCTATTATTTACACCGAGTGTGTAAGAAAATTTGGTCAGCCGCAAAACATTCAGCTAATAAGAAGCAAAAAAAGTATGCGAACCAGCTTTATTGTTCAAAGAAAGTTGTGTCAAGCGAATAAGTCAAATGAAGGCTGAGAAACTCGATTCGAAACAAATAAGATTTGATTTCCAACAAGAAAAGTATAAAAAGTTTTTTTTTTTAATTGAAAAATTAAAATCTTCTAAATTTGTTAAATCTGTGACTTTATCTTTATCAATTTTCTAAAATATTTATTTATTTAGCAAATATTTTATTATTTTTTTAACTTCGAAACTTTTGTTTAAAATATTTGTTTCAAATTTTATGCAAGTTTTTCTCACATTTTTGATATATTTTAAACATTTATAACAAGTAATAAATAAAATAATAATATAAATTTGTTTGAAAAATTTTTTAAAAAAATTGCCTTTCAATAATTCAAAAAAAAAATATTATTCTTAGATTTTCTGGTGCTTTAACAACTGCCAATTCATATGAAATGTAAGGAAGTTGATTTTCTTTTGACCCAACAAGTTTTCACAACTTTTCAGCACACACTGTCTTTAACTTTTGTTCAAACTTTTATAAAGTTGTTGTTTATGAGTATAGTTTTTTAGCGCCCACTGTCTGTGTGTGTGTGTGTGTTTGAGTGTGCGTGTGTGTGTTAACACGTTAATAACGCACAGCAGCAACAACAACTAGGCGTCATTCCCCAAGCGGTTCAAAGCAACAACAAAAAAAACTTTTATACATATATATATATATAAAAAACCTGTTTTTCATAGCATTTAATTTTTCTTTGCGTTGTCGGCGTTGTTGTTAATTTTTTTTTCTTATTTTCCATTTGTTTTCGACAAAGAATTTGTGTTGCACATTGAAGTTGTTTGTTTTTGTTTAAGCCACATTTAACAGTTTTAGCTTGTTTTTTATTTTATTTTTTATTTGCATTAACTTTACTTTTGGCATTTTACTGTTTGTTTGGCTGCACGTGATTCACAGTTAATCGTAATATGTAACTGCAAAGCTCCGCAGACGCAACAAAATCAACAACCAGAAAAAAAAAACTACAATTTGACGATCGTTTTATTTTATTTTGTGATATATTTCGAATGTTTTTGCGACACGCGTTTTTTCTAGTTTATTTTTAAAATGCCGCAAGTTATTTTGGTTAACATAAGCGTGCACTTAAACAAAATATTTCAAAACAAATACCAAAAACAAAAAAAAAAACAAAAAACTGACAACAAAATTATGAGTATGACCAATATTTTATTGGGATAGAGGGAGAGCGACTGAGAAAGAGAGACAATAAAAGTGATTAAAACGTACGTACTTTATGCAATAAACGTTAAGAACTCGCGGGCTCGCTGCTTTTGCTACCACAGTTAACTAATTTACGAGTTTTGTTTGGTACAACGCCAACACACACTCACGACGGCACAAAATGGCAAACGGTTTAACGGCACAAAGAGCAGACGACGTCCGCTCGCCACGACAAACGAAATGAGAATGAATCGAACGCGCGCTCTCTCTCTCTGGCATAGCTGAACGTTGACGTTGACGCTGTCGCTGTTGCTGCTGCTGCTGCTGCTGCTGCTACTGGCTAACGGCTTGATGGCGCGTCGCTTTGCAACATAATGGCAGCAACATGCTTAGATACACACAGCACTTGTGTATGCATTTGGTAACGGACATTGATGTTGCTAGTGTTGCTGCCAGACGCAAATGTTGCGAGAGCGACAAGCGCACTTAAGCTCAGCAACAAATTTAGCCGCAAAAAACACATTGATTTCAAATATTTCTACTGTAAAATTGCCCTTAGCTATAAGTAGACATATTTGTGCTTTAACAAATATATGTTGTTTCTTGAAATTATTAATTTAGTTACAATGTTTGGTAAGTTCCCGTATTGGAGCCGGCAGCATTGCATGTCAGCCACTTGTTGCCCATTGTCGAATGTTGCTCAACATTTCGCATATTGCATATGCATCATGTTGCAGCGAAATCAATTACTCTCCTGCCGGCATAATGTTGCCAACATAATGTGCAGATCGCTTGCACAGTGGTTAACAAAAGAAAAGTTTAACAAGTTTCCTTATATAATAATAATATAATAATAATATAACAATAATATTTTTTATTTAATATAAATAATTTATAATTTATAACTTATGAAGAAGTTTAATTTTTGCATTGTTTTTTCAACAAGAATTATTTTTTATATTGATATAAATTTAACTACGTATTTTAAAATTTATTAAATACACTACAAATATTATTAAATTATTATTTAAAAAATCATGCAACATTACAAAAAAATTAAATATCAAAAATAATAATAATATTAATATTCTTTCTTTTTTCCATTTTTTTTTTTTTTTTTTGTATTTGTTACGCTGGCAATTTGCTAAATGCAAGGCGCGTATCTGAGTATCTGACAGATGCGATTGCAAATCCCGAAACCAAATGCCATTCGCAAGATACGAATTAGAGCGCTGCAGTTACTATTATTGTTGTTGTTGTTGTTGTTGCTGTTGTTTTGGCATTGCCTAGTAATTTATCAGCAAAAGCCATCCCGCCGTCACCCACAACAAACCCACTTCCCGTTTCTACCCGCTAGCCCGCTTTTTGGGTTGCCAATAAGTGATTTATTGCATTGTTATTTTGTCGTTGATGTCGCACTTGCTGCAAATGCGTTTTATTTATTGCCCAGCCCAGCTCCCCCCCCTACCCCCTCCCCCTTCCGGGCCCAGCAACCGATTTGAAGTGTGTTAATTTTATTTCCATTTTTCAAAACCGACCCTCCTTCTCCCCAGCCCATTCGGATCCTTCTTTTCCTTAACAGTCTTTGCGAGTTTTGACTCGATTTACTTTTAATTTTTTCAAAAAATTTCGGCTAATAACCATTTCGAAATAATGAGGTTTTTGAGCAATTGGTCGCCACAGGCGCTTCCTGAGCGCCCATACACTGTTAAAAATACTTGTTTTTTTTTTTTGTTTTGTAGTTTTCAAGCAGTTTTTATATTTTTTGAGAAAAATAAAGAATTTAAAATTTTTTTATTTGGCTTTATTTTGTTCCCATTAATCCGTTTTGAATATTTAAAGAACTGCAAGTTAAAAAAACTTCATAAAGACAAAACAAAACAAATATAAAAATACATAATTGAAAAATACAAAACTTCATTTAATAAATTATTAAAATATTTTTATAAAAATAGTAAGAAATAAATACTATATTGAACAAACAAAGAAAGAAACTGAAAAATTGAACTCAAAACAATATTATTAAATTTTGCCGTGTAATAAAAATCATCGAATTATTATATTCTTAAGGGTGGTCCACAATTTAAAGCTATATGCTGTATGTGTGTGTGTGTGTGTGTGTGTGTGTGTGTGTGTTAAAATTCTAAGAAGCCTGCAACAAACTGCAAGAACTTCATCATCAGTCAGTCAAGAATTTAATTAGGAAACGAAAAACAGAACAAATCAAAACCAAAAAGAAAAAAAAAAATCCACCTATGGACAGACAAATTTTGATCTCAAATTACTAATGATTTTTAAAATGGTTAATAACTCTATAAGCAATTAAAGGCATATCGTTGTGCCTTCATTCTCCTTTCAATATCTCCGTCACCGTCTCCGTTTCCGTCTCTTTCTCGCTATTTGTCTCTTTCTATGGCCCTTTTGTGTTGCTGCCACAAAGCCATTGACTGACAGGTTTTTTTTGTTTTCTGTGTGTCGGCAAGCAGACTAGATCTCTCTCTTTCTATATATATATATATATACACATATATATTTTAGCCTTAACTGACTAATGATGCCAACAGATAAAATGCATAAGAAGAAGAAGAAGCAGTCAAAGTGAACTCCATTCAAGCACAAAATGATGAATTATTGTTTTCAAATTTACCAACACAAACAATCACACACACACATACACAAAAGAATCAGTGTGAACAAAAACAACAACAGCAACGAAATGTTATAAATTGATATTTAACTATGGGCTTTATAAGTTGATTTTCATTTTTTAATGAAGAAATAGGTCCTTTGATTATTGAACTGATGGGTCATGGGAATATGGCTAATGACTTTTGTAATAGTCAAAAAAAAAGAAAAGAAAAAAAGAAGCATTTTTATATTCTTGATCCTAAAAGCTTCCTTCGTTTGAATTGTGAAAAAAGCAAAGAGTTTGTTATAAATTTAAGATATTTGTATGCTATTTTATGGTTGACAATCAAATACCCAAAAAAAAAAACAAAACACAAATATTATCGAGCATCAATCATGGTGGACGTTAAAAAAAGATTGAAACAATTAATGGGGACATCATCGATAAGGCGAGACAAGAAAAAACTGTAGGAATATAATACTTGTAATAGTTTTCACTTAAGCTTTGATTTTGCTGTAGTTTCGCTTAGTGTTTTTTTATTTTTATTTTTTTTACGTCAATATATCTTCAATCTGGTAAATAAGAAAACCACGTGAATCATTATTAAATGGCGGCTCATCCTTGGTCTCCTCCAATGTTGGGGATTTACTTGCATCAAATCCATCCTTGTCCTTCGTGCCTTGACTTTGTTCGCCTTTTCCCGACATCTTCAACCGATTAATCCAATTAGTACAATGATGTTGGTGTCAATTAAACATATTATATGCTTTCTGTGTTAGTTTTAAAGACATGTTTTATATTGAATAAATTGCTCTCTTTATTAATTCTGTTACAATGCATATAACCGTTCAAAATAAATAGAAAAACAAATAAAAATAATATACAAAGTTTCACTACACTGTTACTAAGTGTAAGAACAACAAATTTAAGAACATTAAAGACACATGGATGAAATGGATAGTCCAACCAGCGCTTAGAAACGTGCTAACTGTAAGGGTAAAAAAAACCACGCAAGCATATCAATCCGGGACCTATCACAAGCAATCCCTACATTAACTATCTACGATACTACCGCAAACTAGCAATAGCATCGTTCAGAAGGCGCAAGTTTCAGGCTGCCGCCAGGAACTGGAACAAGATGGACGATCGATGACGCAAGATGCAGGTTTTTAAAGCAAGCCAAGATTGTTCAATGCGCCGAGAGGAGGAACCGCTTGATTGGTTTCAAGCGCAACTAAAATCCAGATTCATTTCACGTTTAAAACCAGATATTTCCGTTCATTCCACCTCCATCCATTAGTATGGGCCAGCCTTCAAACGAGCCCGCTCGCGACCCCCTGGCTATTGTGTTTGGGGCACTCCTTAAACGCATACGGAAATCGTCCTGTCCCGATTTCTCGAAATCCCGGAAGAATTATTAGTCATCCTTCTTTAGCGCTGATCCGACAATCGACAGCTATAGATTTATTGGTTAGTTTTTGTAAAATTGTAAAAGTTTTTTATGCCCGTTTATTCGAGAGACAAAAAAAAATATTTATTTACCGTAAACAATTTTGAAATGTGAAAATTTGAGAAATTTATTTAAAATATTCGTATTTGATGTGTACTGTGTAGCTGCTAGTAAGATAATGAACGTTTTAGAAAAAATATTGAGCTAGAACTGAAAAAGTTGTGCTGCTCAAAGCTAACTTGATTGTGGGGTTTATTGGTTTGTTTTGTAAATGTCTATTAAATGCGAGTGTAAAATAAATATATTAAATTTTTTGATTGTGCTGTGCACTGTGTGGCCGTGAATACTGAATGTGTTTTTGGTACAGTTGTGCGTTCGTTTGACATCTTCCCAATATATAAATTTCTCATGTCACACTGTTCGTAATCATACTTTTCCGAAACGGCTTGACCGATTCTTATGAAAATTTGTATCCATATTCAGAAAGTATGAGAATCGGCAACTATCTATTTTTCCAATCCCTTAGTGATAGGAAGGGGTGTCTACCACAAAACTTGCATTTTAAGTATCCAACATTCATCGTCCAGATAAAAAACATATATCAAGAAACATATATAAGGTAAAAAGTATATTGAGCTTGTGCAATGTCCGTCATGGTGTCTGTCCCTCCGTCTGAATGAACGCAACTTTTTTCACTCCCTTCAAGCTAGAGACTTGAGACTTTGCAAGTGTCTTTATCTATGGCATATTAAATTAAAGTGTCAAGATTGGAGTTCTACGATAACTGGGGGGCTGGCAAATCGATAAACTCGATAATGCTAAATCGATAAATCCAGCTATTTCGCAAGCCCTTAAATCCAGAAATACCAAATTTGGGGAGACAATAGCTGTTAACAACCTCTAAAAATCTGCATCAAAGTTTTGGAGCTACGCCCACCCATTCAGCCCGCAGCCCACCCGCAGTTCAAAAACAGAAACGCCTATAATACTGAGTCAAGAAATAAAGTATAATATACAGGCAGCATAATATTAAAACTAAATATTTTTAAAAGCTTTTATCGTTAAAATTTGTACGTTTGTGAAAAAATACAAAAAAAAAAAATTAAAAAAATATCATGCGTTAAATGCATTAATTTTGTTGAATGCCACATGAAAAGCGTAGACGTCGGTGTAAAATCCGCTGTTTTGTTGTTTCATCTTGATACGGTTCCGTAGATTTCCTTCGAGCGCCTGTAGCTGCTGTGTGTGCTATTGTCTGTGGTGCTGGTGCTGTCACTTGTTTCAGTTTAGTGCTCAGTAATTTCATTTTAAACGGATCCATCTCAATAGGATCGTCTCGTTTGCCAGTTTGTAGCGCCAAATTTCCATGGTTAGTAAGAGGCATCGAGGATAGCAAATAGCAAGACAGTTTCGTTGTGTCTTTACCGTCAAGAACATCCGCTAACGTTGCTTCTCCGTTGCGTTCCACACATTTTTGTATCACGTCTTTGTTAGGCTCTTCAATGCCAAAGTTTTGACGATCATAAGCCAATTCCAATACGGGCGCCATCCTGCGATGCCATTCATTAATCTTGGCATCAGTTTCTTCATCGATGCTAGTGCAATTAACCATGGTATCATCGGCATCCCTATCAGTATAAGTTGCGCCTAAGCCATCGGGGTTTGTTGCAAAGTTTGTTTCGGAGTGACTTCTAATCGTTTTGTATTGTCTCCGGTTGTATTAAAGGCAACATTTCGATGTCATTAAAGCCACAAGTTTCATTTAGATCTGTTGTTACCATAGTTTCCATCGGAGTATTCGACAGTGTTTTCGATCTGTCTAAACCTCGATTTGTTGTCGTTTCATTTCACGTGACTTTCCGTTTGCGCATTATCCCTGATGATTTGAATTTCATTTGTCAGAGATGCAGTTTCTGTTACGTTTAATACCAGTTTTACGTCATTGCTCATATGAACCAATTCTGCCTGAAACTCCTCTTGATCAATGCCTAAGAAGTTGAAATTAATATCAAATTCCAATTCGCCATCAGCATCAGCATCAGGATCAGGAGGCGGCGGTGGAATATTTACAGCTCGGGGCGGTCCGAAAACGACAGCTCGCTTGGATGGTACGACCTGATCCATTTATAATTTAAAGTCTGCGGAAAGCGCAAACAGACGTTCGGAGCGCAAAACATTTATCACAATTGGATAGACTGGACTTTCACAATATCCTCATTGTCGCCTCCCAGCGGAAGCATTTCAGAGTCAACACCGGTTCGTATACCCTGTACTAAAACCTTAGGCGATAGCGACTTCATACGTTGCATACGGTCTTGGTCATGATCTTAACTATCTGCTACGAACGGAATTGTTACATTTTTCATGCCAATACCAGCATCATTGCTGTCGTCGACTTGGGCAACAGATATATCCAGCTGTGTTGTCCGTCCGGATTCCAATACCGGCGTCTGTTCCAGATCCATCGTCGTGCTGTTTTCCTGCAACCGGCTGTCGTTGGGTTGAGCATCGGAGACATCAGTCAGGTGCCGGAGGTTCAGCGTATCTTCCAAGTCCGTTGTTTCTCGTTCTTTACTTTTGTCTGCTGTCAAATTGTTATCCTGCGTTTCAGAAAGTTTTATTCTTTTGGGACCATTTCCGATGTATTCTAAAGGTCGTTTTTGCCCAAATCGTCCAGATACTCCCTGTCGCTCATGCTCTCGTGTCTAGCTACCGATAAACCGTGGTTGGCACGAATGTATTCCTTGATTAAGTTAAGACGCTCAAACTGTATATAGCTGGTAGAAGCGTGTTGGTGTTTGGTATTTTCATCCGCCTCAGGTTCAGCTATAAGGAGGGACGCAATCTGTTGCTCAACCACCTGAAGCATTAGTTCCACTAATCGTAATCGTAACTTAACAGCTCTGCTTGACACTTATCGTCCTATTTTGGACAATTGAGACAGTATCATTATTAATTTTACCCTATGTGTTATTTGGATTTATAAACTATATTATTATAAAGTCATTTTAAAATCTATTCAGTAGTTTTTACCTGCAAGAGGTTCAAACATCCAGACAAACTTTCACATTAACAATAATATAAGTGGGATAAAGTTTGCTAATAGATGGTTTTAGTACGGCATTAGTACATTAGTACATTAGTACTTAACTGTACTAGCACTTGAATTGCTTTAAAGTCGCATCACAATAATCCTCCAAAACCGATTTATACAATTTAACAACAAACTAAGCAGTGGGGAAACCTTTATTGGTCGGACTAACTAATGCAAGCTTTAATAATGAAAGGATTCACTTTGTTAATTTAAGATCCACAGCCTGTTTAAAAAGCCCAGTAGGCAGACTTGAGCAATGTCAATCAAATTCAGCAAAAACTTCAATTTTTGATATTTTTTTTATATTTTTTAAAAGCATTTTATCAATAAGGCTTAAGTTGTTTATTTATTTCTATGTAAACTTCTAAACAAAGATATTGGAAAACTGCAGAAATCTTTAGCTTAACTAAATACTAAGTAAGTTGCCCCCAAAAAGGGCGATATGCAACACACTAGATCATTTTAATGACCCTTGCCTCTTCGATGACGTTTTTTTTTTTTTTTGGTCTTTTGGTTTTTGGTTTTGTCGCGTGTCTATTTTAATTTTCGTCTCGGCGGGTGGTCAAATTTTAGATGCGCACGCGTAAAATAGTCAACCCCTCCTTCCCCTTCCTCCTACCAGTTTACCCTCATTGTTATCCATAAATATTTGCCGCATAATGCGTAAATGGGTTTTACAGTCCAAACATTCTTTGAGCTAACTTTTCGCTCTCATTTCATTTCCATTTTCATTTTCGTTTTCATTTCAAAATTTGGCACACAGAGTTTTGTGACTAGTTTTCAAATTAAATTGCCAACATTTTATTGCAGTTTTGCAATCGTTTCTTTTGTTTGTTGCTGTTGTTGTTGTTGATTTTGTGGGCGTTGGCAAACTCATTAAGCGAAAAGGGATGAAAACTCGTCTAGGTCATAGTTCGTAGTTCGCAGTTCAAACAAAAACAGTTCTTTTCCTGTCACACAACAAAATTAAATTGAATGCAATTGAATTGTGCACTTTGTAGTTTTTGAAAGGAAAAATACACGAAGGGTTCTCTGCCCAATCATCAAATGGACAAAGTCTATTAATTGAACATAAATATCCAAGTTTTTACTGTTTTTTTTCGGCAATGCTTAACTGTACTAAGTCATTTGTTAAGTGTATTGAAGAGAAACATTAAGCACATTGAGTCGAAAACTCTTGTAACAGAATTTCTGTGTTTTATTGGAAATAGTTCATGGGTTTTTCTCATCGCTAAACCTTTTCGATTTCAATCGCATATTTTATTCAGAATGGCTATATACATTCAAATAAATAAATATGGTATTTTATAAATCAAAAAATGGTATTTTTTCAAATAAACTAAACTGAAATGCAAACTAACTTTTCCTAATCGAGAACAAATGAAAAAATCTATATTTTTTCAGCTAAAAAAAAATTTGTTTTCATTTGTGTCAAAACTAGATTTTTCGGGATACTTTCAGTAAAAGTTTGACTTAAGAAGTGTTAAGAGTGAGTTAAAGGGAAGGTTGACATGGTAAGGCTCTATTTAGATTAGACTTTAGTTAATTTGAAGTATTTTTAGCAAATCAATCGGAAGAAGAATTGTATCATCAAAAGTGAACAAACGCTAAACCGAATTCGAATTCGAAACTGAATTTGCATCCTAGTTCTAGTTTTAAATTTGATGAAGCGAGGTGGATAAGTCACAGCTGGTGTTTAGGTAAAGGACAATTAGTGTGTTGGCCGCAGCTAATTATGGCCATAACCAGCGCGGGTGGTTCTTCGAGGTGTTATTGTTATTGTTGTTGTTGTTGCTGTTGTTGCTGATGCTGTAAGTGGTTAGTTGAGGGAGGGCGGGGAGGAAGTGTTGCTTAGTGTGGTGTGGTTTGCTTTGAGGACCAACCAATGTCCTTTGTGTGTGTGTCCAGTATGTCCTGTGTTTGTCTGTGTGTGTGTGTTTGTGTGTGTGTGTGTGTGTGCGCGCGTCCTGTTCCTGCCTCATTTGCGGTTCAATGCAAGAGACCGAGTTTCACTTATTTCGGTTGACATTTTCCATAAACTGTGAAACCCTTAATTAACTTTTCGCTGCACAAATAATGTTGTCCTGAAAGTTGCTGTTGTTGTTTGGGTGTCCCTAAGACTGAAAAGGACGTCATCTACCACTAATCCGGCTCGACGATGTTTTTACTGTTACTCCACCTCTATCTAGTCGTCCGTCGCGATTCGTTATTCGCGCTGCTGCATACACTTACAAAAATAACCTATTCAAATTACAAATAACCAAAAGAATTTTGAATAAATTAATTTTTTGTTAGGATAAAATATCTTTTTATAAGTTATTATTTAGGTATTTTTAAAAATTTGAATGCAACGATACAGTTTTGAAAAATTATAAAAACTTAAATTTTTTTTTTGTGTTTTTCCGTGTGTAGCCATTGTTATTGTGCTTGTTTGGATTGTTGTTGTTGTTATTGTCGTTGTTGTTGTTGTGCAATTTGAGACCAGACCAAAAACAGCAAACAATGGGCGCACATGCGACCAGAGACTGAAACGAAAACAACACCAAAACCAAACTAAGAGACCAAGAACTGAATACAGAGCCACTCCCCAAAAATGTTCACCCACCCCCTCCCTCCCTTTGCTGAATTGGGTGTATTTTTAACCCAAACATATACAAGTCAGGGGACTTAAAGTGGGGCGGGCAGTGGCATGAATATCCTGGCACATTTTGTTTTTTGCATTTTTTGGATGAAGAGTGAAAGTGAAGTTATCAAAAGTGAAAATATAAAATAGAGTAAATGTGTGAATAATAATAAACGTATTATGGCTATAAATAAGAATGTGTTTAATGGCTAGGAAATCAACTCATAAAATGCCAAGCGAAACTCAGCTTTCCAATTGTCTGTTGCAATGCTATGTGTCAGAAGATCAAGTTAATGATATTTAGACAAAAAATATTAATAAGTTGTCTCAAATTAAGTGAGGTTTTGACGAGGAATTCAACCAATAAACTAAGCTTAAGCAAGTCGTTGAGAGCCAACACTTCAATAAGTTTCAGTTTGTTTGGAAAATATTTTTCCCTTTATCCAAAACTTCAGTTCTTGTATAAAAAAAAAAAAAAACTAGATGAAAAAACAAGCCAAACAATTTTTATTTTTATGATGAAATTCTCGGCCTAAGATAAGATGATAATATATGATGTATTACTCGATCAGTTAAGCATCTTTGTTTGGCAATATAATGTGATCAATAAATAAGTCACGTGTGAGTGCCATGTGAAAGGACGTCCAAGGACATTGTAATGAAATGGGTTATTTTTGTTGCTCAACCGCAAACATCCTGCCTGCACAACGTGCCACGCACTCCTACACACCTTTACCTGACTAGTCTTCATGTCCAACACACACACACACACACACACACACACACACACACACACACACACACACACACACACACACACACACTCATTATGCCATGTTGTCAAACAAAAAGTTTGCCTGCATGCGGTGCCGGCTTAGCAATGTTACTTTGAAGCACACACACACACACACTCTCGTAACAAGACAAAAAGAAAGAAAAAACCCCAAAAAAAAAATACGAAAAAACGAACGCAACAAAATAATTTTCGTGGCAACGGACTAAAGGACGAACTGTGCAAATTTAAGGCTTCTGTCCTTCAGGCCAATGTGCGGATAATGCGACGCCATTAAACACATTATAAGGCTAGTTGGCAGAAGGTGGTTCGGGATTTGCGGCAGGAGGCAAACACACACACACACTCACACCGTTTTTTTGTGTTATAATTATTAGCTTTTTTTTGGGGGGCGGAGAGGGTAGCCAGCGGCAACGCCTCGTCTAGATTACAAGCGCTTTCTGGCTGGATCTTCATTTAGAATGGGTGCTTCCTTTTGTTGTGGTCAACACAGGACGACGATGAAGTCCTTCATTTTATATTTGCCACCGCTCTCGCAGATAACTGCACACTTGATAGTCGCAACATCCTTTAAGCCACAAATAGAGCTTCCCACAAAAAAAAAAAAACCTTTTGCATACCTCAAAAAATTAACGGCTTAAATGCGAGCTAGAAAAGTTTTTTTTGGGTAAGTTCCATTTAATGCCGAAATTACTTTGTTTTGAAACTTAATTAACATATTTCCGTTTATTGGACACTTCTTTTAGGTCATATTTATAAAGTCAATTAAAATATACTTTTTATTTTTGCTTATCAATATTTTCTTTAAAATAAACCAACATCTATTTCAATTAGTATTATTATTTAAACTGTATTGTTTATTTTTTTTTGTATTATTTTTAAAATTATTAAAACTAAAACAGATGGTTTTTATATAGATATTAGTTAACTGATTTTTTAAATTATTTTCTCACTCTATTCTCAGTTTTTTTTTTTTTTGTGTTACACTTTAATGTACTTCCTTCAATTATCTCCTGGCCACAAAAAATTCTCAGAGGAGCATCTTAGAGAAAATTATATATTTGTTTTTAGTACATAATTGCGTTTTCCTTTTAACGCTATTTAATTGATAAGAGTTAGAATGGTCATAAACAATTTTCAGGTAGAATTTCCCAGTAGCTCCTAATTTTAATGAGCATTTTTATGAGGGCTAACACAGGTACTCTCTCTCTATCTTCTTTTGAGATTAGAGCAAATATTTGCTTTAAACTCTGAGTTTCAATATGAAATTCTTTTGTTTGTATATTGTATTTGTAGCTTAGCGTTATAGTTATTATTGGGCATTGACAGGGCGGTTTTTTTTGGCTGACCGACCAGTTGACCAGCCCAATTACAAAACTAATGCCACACAATCAGCAGATAAGGAGAAAGAAATAGACAGACGAACTGCGTGTGAAATGCTGGCTAAGTAATCCGATAGTTTTATCTAGTCCTCCCAAAATTAAGAACGTTAATTCACAAGCCCAACAACAAAACTAATGCCGATCTAGTTTAAGAAAAAACAATATCCAACAACGAGCGTACGTACAAAAAGTGTTTTGTGCTATTTATTGATGATAGACAGCAACGATTCACAATGCGTGGCTTTTGTGTGTGAATGTTGCCCACCACCAAAAACAAAAAAAAAAAACCAAAAAAAAGAATGGTATAAAGTTACCTCCACAACCATTCAAGAAGCGGGCAACTACACTAAAAAAAATATATACATATATTTATATGTCAAGATCTTAAAGGTCTTTCATTGTCCTTTGTTACTTACTTTATTCTATTTTATTATATTGAATTTATTATTGAAATTTATAAAACATTCAAACTTCGACCAATAATATGAACAGATTTTCAAGGATTCAAGATTCAATATATTCAAAGGTTCGTAAAGGAAAAAAATCATTCTTTTGATTATTATAAATTTAATGAAATTTAAAAATAAATGCTTAATTGATAAAAATGATTTTTTCATATTGATTATAATCGATTTGAAATAAGCCTGAAATAAAATCAATCATAATTCAATACTCTTGGATTTTCTTTTGGGTTTTTTGAAGTGCAATAATAACATAAAGCTAAAATACTCGAGTTCTCTTTTGGGCAACTAAAAGGAAATGTCAATATTTGTCATTACCGCGTGTCGTTTGGTTTTTGTGCGCTTTCTAGCGAATTTCTTTTCGAGGCAGAAGGCGTTGTCGGCATTGCTTTGTGGTTCGTTCTGCTTGTATTACTACTATTGCCTATAGTACCTATAGTACCAAAGAAACAACAACGAGACAGAGAGAGAGAGAGAGAGAGAGAATGAGAATACCACGCGGCGTTCGTTGGTATGTTGCGGCATGTTTCCTTCGTTTGGCCATATATAAAAAATACATGAGAAAAAGCAAATGAGAGAGAGAGAGAGAGAATGGAAAAACAAAAGCCGCGCGCTGTGCTGTTGATTATATAATGCCCAATGCTCGAAATTAAGACGCAGTTGCAATCGCACTCGATATCAGTTGGCAAGCGGCTTTAACGACTATTTGCTTGCACCACAGAACCATAAAACAACACACACACACACAAACACACACAGGCACAGACACAGACAAACACGCAACCACACTCAAGCGTTGTTGTTGTTTGCCAGCACTTCACAGTATTGTGCTCTTCCGTTTCCGATAATCGGATATGGTAAAATGGTTGTTGTCCGTGGGAGCGACGAGTGCCAAACATCAAACAGAAATCTCATGTTCACTCAGTCAATTCAGATGCTGTTGCAAAAATTTCCAAACAAATTTTACTATCGCAGCAATGCGAACGACACAAAAAGGATTTGGTTTTCAAAATGCAAGTTCGCCAAGCCAAAATCTGTAAAGGAACTTAAATTTCATATATGAAAGAGTTTAAACTAAGTATAATACGTTGATATTGATTGAGTTTGCCTAATAATAAAATGAATTATAATAACGCTAAATATGGCAATGCGAACTACAAGTATCGAGTAACGACGACCAAGTAACGAGTAGCGAATAACGAGTGCTAAGAATCTAACAAATTGTTATAGCCATGGCTCAGATCATGTGAAATTGGCGTTGAAAGCAGATAGAGCACAATAAACATATGCTGATTGAGCCTTTTGCTCTTTTGCTGTTCTTTGTCTTTCAGCTGTGACGATCAAGTAAACGATCAATCAATATCAACTCAGCATCAAACTCATCAAACACTTGTGTGTCTGTGTGCGGCGATAATAAAGCTGAGCTGACGCTGAGGATACGCGTTGGCAAGTGTTCAATTGTAAGAAAGCAGCTCTCCGTTTCATACAGAGACAGAGAGTGGGAGGAAGACGGTGTAAGAGAGCTAAGCGGATTATGTTACAGCAGCGTGTAAAGGACAATGCAGGACGAAACAAAAAAAAAAAACAAAAAAAAAAACTCACACACAGGGAAGCAGTGCGCCAAATTCAACCACTGACAACAATGAGACCAAAAAGCGAACAACACAAAAACCGAAGAATAAAAAAAAACAAAATGTATAAGAAAGGAAAAGGGCAAGAGATATAACAATGCGACGCAGGTGGTGGCTGAGTGTGTGGGTTGATGGCAGGGGGAGGGGCGCGCGCGTCATGTGCCAAGTGGATTTGTAGCTTGTAATCCATGTAACAAAAACTCAAGAGTTCCTGTTTTTGTACGTGTGTGTGTTTGTCATGCATTTCATGAAAATTGTATCAGCGATTGTATAGCATTTATTTTAATGCGATTTTGATTAAATTTTAATCGAGCATTTTGTCAAGTTTTTTGCTTAAGTCTTTTGTTTAGCCATTCCACAAACCACAACCCACTCCTTCTCTCTCCCTTTCTCTCTCGTTTTTGCGGCAGCTCGTTACGCACATCTTCGAAAGAGAATGGCACTTAGAAATGCTGCTCAAATCTGTTGGGGCAAGTTGCGTCTGTCTCAAGTGCAACTTGGTTGCAACTTCAAAACGCTTTCGGCCATGCAAATTAACCAAAAATTCCATTTGCAACAACTTGAGTGTCGAAAACAACAGCAAAAACAAAACACACACAAAATATAAGTACAGTATGCTCCAAGCTACTTACACAAACGCACACACACACACACACACACACACCTACACTAATACAATGAAGGTAGGGGGGGAAAAAGAGAAGTAGCAGCTGCTGCTATCGTTAAAAGTCTTACTTGCCCACTTGCTCCTTGCCCCTCCTGCCACTGCCACTGAACTGCTCATAAAACTTAAATGTGCGAGCGTGGGCGGAACGAGCATAAAAAATAAAAGGAGTTGCAAAGCACGCGTACACTAAGAGAAATCAGTAGCTATTATATCATTGGAAATATATACATATTTGTTTATCATAAGCAGATAGAAATATTTATTATAATTTGAAAAAGTCTTAAGCTAAAACTGAATCTATTTTGAAAAATTTATACAAGCTTTTTAGCTTTACTTTTATTTTTATAAATAATCAAATTTACTATTATTATAACAATTTCATTTTTAAGGGTTATCTCTTAAAAATTGAATAAAAAACCAATATAATTTTGGTAATAAAGTGCATTAAGTTATCTGAAAAGTTTTCTGATTCTTAAAAATTTATTTTATTTTTATTTCTTTTTGCTCATGTTTATATTTTAATACAGCTATAAGTTTTTAGTTCAGATTTTTCAGGAGCTAAATTATTAATATATGTAGGTAAACTTTTAATTTTATTTTTTTCGAGTGTATAATATTGCTAAACATTTAACAATTTCTTGGTCATGTCATCGATGTTGCTGCCGATAATGATGCGGCTCATTTGGCCCAGCGAAATGGCGATTTTTATGCGCATGTCCTGCAGAGCAGCAACAAAAACAGCAGCAAACAGAGCAGCGCGTGGCCTCATAAAACGCAGCAGTGACACCGAAAATGATTAAATTTGCAACGCCTGCAAACAGGATACATATACATATAAATAAGTATATGCATGCATGTATGTGTAATGCGTGTCTGTGTGTGGTATATGTAAGTGAAAGTTTCAGTGAAAACATTTGTGTACAAACAAATGTGCATAAACTCGTAAATAAAATTATTAAATTGAATCTTGTCCAACTTGTAATATTTTTAACTTAAAATCCAAACAAGGAAATCAGCATGAGTTATGCATTTTTTTCAATCTCAATTTAATGTTTTTTTAAATTAATCTTTTTGATTTCACAATAATAAACTCATGAGTGTAAAATAAATACAATTTCCAACTGAATGCAATAAATTTTCTTGCTCCGCCGAAAAGTATGCAACACAAACGGTCGCAAGTATAGAGTCGCAAGCTGCTTTCAATGCATTAATAAAACTGCTAAAAAGTATGTTTGACAAAACCCACCGAAAATTTTCTAACACAAGACATGTCCGTATTTGAAACTTTTAACTAGGTTGGAATAGATTGCAGTAAAGCAAGGCATTTAAAGCAACTTAATTAAATTGAAATTGGATATTTTTTTTTTTTGATGCGCTGCCATCAACCGCAAACAAACAGCGTGGCGTCTCGCCAACCTCCCCTGCATCGAAATTCCCTACAACTTTGCTTGCCGCTTTGAAAGCCCATCCCAAAAATTGCTGCTTTCCATTTGATGTCACTCTTGGTGACACGTGACTGGAGTTGGGTTTTGGGGGTAGAAGTTGATTTTGGTTTGCCAGTTTTTGGGTTGTGGGGGGGTTGTCTATCGCGGCGTCGCGTGCTCGTCTTTAAAGCTACGCACACAAGCGTTTCCATTCTCCCACACACGCCGCACGCCGCACACCGCCCCTCTCCATCAACCCCTTATGTCGTATGTCGTATTGGGATGCGTTGTTTATGCAACGAAACTAATTTAAAGTACTTCACGCGGCGGTCGTCTAATCCGACGCACTCTGTGTGATAACTTCGTTAAGTTGTTGTTGTTGTTGCCGTTGACATATACGGGACAGTAATAACAATAAGCTGATAGTAATTAAAAAGCACAGACACGTGGCTGACGCCCCCCGTCAAAGTGCAACGACCTAATACGCAAAGGCCCAAAAGTTAACAATCCCATTAACAATCATAGTTGGTAATTTTTAGCTTACAGCAAATTATGTTGTAAGGATTTCAAATGCTTTCAAAGACTTTGCCAGTAAAACTGCCACCCGCACAGCATTGAATGGAAAACTTTTCATTAGAAAAGCGATAGAAAAATCATTCAACCACATAAAAAATAAGTAAGTAAGATAACAAAAACCTTTAACTAAACCTTAAAACAATTATTCCTACTAAAAATCAATCACATTTTAACATAAATTTTAAAAAGGTGCTTATACTCTTTTTTTGTAAAATTCTACATATTCCGCAAGTCATATTTTAACTCGATAAAAATATTAAAAAATAAATTCTCATGCTTACAGGTGTTATTTCATAAAAGCATCTGAAAAAAGCTTACACTTTCGAGTGATTTTCATTTACGTAATAAACCATTTAGTTGCCTGTAATTGGCATTGCGTACATATTTGTGGTAAGCAATTACAAACTCACACACACAACTTAGTTCATATTCATGGAAATCACTTTGAGAAGAAGCCACAATAACGACGTTGGCAACGTTTGTATATATGTATATATATATATATAAATTTTGCACAATAAATTGAACAAAATCTTTTAACAAATAAAATAGCATTTGTTTACGACTCATTGAAAAGCCGCAAAGCTTTTGCCATTGGGCTTTGCCTGTCAGTTATGTTGTTTTTGGTCAAAATGTGTGTGTGTGTGTGTGAGTGAGTTTGTTGCCTTTTTGAACACTTAACATTATTATGGTTGGTATTTGTGTACACAATTAAGACTTGGGCACATAAAACGACCAAAAGTTGACAGCATTAAGAACTGCTCGAAAAACTTTTAATTGAAATAATTCGTTTTGGGATTGACAACAACAACAGCAACAACAAAATAAAAGAAGCAACTTTTGACAGCAACAACTTTGCGATTTGTTTTCCATTTATTGTGTTTGTGTGTGTGTGTGTGTTTGTATGAGGTTTGCAAAATGTTTGAATACCGCTTGTCTTTTACAAATTGGCCTGTGCCTATTAACTGTTTTTTTCAATCAAACATAAATTCAAAGCACCCAATTAATGAGACAATTTGAAATATACAACTTGTTTTGTTGTTTTAAAACTAATTATCGAGCAAAAAAGAAAGTTAACCAATTAATAAACCCCTGAAAATATTTGATCTTGATAGTTAGTTAAATAAATCACAAGAGCCGAGTACAAATTTTGTTCCAAAAGTGCAATATATTTACAAAAGTATTGCCCCCGTCTACCGCAAAATTATAACAAACTCTCACTAAAAATAATTGGTGGTGGGTTGATACTACTCGTTGCATTCTTCACTCGTTACTTCGCTGCGTTCGCTGCTGCTCTGTGATCTTTGTGGCATTACAATTAAGAGGCATTCTGGTCGCACCGTCTTCAAAAAAAATCCATCAGCATATCCATAAAATTCAGTACTGAAACGCGATCCTCGGCGGTGAAAATTTGTGCCAACCACCGCTAGAAATTGCAATGAGTAATATTTTTGACTTTTCGTTATTGGTTAAACTTCTTTCTAACTGGCTGCCAGCTTTATTTAAATTACAACGTTGAGTTTCAGCTGCCTTATTACATATGTTGACTGTAGCTTTGAGTCTGGCAATCATTGGAACATCTGGATCAGCTTCTCCCTCTTTGTCTGCGCTGCTCTTACTTCTGATGGCGCCTAGCAGCTGAGCTGCAGCTTTGTGGCATATCAAGTGGCAATTTTGAACCCAATCAGAAGAAGTGCTAAATTAGCTTTTGAGCAATGAACGAATGCAACGCAACGTATGATAATGATAATGATTATTGCTAGTATTTTTTTGGGGTTCCACTCGGCAGTCTTATTGGATAGATAAATAAACTGGCTGTTTTTAGCATTCCTTATGCAAACTTAAACGTATATTAATAATTTTAAAATAAAAGATAAAAAATATTAAACAATTATAGCTAATCAAAAAACACATTTTGCGATTGGCAATATCATTTTCATTATACTTTAAAAAATATTGTGCTTTATGTTAAAATTAAAAACAACCTTGAAATAAGCAATAAGATAAAATGTTCCTAATGCTTCAATTATAATCACTTAAGCTTCTTTAGTTGAATGGTTTATTTTTGTCGAACTTCTTAAGAGTTCAATCTATATAAAAATCTGCTCTGGATGGTTAGGCCCTGTGCCTCTGTTTCGCAACTGTCAGTAAGAAATTTAAACACGAGCTTCAGTTTCAAATTGTACTTTGAAAATCCTCAACATTTAAGACAAATCATTTTCATACTGACAATATTAAAACGATGAATAGCTTTGACTTCTTATTTGTTATTTAAGTTGAATGCGTTTTATAATCTGAACTCTTACAAACTTAAAGACTTTATCTGGGAAGCATATTTCAATAGGTAAATAAGCTTGAAATTTTTTTTTACACCCACAAACAATACGACAATCGTCAAGAAGAACCAACAACGCCGATTGCGTTTGTCGATTCGGGGGCACGTTTGCAGCGTACCACAGCACGGTTATCTCAAGTCGGTTTTATGTTATCAGCAGTGCATGAGAATGATTATTTTTAGTGCTGATAAGCATCAAAAGCGCAATGATATAAAAACTGCATAAAAGCAGGTCACATCGACAACATTGATACTAATCACTTGGGTTGCAATCATCTGAGCACAACACACTTTGCAAGAGGTGGCAAACAGCAGAATTAAGGACAAACAAGGATACAAACATGTGGTGGAGACAACAGCTGTTCTTTCTGCTCTCCAGCTGCTTGCTCATGCCACATGAAGCAAAGCCGGCAACCATTTCGACCTCAACAACAAGGCACTCCAGCAGCGTAGGACTTTTAGTGGAAAAGGATCTTGCTGATGTGCTTATGGCCAGCAGCCGGGCACGTGGCATAAAGTTGACGTCCAATCAGGAATCGACGATTAAGTCACTACGAGACACGAAACAATCTGAGCTACAAGACGGTGCAATAATGCTGCAGTTGAACATGGATGTAATTATTAATGTGCTGATTGGGAACCAGGCGGATGTGAACAGCTGTGAACATGTCATCAAGGACATTCAGAGATCAAGTGATGATGATGAGAACAATGTGATCTTGAGCTTAAAATCCTTCCATTCTCTGTGCAATTTCAACAACATCGAATGCTCACCTCAACAAGTAATACAAATTATCAAGGAAACATCAACAGCTAAACAGACTCAGACGGCTTTAATTGGCAGTCGGAGCACGCGAACAGCCCTGGAGCGAGCGAAGAAGACAGCCAGCACTAAAGGCGATCGGGATTCAATCGTTAATTTCCTGCAGGCTCGCAGTTTGACTGAGCTGAGTGCTATATTGAGTACACTTTTGCGAGTGTGCGGTGCAGGCAGTGTGGAAACAAAAAACATTTTAGAGAATCTCGCTGAAAGTAAGTACATAAAGAGTTAAAAGTAACGAGAATAAAGCAATCAGTAAGCAAATTTAGCTAGTAAAAGCAACAAGTAACAGTTCCTTTAAACTAGAGTTTCAAATGATCAAATTTATCGATATACTCAATCGCCCTACCACCACATTAATCGCTAGTGCAGTGATCATTGATCATCACAAATTGTGTTAAATATTAATTGTTTACTTCTTTGCAACTTTTTAGTGGATGCCACGGACAGCAGCAAGGCTTTCAACGGCTTTAGCGCATTGATTATCACCTTGATGGACAGCCTGGCGATTATTGCCAATGGCAACAAGAGCGGTTTATGTGCGGCTACACCCGAAACAACGATTGTACGTCAACTTGACTTGGGTGTGCCTAAGGTCACTATTATGGGCTTGATGACGGCTACGGATCACTCGCTGCCATACACACACAACTCGCTAATGCGTAAGTAACTAGTGACTGAATCAAGTGATTTGTTGCTTATAATCCGAATGACTTGCAGAGAGAGAAGCCAACGCAATGGCCTATTTGATGGATGCTGATGTACCACTTACAAAGGACGCACCAACATCAAACCAAGTAGCAGGCCTGGAAACTGACGGCTCAAAAGGCTCTGCTGGTAGCTCTGGAGATGGAATTGCTGACCAAGTCGGCAATGTTATCAACAGTAAGTGCACTTATGCAACAAAATAAAGTTTGCTTTGATCAAACTCGAATATTTCTCTACAGAGCGAAATACTGGGATTTCGGGTGCTTCCACTAAAATTCCTGTGGCCGTTGGGCATCATCTCAACATATGACAGCTGTGGTTACTGGCAATTCCGATGAATCAGACAGTTCTGATGTTGATAGTGTCTTGGGAGAAATCACTGAAGTTGGCTCGCAAAAAACTGCCAATGACTTCAATGGTAAGATTGTAAATTAAGTTTTATAATCAAGCGGAATTGATTTTTTGTTTTGAAATTTCTTTTTTTAGTGAACACTGTAACTAGCAAAAACAACGGTAGAAACTCTGAAGTTGATGATGCTAGTCAAGTGGTCAAGCTCATAAATGAGAAAAACAGTGTCTTTATTGGCAATGCATTGTCCAAAACCATCAACAGTAAGTGGAACATATGTCAATACAACTTGTTGTCTTTATCGTATGTCTTTTTGCAGGAGATTATCAGGTGCCGACAACTCCCGAGCCATCAACGAAGGAGCCACCAACACCTTCGACTCCTTCACGGCCAAATCAGAAACCATCAACTGACGACCAACCAACTGAGGAGCCACTTACTGAGGAACTACCAACACCTTATTTATCAACTCCAGAACCATCGACTGCTTTGCCGCCAACTGAGGAACCATCAACTGAGGAGCCAGAAACACCTTATCCACCTACTCCAGAACTACGAACTACCTCACCTCTGATAACCTCAACACCCACTCCCAATCCACTTGCTCTCAATCCCACGCTCTGCTATCGTCGCTACTGTCGCAAGTGGCGAACTCGCCCCATTTATTTGTGCGGCAAGAGCTGCGGCGGCTCATACGTCTACAGGCCCTGAATGGGCTTCAGACACGGCTCTGTTAAAAAATCGAAATAATCTGTCTGTCGCTTGTCTCCCTTTGGTCTCCCTCCAAGCAACTGTTATATCGCAAGGAGGCACCTATCTATTTTATGTTACCTACATTTGTAAGCAAACTTGTTTAACTTGCTTGATGTATTGAAATACAACTGAATTATTTATTGTATAAAATGAAAAGTTTTTGTTTGTAGCGTGGCGTGCAAAAATAAGAAAATAAAAAAACTGGTTGCCCGTCACGTTGTTTCCCATCCGAACGCGAAGAATTTATAAATTTTAGACATGCTCGTAAAAGTTAACAAGAAGCAGTCATAATATATTAACGAGTGTAGTTTAGGGATCGACTAGTTGATACCATATTTGAATACGTTTGTGATATATAAATTGTATCTTTTACTCATTACTCGACAATTTAGTTAATGTATATTTTTGTCATCCGGTTGTTTTTTTATACATAACTGGTTACAAGTAATTTAATATACTCGTCACTCGTTACTTTTTTCTGTAGAACAACTATTTTTAACCGGCTTTTTACTGCTACTTACATAATTGTAAATACTCGTTGTTTGCTACTCGCTACTCGCTACATGTTAAACGGCCATTATAACCTGTCACTCAAATGTTAACTTTTTAATACCCTATTCTTCATTGTTTTTTGCACAAAAAAAAAAACATGCTATAAAAAGGTAAACAAAATGCAATTACATTGAAAACTCAAAAGTTTATGCAGCAAAAATGGGTCGAGGGGAGTCAAAAGCTGGCAACTTGGCATAAATAAAAGATAACATTATTAACACCCCAGAGCCAAGTGAAACAGCCCCCAAAAGTACTCAGTTAGACAAATGGGCGTCAACGTTGACTCAATACGAAAAAGTTACTCTCTCTATCAAATTCGCTAGCACCCACCAAAATTTGGTATATAGAACGTGCTCACGCCACATGAAATCATAATGAAAGCAATAAAAATATCACCAAAGTTGCTCAGCAAACACAAAAAACAAAAACAAAATAACAAGTACAAAACGTAACAGAATTCAACAAAACAGTGCAGAACAGAACAGAACAGATTCTTGAGTTGGCCGTGTCGCACCCATAATTGATGACCTAAGATAATTTGTTATGGCTATGAAACGTGAAACAAACACCGGGCGGAAAATATATGTACATATATATGTATATGTTCATACGGAAACACAAAATATGGGGCGCAATTATAAATTTCTTCAACCAACCAGCTTGTGGTTGTCTTGTCTATCTCTGTGTGTGTTTTTTGTTGTTGCGAGTTCCAAAAACAAAAAAAAAGGTGGCCCAAGACAATGATGTTGTTGATGATGATTATAATGCTGGCAAGCTGTTAATGATAAGCGATAAGCGTGAACTTCACTGGGTGTTAAATATTATGCGACACCTTAGGGCCAAAATTCGTTCCACTCGGTATGCTTCAAAAACTCGGAATGTTTTACCTGCCAGCGGGTTGAACTTTTGCCAAACTTAACAACAATTTTGTTTTTGTTTCTTACCCACGTTTTCATGAATTTTTAAATATATTTAAAGCTTAAGGTTTTTTTTGTTTTTGAAATGCTGGTGTTAATTATGTTTTAAAAATGAACTCTGCATAATCTTCGAGCACAATTTAAGTTCACTTCATTTGCCATTTTTGTAAGTTTAAGCTTAAGGCTTAAATACAAATTTAGTTTTGACTAAATAAATCAATATTGTGCCGAAAGTTTCATTTTTGTTTTTGTTTTTGTTATGCGATGCTGCCTTGTGTTATATAAAAATGCAACAGACTCTTAGGCGCAGACATGTTTATGTAGTATTTGTTAGACAGCCAGACAAGTTTCGCAACTTACTCACCCCTCGTCGTCAGTCTGTTTGACTGTCTGTCTGCGACCCTGTTTTTTTTTCTTTCTTTCTATTTTTTATTCATTTTCTGCCGTTTTTTGTGAACGCTAGTTGGAATTCTATGGCCCGTATCCTAAGCTCAGGTTGTACTTCTGTCGTAGCACTACGTCAATCTACAAGTTTTGGTTTGGGCTGATTTTGCTGCTTCCCCATCTGTGCCCATTTTTATACCCTTGCCTGAGGGTCTACGGGTTTGGTTGCAATGTGTGTTGTTTGGATGTTTTTTTTCAATACAAATAATATCATGTTGGTTAGTTTTTTTTCAACCTATAAAATTTTAACATTTAAAAAAAATTCAAAGAAATTATTTATTGTTTTTTTTTTTTGTCTTAAGTGAAAGTTCAGGATAAACAAAGTTCTTCTATACTTCTGTGATTTTTCTGACTTTTATTTCAAACTTCATAG
Organism: Scaptomyza polygonia; assembly: GCA_035044585.1. NCBI lineage: Eukaryota > Metazoa > Arthropoda > Insecta > Diptera > Drosophilidae > Scaptomyza > Scaptomyza polygonia. Next base: position 1,314,286 of record JAWNNU010001662.1, on the reverse strand, counting down.
CATAGATGCTCTGTCTTTTCTGATGTGCTGCCAGTTTGAACGATACATATATACATGTATATATGTTTCATTCTCTCTGTGCTATTTCCTTTATTTTATTGTACATAATTTGCACGTGCTGCGAATATCTAAAATTTACGAGCAAGAGCGAAAGTGCACACAGGTCGGCGCTTGGGTGGTTGGATGGGATGGGATGAGTCGGTCTGGCCACATGACACTAGTAAGAATGTCCCCGGGGTGTATGAGGCGAGGCGGGAAAGAGAGAGAGAGAGAGAACTGTTGTCATGTACATTATTTTGCTTTCAAAACGTTTCGACTAAAAGTAAAAGTCGGCAAAAGCTTTAAATGAGCCGAGAGAGAGACAGAATCTTGCACCACACACAATTCACAGTCGGTGGTTTTTTTTTTGCTTGCAGCTAAAGCTGCCCCACGGGAAGTGGAGTCGGGGACTGACTGAGAAGGCAGGGGGATGCTGAATGTTGTTGTTTGCTTACTTTAACACGTTTTATGTCCGAAAAGCCAAAAAAAAAAAAAAAAACCAGAATATAAATGTGAACTAATGCATTTTTATTAATATATACAAGCGTGCAGGGAATTTCAAAAATCCACATGATCATCAACTTGATGATAATGTTTTTTAAATGCAGTGCAAATGTGGTGTATAGAATGGTTGTGTGTGTGTGTGGGTGGTTTGCTCGGTTGGCTTGTATCATATACTAAGTAGTACGTAACTGACTTTTGCAAATCCTGTTAAAATATTTAGCACAGGGTGTATGTGTACGTCGCTGTTGTCGCTGTTGTTGTTGTTTGAAAGAGTTAAAGTTGCCCTACTTTGTTAGCGATGAGTCAGCAGCTTATAATCGACAATTTACAAGATTTAAAATAAGCACAAAACTCGTTCAATCTCTCTCTATCTTCTTCTCTCTCGCTCTGTTCGCTTTATTTATTCGGGGCGGTTCATCACCCTTTTTGCATGCATAATCTAGTATGTATGTATGTATGTATGTTTGTATGTACAAATCATCAATTGTATCAACTGTGTCAAACAGTGTGCCTGACACAACGCCCACCCACACTTTGTAATTTGGTCATGTCTGGCAACGCCCGCTGTGCTGATTTCACTCCATGCTAGTCATAGACAGCGACAATCTAACAGCAAGCCTCTCTCATAACCCTCAACTGCGTACAATCGTTTGCTTAATTTCGTCAACAAATTTTGCATAAGAAATTGCTTGCAATTGTGTGTTCAATGATGATGATGATGATGATGATGAAAATCAGCAGCTGTTGTTCACAGAGTGGCTGCTATAATTTTTAATAATACTTAATTCCAAAGGATCCTTTGATAAAAAAAAAACTATGAAAAAAATAAAATATTCTTCAAGTTTAAATAAAAATGTATAAAACGTGGAAACCGTTATGTTTTGTACTTGTCATAAACAAATGAGCGCGTACAGTGTGACCAGTCACAATGACAATGATTTTTTTTGTTTATCACAGAAGATAAAAAGTACACTATTCTGTCTCCAAGCCAAATCGAAGAGATTGCTGGATGTTTTTAAAGCAAGCATGTGAAGAAAAATCTTTAGGTATTATAATTCGTATTTAACAAGATTGATCAAGACTTTGATAGAAATTTTACTGGAAAAAAATATGATATTTTTATTAATTTTGAGGAACTAGAAGACAAACTTTTGACTTTTCATTCAAAACATTTGATGGATAAATGTTATATCGAACTACTGGCACAAATACACAAACCATCAATCAATAAAAGTAAATATGAAACTTGAATAATGTATTATTAAAAGCAAATTATTAAAATTAAAAACTAAGGATAATAATCGAAAATATATAATTTTAGTTGGTCCGGAAATAAAAAAAATATTTCTGAGTTCTACGTTTCGTTTAACAGCTCATTGTTAAAATTTTCAAATTTGATTTTCATACTAGATATTTTTTTTCAATTGTTCCAGGTACTTCAGTTTTTACAAAAAGTAATATTTAAAATTAATATAGAATTTGATGTTAAAAATTCATTAGTCTCAGAATAAAAGAACATACCAGAATGACCGGCGAACTTTATTCCGCCTTAAAGAAGACTTTTAATTTAATCAAGGTCAATTTTATATTTCGATAATTTATGTAAATTAAAAAGTATGTATTGCTCTACGACAACTGGAGGGGCTGGCAAATCGATGAATTCGAAAACTAAAAATCGATAAGTCGACATATTCAGCTAAAACGACTAAATTTGGTAAGAAGATAGCTATTAACAACCTCTAAAAATCTGCATCAAAGTTTTGGAGCCGCGCCCACCCATTCAGCCCGCAGCCCACCCGCAGTTTAAAAACAGAAACGCCTATATCTTCCATAGTTTTGAGCTGACGACCAACGCCACGCCCCCATACCACCCGCAGCCCACACATTTTACAAACTATGAGCTAGATTCACCAAGTTAGCAAGGAAGATAGCTTTTTGGCATCTCCATTTGCATCAGACAATCTTTGAGGCAGCGTACACACCTGCAGAATCCGCACTCCTTTGCGATCAGGTCTCTTTTTATCGGTATATTACTGGTATCGAGTATACCGCAGTCGGTTGCGTCCGACTGCAACGATTCCACTTGTTGAAGTTTATTTTAGTTCCACACACAATAAACTGGCTTTCTAACTGCACTTTGCTTTCTTGATATATGTTTTTTATCTGGACGATGAATGTTGGATACTTAAAATGCAAGTTTTGTGGTAGACACCCCTTCCTATTACTAAGGGATTGGAAAAATAGATAGTTGCCGATTCTCATACTTTCTGAATATGCATACAAATTTTCATAAGAATCGGTCAAGCCGTTTCGGAAAAGTATGATTACGAACAGTGTGACATGAGAAATTTATATCTTGGGTAAATGTTAGGCGAACGCACAACTGTACCAAAAACACATTCAGTATTCACGGCCACATAGTGCACAGCAAAAACAAAAAACTCAATAAATTTATTTTAAGCTCGCACTTTATAGACACTTACAAAAGAAACCAATAAACCCCAAAATGAAGTTAGCTTTGATTTTTGCGTCAGATGGCAGCACAAGATTTTCAGTTCTAGCTCAATATTTTTTCTTAAACGTTCATTATTTTACTAGCAGCTACACAGTACACATCAAACACGAAAATTTTAAATAATTTTCAGATTTCAAAATTGTTTACGGTAAATAAATATTTTTTTGTTGCTCGAATAAACGGGCATAAAAAAACTTTTACAATTTTACAAAAACTAACCAATAAATCTATAGCTGTCGATTGTCGGATCAGCGCCATAGAAGGATGACTAATAATTCTTCCGGGATTTCGAGCAATCGGGACAGGACGATTTCCGTATGCGTTTGAGGAGTGCCCCAAATACAATAGCCAGGGCGTCGCGAGCGGGCTCGTTTGATGGCTGGCCCATACTAATGGAAGGAGATGGAATGAACGGAAATATCTGGTTTTAAACGTGAAATGAATCTGGATTTTAGTTGCGCTTGAAACCAATCAAGCGGTTCCTCCTCTCGGCGCATTGAACAATCTTGGCTTGCTTCAAAAACCTGCATCTTTCGTCATTCATCGTCCATCTTGTTCCAGTTCCTGGCGGCAGCCTGAAACTTGCGCCTTCTGAACGATGCTATTGCTACTTTGCGGTAGTATCGTAGATAGTTAATGTAGGGATTGCTTGTGATAGGTCCCGGATTGATATGCTTGCGTGGTTTTTTTTACCCTTACAGTTAGCACGTTTCTAAGCGCTGGTTGGACTATCCATTTCATCCATGTGTCTTTAATGTTCTTAAATTTGTTGTTCTTGCACTTAGTAACAGTGTAGTGAAACTTTATTATTTTTATTTGTTTTTCTATTTATTTTGAACGGTTATATGCATTGTAACAGAATTAATAAAGAGAGCAATTTATTCAATATAAAACATGTCTTTAAATATAACACAGAAAGTATATAATACGTTTAATTGACACCAACATCATTGTACTAATTGGATTAATCGGTTGAAGATGTCGGGAAAAGGGAAAGGCGAACAAAGTCAAGGCACGAAGGACAAGGATGGATTTGATACAAGTAAATCCCCAACATTGGAGGAGACCAAGGTTGAGCCGCCACTTAAAAATGATTCACGAGGTTTTCTTATTTACCAGATTGGAGATATATTGAAGGACAGATATGAAATGTGTATGACATAGATCGCAAAATCTACTTGGCCTTAAAGATCATTAAGAATATTAGAAAGTACCGCCATGCCTCCATTGTGAAGATAAATATACTAAAGCAGCCAGCGGCAGAGGATCCAAATGGGAAAAACTTGTGTGTGAGGATTATTATAGACACATTTGTATTATTATTATTATTATTATTATTGCTTTGTCGGGAGAGATTTGATCGTGTTGGTCGCGGCATGGTTTTCTTAATGAACTGACTTTTCAAACACGGATTAAAATTTAAATATTGATTGTGGAAAAATCTTTTTAATTTTTGATACTCGAAACCGAAAGTAAAGAGTATATTGGATTTGTTTATAGCTCTAAGTTTTACACAGACCTAAATAGCTATTCATATGATCAATTCAAGCTTGATCAAACTAAATATTGTGTCTTATTGTTTGTTTCAAATCAATTCTTTGTGAGCTTGAATTAAGTGAACTTATATATATATTTTTAAGTTATTTGATTGCATCAGTTCGTTTGTTAAGCTCCCAAATTTTGTTCTTTAGTAAGTTCTTGGAGAAGGATTCTATCAAATAAACTTCTAAAACCAAGTTCCTAATGCTATATGATAATGAACTTTCTAATTTTAGTTTTAATAAATTCCCATGGTGTTTTTCTTTTTATCATAGTATTGAAGAAAAAAAAGGTAAATAAATTGATGTAATATGTTTGGTTTGCACAGGCTATTTGTTTTAATAAATCTAAAATCTGTTAGACAGTTTAGATTTTAACTGGTAAAGTTAGTCTCCAAGATATTAGCATACTGGAAATTGTGAGTGTTTTTTTCTAAATCTTTTCTTGTTTGCCTTCTGGAGCCAAGCTTTGTGGAGCTAAGTTTTCTTAAGCTGAGCTTCCTGGGGCTGAGCTTGCTGGCGCTGAGCTTGCTGGCGCTGAGCTTCCTGGAGCTGAGCTTTGTTGAGGTGCAAGTCCGCCAGATAATATAAAGTCATATCCAGCATTAAGGGCAGAGAGAAGTCCTCCCACGCTGAAATCCGGGAGCTCAGGAGCGTGCGCGTTTTCGAGCAATGAAGAAAGATCGAAAGGACGTGGGTGTGCTGAAATGCTACCAAAGTAGCAGACTGCAAAAATGGAAAAGTATACTAGTTAACAATCCTTGGTATATTATATTGATAAGTAACACATACCACACAAAATGAGGGCAACGAGGAACGTTTTGTTGAACATGTTTGCTGTTAAGTTGTAGACTTGAACTGTACACTTGATTCCCCCAAACTGACTGACTTATATACCAAAAACTGTTGGATAGGTTTATATGTGTACAACCAATAATAATGACTATTTAGCGTTTATGGTTCTCAGTTCTCTTTCGCTTTCTTTAAGCCTACTCACTTAACTTAACCTAAAATTCATATATTGTTATACTCATAACACAATAATCCAATTTATTATTTTATTGCGCACCCTGTTTTTGGTTATTTTAAAGTTTTAAACAAAGTTTCTGTTTTTCATTTACTTTTGGTCACGATTCTTAAAAATAATAAAAATATTAACAGCAGTCATGTCAATTGTATTCGGGGTTATTTATCACCCTTATAGCAAGCTCTTAAACACGGCTCATTCAAATTGCAAAATGATATGAAGTTCAAGAAGGTATGTTTGTATAATTAAGTTTTGACAGTCATGAATTTGTATGAAAAGCAATTATTTTGATGTCACATTAAAACGTTTTAAATAAATTCAATAAATTATCAATTGCTCTTTAACTGATTCGTTGGGCCTTTAAAAGTATTATCATTTTTATTTTGTTAAAGTTGAATTTCCCAGAACATTCTATTTTTGATAAATAAGTGAGAAATCAAGTGCGAAATGTGGGGTTTTGAGTACGGAATACTCGATTTTTTCTATCAGTGTAGTGTCCAATAAATCCGTTAACAAACCTCATTCCAATGCTGCGAAGGGCCAATAGAGCCTGGCTGAGCAGAATGTTGACAGCAACATAGCCATTCATTCTGGCAATGACATTGCTGTTGCCGATGAAGCATTATTAAGGTATATGCACAACGCTGCAAGCATTGCCACTACTTCCTCGAGAAAAAGACATGGCATACCCAAAATACACCACTTCGTGGACATTCCTGGACATAGTAGAGGACGAGGTTCAAGAGGAGATTAGTTCACTGTTAATCAAAATATCACCGGGCTACGACGGGATTAACGCACTCGCCATGAAAATGCCGCCACCAAACGTGATTACATTGATCACCACTCGTTTTTAATGGGATCATACGACTTCACCATTTTCCCTCCCCCTGGAAATGCGTTGTGATTACTAAGTCCGGCAAGCCTGAGCATATTTCCAGTTCTTACCGTCCTTTAAGAATATTCTTACGAAAACTACTACTAACACATGATAGCTCTCTCTAAGGCACTTATTGCGATTTATGCAAATGACATCGCAGTCATCTACATCTACTAGCTCCAGGTGTTGCATAGAATCAGCTAATGGACGACCGGGTTATGTTAATACTCTTGTAGCTTGGTGCAAACGATAGAATTTAAAGATCAATCCGCTGAAAACAACCAACACCTGTTTCACACTCAAAAGGCAAGTAATGAATACCCCTGCCATTCAGCTCGAGGGAGTTGTCCTTGACCAGCCGTCACAAGCTTAATATCTTGGCATCATCGTAGACAAGCGCCTAACTTGTGGGCCATATCTTAGGGCTGCGGTGAACAAATGTGACCACAGAATTCAGCAAATGCAATGGCTCATAGATAGAAAGACCACCTTGCCGCTTAGATGTAAAAAGGACTGTGTATGCTCTCTGTATTGTTCCAATATGGCTTTATGGAATACAGATTTAGTCGATCGCAGCCAAATCAAGTTATAAATGTATTCGGATGCTGCAGAGTCGGGTACTACGACCAATAACAGGCTGTCGTTGGTTCGTACGCGGTTCCTAACTCCATAGAGACCTCAATCTGCATACAGTAAAGAGCAGATTGGTCGACACACGAGCAGATACAGCGACCGATTGCTATGACACCGCAGCCTACTCGCAAGAGGACTACTCCCTGCTCGCCCTTTAAGGTGACTTAAACGGCTTAGACGATTGGATTGGGGTTTGGTTATATTTTTCATTTTCTTCCATGTGTTGTTAAGGTACTTTATGTTGTACAGGTTCTACACTTAATAAATAAATAAAAAGAAAATTAAACAAAATATAGTTTAAAAAACCTAAAAACACGCTTTTAAGGTATAACCAACTAAAAATAATTAAGCTTCAAACAATAATGATCGAAAAATGCTAATATTATTTTGTAAAAAACGTCTGGCGCTCGATATACCAAAAATATGTTTAAAGCACCCATGCTTTTACTTGAATTTACTTTTACTAGATAATAGCATTTTTCGATCATCATTGTTTGAAGCTTATTTCACCAGTATTTTAGTGCGACATAATTTAAAGGCGTTAGTTTTGTATATTAAGCTTTATTAAATTTAATTTTTGTAAATAAAAACAAATCGAATTTGTAGGTTTTCTGTGCTCAAATAATTGAAAACAAATTCACAATATGAAATTCTTACTACTGACTTACCCGCAGTTTAAAAACAGAAACGCCTATATCTTCCATAGTTTTGAGCTAAAGCCACCAAATTTAGTGCCACGATAGGTGATCACGACCAACGCCACGCCCCCCATACCACCCCCAGCCCACACATTTTACAAACTATACGCTAGATTCACCAAGTTAGCAAGGAAGATAGCTTTTTGGCATCTCCATTTGCATCAGACAATCTTTGAGGCAGCGTACACACCTGCAGAATCCGCACTCCTTTGCGATCAGGTCTCTTTTTATCGGTATTTTACTGGTATCGAGTATACCGCAGTCGGTTGCGTCCGACTGCAACGTTCCCACTTGTTGAAGTTTATTTTAGTTCCACACACAATAAACTGGCTTTCTAACTGCACTTTGCTTTCTTGATATATGTTTTTTATCTGGACGATGAATGTTGGATACTTAAAATGCAAGTTTTGTGGTAGACACCCCTTCCTATCACTAAGGGATTGGAAAAATAGATAGTTGCCGATTCTCATACTTTCTGAATATGCATTCAAATTTTCATAAGAATCGGTCAAGCCGTTTCGGAAAAGTATGATTACGAACAGTGTGACATGAGAAATTTATATCTTGGGTAGATGTTAGGCGAACGCACAACTGTACCAAAAACACATTCAGTATTCACGGCCACATAGTGCACAGCAAAAACAAAAAACTCAATAAATTTATTTTAAGCTCGCACTTTATAGACACTTACAAAAGAAACCAATAAACCCCAGAATCAAGTTAGCTTTGAATTTTGCGTCAGACGGCAGCACAAGATTTTCAGTTCTAGCTCAATATTTTTTCTTAAACGTTCATTATTTTACTAGCAGCTACACAGTACACATCAAACACGAAAATTTTAAATAATTTTCTCAAATTTTCACATTTCAAAATTGTTTACGGTAAATAAATATTTTTTTGTTGCTCGAATAAACGGGCATAAAAAAACTTTTAAAATTATACAAAAACTAACCAATAAATCTATAGCCGTCGATTGTCAGATCAGCGCCATAGAAGGATGACTAATAATTCTTCCGGGATTTCGAGCAATCGGGACAGGACGATTTCCGTATGCGTTTGAGGAGTGCCCCAAATACAATAGCCAGGGCGTCGCGAGCGGGCTCGTTTGATGGCTGGCCCATACTAATGGAAGGAGATGGAATGAACGGAAATATCTGGTTTTAAACGTGAAATGAATCTGGATTTTAGTTGCGCTTGAAACCAATCAAGCGGTTCCTCCTCTCGGCGCATTGAACAATCTTGGCTTGCTTCAAAAACCTGCATCTTTCGTCATTCATCGTCCATCTTGTTCCAGTTCCTGGCGGCAGCCTGAAACTTGCGCCTTCTGAACGATGCTATTGCTACTTTGCGGTAGTATCGTAGATAGTTAATGTAGGGATTGCTTGTGATAGGTCCCGGATTGATATGCTTATCTGGTTTTTTTTTACCCTTACAGTTAGCACGTTTCTAAGCGCTGGTTGGACTATCCATTTCATCCATGTGTCTTTAATGTTCTTAAATTTGTTGTTCTTGCACTTAGTAACAGTGTAGTGAAACTTTATTATTTTTATTTGTTTTTCTATTTATTTTGAACGGTTATATGCATTGTAACAGAATTAATAAAGAGAGCAATTTATTCAATATAAAACATGTCTTTAAATATAACACAGAAAGTATATAATACGTTTAATTGACACCAACATCATTGTACTAATTGGATTAATCGGTTGAAGATGTCGGGAAAAGGCGAACAAAGTCAAGACGCGAAGGACAAGGATGGATAGTTGATGCAAGTAAATCCCCAACATTAGAGGAGACCAAGGATGAGCCGCCACTTAAAAATGATTCACGTGGTTTTCTTATTTACCAGATTGGAGATATATTGAAGAACAGTGGGTGTGGGAACTTTTGGACGTGTGGTCAAGGTGTATGACATAGATCGCAAAATCTATGTGGCCTAAAAGGTCATTAAGAATATTGGAAAGTACCGCCATGCCGCCATTGTGGAGATAAATATACTAAAGCAGCTAGCGGCAAAGGATCCAAATGGAAAAAACTTGTGTGTGAGGATTATTATGGACACATTTGTATTGGCTTTGATTTGCTTGATCTAAGCGTTTACGATTTTATTCGCCAAAACAACTTTGAGCCATATACGCTGGAACAACTGCCTCACATTGGCTATCAGCTGTGCCGCGTTGTCAAGTTTCTACACGATAATCATATAACGCACACCGATCTCAAGCCCGAGAACAAATCAATTGCACCGATGTCCGTCTCATTGACTTTGGTTCGGCCGCATTTGAAGCTGGCTATCATCATCCTATCTGATTATTTCGACACCACTTTATCGTTCACCGGAGGCTATACTGCAGCTGCCCTGGACACATTCCAGTGATGTTTGGTCCATCGGCTGTATTTTGCTCGAGCTGTATTTGGGCCAGCCACTATCTCATACCAACGACAGTCTTGAGCATCATTGAGCCATGATGGAGTGCACCTTGGGACCGATGCCTTATCGCATGGCACACAAACACACCAAGAACTCCAAAGCCACATCCAAGTACTTTCTTCGGAATGGCCAATTCCAGTTGAACAAGAAAACAAGCAACCATGTCTTTCTACCGTATCATTGCATACCACTGGCAGATTGGAGCGGAGGTTGGATTACGAGCCATTATCGCGACTCACTGCAGCCAATGCCTTGAAACATTCATTCTTTAGTAAGCTGCTGTCGCATCAGCTTCCAGGTTAAATCGGTCAGCAAGTTGTATTCATTAGCCAAAATCACAAACATGCAGACAACAACCGAGGCTTAAAAGCACGTGTGTCAATCAATCAATCATCAAGTACTTATAATATTTTACACAATAATAACAGGCAACATTTTACATACTTTTGATTTGAAAGAACGCAGTCTACCAATGATCTCATTCTGAATTATAAAGTATAAGTCATCTACATCTTTATTCTTAGCCGCCAAAATTGCTCGCTCACTCGATAATTACCGCAATTTCTTGTTCTTCTTCTGTCCTTTCACTCGCAATGTTTCGAATCCTAGTTGCTTTACGGCGTGGTTCAGAAAGATTTGATCGTGTTGGTCGCCGCATGGTTTTCTTAATGAACTGATTTTTCGAACACGAATTCAAATTTAAATATTGATTGTAAAAAATCTTCTTTCTTCAATTTGTATACTCGATATCGAGGGTAAAGAGTATATTGGGTTTGTTCGTCCTGGTGTCCGTCCGTTTGTCCGTCTGTATGAACGCATTTTTTTCCACACCCTTTAAGCTAGAGACTTGAAACTTTGCAAATATTTTAAACTATGGCAGGGTAAATTAAAGTGCAAAGATTGGGGCTCTACGATAACTGGGGAGCTGGAAAATCGATAATTTCGATAGCTTAACATCGATAAAACCACATATTTCGCACGCCCTTACAGCTAGAAGTACCATATTTGGTGAGAAGATAGCTACTAACAACCCCAACAAAAACTGCATCAAAGTTATGGAGCCACGCACCCCATTCCACAGACCCACTGCCTTTTTTTCACAGGACGATGAATGTTGGATACTACAAATAAAAGTTTTGTGGTAGACACCCCGTCCTATCACTAAGGGGTTTGAAAATAGATAGTAGCCGATTCTCATACTTTCTGAATATGCATACAAATTTTCATAAGAATCGGTCAAGCCGTTTCGGAAAAGTATGATTACGAACAGTGTGACATGAGAAATTTATATCTTGGGTAGATGTCAGGCGAACGCACAACTGTACCAAAAACACATTTAGTATTAAACTAACGGGCACATAGTGCACAGCAAAAACAAAAGACTCAATAAATTTATTTTAAGCTCGCATTTAATAAACATTTACAAAACAAACCAATAAACCCCAAAATTAAGTTAGCTTTGATTTTTGCGTCAGATGGCAGCACAACTTTTCCAGTTCTAGCTCAATATTTTTTCTATAACGTTCATTATTTTACTAGCATCTGCACAGCACACATCAAACACAAAAATTTGAAACATTTTTCTCGCTCTAGACTTGCTCGCATTCGTTAAATTTCTCTGAAAACCAACGCATTAATAAGTTGCTCGAATAAAACGCACCTTAAAATCTTAAAACGTTGCTAAAACATTCGCGCATAAAAAGCTTTCCGAAAAAAGAAAATCTTGAATTCTTAACAACGCGCATTCTCATTAAAGTTTAACAACAAAAAACCAATAACTATATAACAATATGCAGCGAGTTATGCTTAAGGAGCGCTCTCGACTAGCCACTTTTGCTCACTGGACTGTTGATGCTCCGGTCCAACGGAGGTCCTTGGCGCGACGCGGATTCTACTGCACAGGGAATGGAATGGTAGTCACATGCAACTGGTGTGGCTATCAAATAAGTAGCTGGACGCCGGGACTTGAGTGGGACCTGAAACATTATCGAGCTTCGAGGAACTGTTTGTTCTTATCGAAGCCTCGTCGTTGTGGCAATGTGCCCATTAGGAATGGAAGAAGTCCGTATGCTTTTGAAGAGTGCCCAAAATACAAAAGCCTGGGGGCGCGAGTGGACTCATTTGAAGGTTGGCCCATACCTGACATCCAATCTCCGCAGGCGTTGGCCGAGGCTGGCTTCTTTTACATGAAGATTAGGCAAAAGGTACGTTGCTTCCACTGCAACACGAATGTTGTTCCGCGCTGGACAAGGGACTATGACCCATGGAAAATTCACGCTTTATACAGCCCAGCGTGCCACTTCCTAGTACGAGCCAAAGGAGAAGATTGGCCGATTGAAGTGGTCATGGCATTCGTAACAGCAGAAGAAGAAGATAGAGCAAACAATGCGGCAAGCGTGCAAACTCAACCGAGTGTGCAGCCGATAGGTGCACCCGAAGCTCCCTCTCGGTTCGATTGGACCTTGTGGCTTCAACTATTGAGAAGGGTTGCGAGATACAGAAGGCGGCTACGTCGGAATGAAGATTAAGTCAAATAACCAAATAACCAAATCAAAGCCATACATTTTTTTGGTATCAAAATTCATGTTAACTTATTTAATGTCGCAATATTCAATTCTGGCAAACAATGCAAAAGAAGAAACACAAAAAGGTATGCTCCATTCAATATTACTTGTATTTTATTCAAAATTAATTGCATTCAACAGAGTATTGCAATAACGGATGCTAGGACAGGCAAGGCAACAAAAATTACGATTTATTAAAGAAGCATGATTTTTAATCAAAATTATATGTGAAAAGCCAAAATGTTCCATTCCAGTCTTGCTAATGATTCAACCAAGGATGCAAGGACAGGCAGAAAAACAAAAACTAAGATTTTGGAAATTAATATTTAAGCATACAAGCATGTATGGTAGATGTTCAACTATGTATTTGTTTTGTTGATTTAAAATTAAATGTAAAATGATAAGAAAAAGCATAAATCAAGTATTTTAGTTATAACATTAAGTTACTAACACATTTATGTATTTTCCTTATTGTGAGCCAAAAACCTGATTATGATTTCAATTTAAATGCTTTAAAGCTTTCAGTACAATTATATATTATTACTAGAAATGCCGGCGAACTTTGTTCCGCCTTAAAGCAGAGTTTTTATTTAATCAAGGTCAATTTTATATTTCAATAATTAATGTAAATTAAAAAGTATGTATTTTATGATACTTTATTGGCAATGAATCTTAGTGCATGGGTTCCACTCTTTAGTGAAGCACCTTGTGATACATGACATTTTTCGTTTAATTATCAGATGCAAGAACAAATAGAGCAGATGGTCTTCCGACCAGTGAACATGCCACACATAATTGACCATAGAAAAAAAAAATATCAGGCCAGTTCTACACTTCGATTCCGAAAGTTTTGCATTCCTACAAATGGATCGTCACAATAAGCACTCGAAATGAAAACGATTCTGCTTATTGAGCAACTAATGTGTTTGTTTTCAATCCTGAAACTATTTTTTACTTAATTCATATACTATTGGCAATTGTTTTGCATTATCATTCTTAGAGTCTGCATATTATTTTTCATTTCTTTTCTTTTTTGTTAGTTGTGCATCTAAAATGTACGTGCGGTGACAAAGCCAAAGCGAAAGCCAAAATGTCAATCAGCTGTTTGTTTCGATACAAAATTGGTATCGAAATTAATATAAGAAGACTAAGTCGATCGAAATCTGGGAATGCAAGCATCGAAATGAGGAATCCATTTCGCTTTCGTTTCGACTCGGAACTAAGAACAAGCCTGTATTTTGTTCTCGATTCAGGCCACAAGCTTTTCAGGATTGGCCTTGTGATTTGTTGATGGTCAGGGCAAATGCAAGACGGATCGGAAATGAAAGTCGTTTCAATTCAAACGGCATGTCGGTTGGGATCATCGGGATCCTTGGACGGAGAAGTTCCTCAGCGTTTAGCTATCCTTTGAGTATTGTAGCGTAAATCACAATGCTCATTGCTTACGGATTGTTATCCTTGTTGTTGCTGTTCCTTGAGTCCAACAATTTATGACATACTTTTCAGCGCAATTGTTTGGCGCGATTTACGCGCCTTCTCCATTTATTCATTTAACTTTATGCTTTTGCATTTGCCTTTGCTTTTGTTTCATCCTCCTTCCACCCTCTCTCTCTCTCTCACTCTCTCTGTCTCTCCCTCAATCACATCATCTTTTAAATCACAGCCAGACTGTTTCTGAATGGGTTTTTTGCTTCATTCATCTTGGCTCAGAGGGATTCCAAATGCTGTTTATAGCAATTAGCTGAAACAATCGATTACAATCGAAAGTCGAAATCAATTAAGCTTGACGTTATACTATATCAGACGAACTGCACAACTGTACCAAAAACACATTCAGTATTCAACTAACGGGCACACAGTGCACAGCAAAATCAAAAAATTTAATAAATTTATTTTACACTCGCATTTAATAAACATTTACAAAACAAATGAATAAACCCCGAAATCAAGTTAGCTTTGAGCAGCACAACTTTTTCAGTTCTAGCTCAATATATTTTCTATAACGTTCATTATTTTACTAGCAGCTACACAGTACACATCAAATACGAAAATTTTAAATAATTTTCTCAAATTTTCACATTTCAAAATTGTTTACGGTAAATAAATATTTTTTTTGTTGCTCGAATAAACGGGCATAAAAAACTTTTACAATTTTACAAAAACTAACCAATAAATCTATAGCTGTCGATTGTCAGATCAGCGCCAAAGAAGGATGACTAATAATTCTTCCGGGATTTCGAGCAATCGGGACAGGACGATTTCCGTATGCGTTTGAGGAGTGCCCCAAACACAATAGCCAGGGGGTCGCGAGCGGGCTCGTTTGATGGCTGGCCCATACTAATGGATGGAGGTGGAATGAACGGAAATATCTGGTTTTAAACGTGAAATGAATCTGGATTTTAGTTGCGCTTGAAACCAATCAAGCGGTTCCTCCTCTCGGCGCATTGAACAATCTTGGCTTGCTTCAAAAACCTGCATCTTGCGTCATCGATCGTCCATTTTGTTCCAGTTCCTGGCGGCAGTCTGAAACTTGCAGCTGCTGATCGGTGCTATTGCTACTTTGCGGTAGTATCGTAGATAGTTGATGTAGGGATTGCTGGTGATAGGTCCCGGATTGATTTGCTTACGTAGTTTTTTTTACCCTTACAGTTAGCACGTTTCTAAGCGCTGGTTGGACTATCCATTTCATCCATGTGTCTTTAATGTTCCTAAATTTGTTGTTCTTGCACTTAGTAACAACTTAGTGAAACTTTGTATATTATTTTTATTTGTTTTTCTATTTATTTTGAACGGTTATATGCATTGTAACAGAATTAATAAAGAGAGCAATTTATTCAATATAAAACATGTGTTTAATTGACACCAACATCATTGTACTAATTGGATTAATCGGTTGAAGATGTCGGGAAAAGGGAAAGGCGAACAAAGTCAAGGCACGAAGGACAAGGATGGATTTGATGCAAGTAAATCCCCAACATTGGAGGAGACCAAGGATGAGCCGCCATTTAATAATGATTCACGTGGTTTTCTTATTTACCAGATTGGAGATATATTGAAGGACAGATATGAAATGTGTATGACATAGATCGCAAAATCTACTTGGCCTTAAAGATCATTAAGAATATTAGAAAGTACCGCCATGCCGCCATTGTGGAGATAAATAAACTAAAGCAGCTAGCGGCAAAGGATCCAAATGGGAAAAACTTGTGTGTGAGGATTATTATAGACACATTTGTATTGGCTTTGATTTGCTTGATCTAAGCGTTTACGATTTTGTTCGCAAAATCAACTTTGAGCCAACTGCGTCACATTGGCTAACAGCTGTGCCGCGTTGTCAAGTTTCTACACGATAATCATATAACGCACACCGATCTCAAGCCCGAGAACAAATCAATTGCACCGATGTCCGTCTCATTGACTTTTACTTTCTTCACATATTAAAAGGGTTTGTGGTTCGAAGAGAGCAAAGAATGTTTAACGAGTAAGATAGAGAGAGAGAGAGAGAGGGGGAGTTAAGTAATATAGTTTTAGTAGGCAGATAGCTGATGATAAGTGTGACGTTTTAATATATATTTAAACTTAAGCTATATTATTGAGTTGAATTAATACAACTCGACATTCATTCGTTTACTCAACACCAGATAATAGTTAGCTGCCAAAAATGTAAACATTACTCGCCCAAGGATGAGTTATTTACAATGTGATGGAATGTTGACAAAGATTGTCTCGTCCTTTTTTTTTTTTGTTTGGCACAAGACAGACTCGTCTCGCACATGCGGACCTCATTACTCACACGCCTGGCGCCTGGCGCCTGTGGTCCATTTGCATGGCGGGGAAAAAAAGAGTGCGGAGAGGCGAGTGGCGAGTGGCGAGAGGCGAGAGGAGTTGGACAGGGTCGTCATGTAATGCCCCAGACTTTATTATCCACTTCTATTCAATGACGTCGGACGAGAGGCAAAGGGAGAAAGCCAAAGCTAAAAACAGTGGCCGACAACCAGCAAAAAAAAAAAAACAAGTAAAAAATGAAGGAAACAAAGAAAAAGTAATGCAAAAGGCGGCACTTTGCATACTAAGAACCAGAACGCGTGCACAGAGAGGGTGGCAATGGCTACAGTTAGTTGCTGTAGTGGGGGGGTTGGCTGCATAGGGAAGGGGTTGGTTGGTTGGTGCTTGTACGGAATAAATAGAAAAGGCAAATAGCGAGCGGCGCTCTATTGACATTTTAGGGTTTCATTGTAAAGCAATTTAAATTATTGTGTATATTTTATTGCGTATTTTTTTTTTGTTTTGCAGATAGAGAGAGAGTCGCATTTTAATGCCCTGTTTATTATTATATTTTTTTTTTTTAAAAAAAAGTTTTAAAAATGCACTTGATATTGAATCAAAAATCTCTTTTGGCATTCAAACATAATTGTTTAAGATCGTTTGTTTGAAGAGATAATCATTATTGTCAGTTTTATTTTTAACGTTAAAGTCTTTGCAAGTCAATCAAGCTCATTTTACTTACTACACTTTGTTCATGGTTTTTGTATTTGTTTTTGTTGCTGTTTTTTTTTTGTGTGTGTGTGTAACTTAAGCATTCAGGACATCGTGTCGCGGTTCGTGTCCTGCCTCTGATGCGTCTATTCTTGTGCCTTAAGCTTTAACTGAGGCTTCCCTCAACTTGCCAAACCACCACCCGCGTTTGCCCCGTATGCTTGGTTTTTATTTTGTGCAAATTTTTCAAATGTTATCCTTAATTTAGTTTCTAAGTAGATGCGAGTCACGTACCAGCCAAATGACATTTTATTTGTGGATTTTTATAGACTTTCTTTCTCTCCCTGTGTATGTCCATGGGCGGGGCGAAACCTAGTACAACTTTGGGTGGGTGGATAGCAAACCTAAATGTATGTACATATAGACACAATATTCATATTGGAACGAGTCGTTGTGGCAAATTCAAAAATACATTCATTCACTGGGTCACATGTGTCATTGATGAGTCACTAAAATTATCCACGCCTCTGTTTTGACATTTCAAATGGACATTAAATTTAACGTTAACGAATGTTAGCCAAAAAACGAAAAGATACATATTAAAATCGTGCAACATTCATGTGTAACAAACAAACCAAAAACAAATAAATATCTTATCTTGACGTGAATGCCACTACATAAATGAATGAATGATGAATGCATATTGATGCATATTGTTTTGGATGCTTTTATTTCATTGCAAAATACACACACACAGAGATATAGTATGTACATATTTATCGATAACTGGCAACTGAATATATTGTGTTCTTTAACAACCTGTGACAATTCATCGTTTAAAGTGTGAAATGCGGCTTGTAAATTCATTTGATTATTTATCATATTTTCAATATCCAATATTGGATGAATTTATTTTTTGTAGCTCATGTTGGATTATTGATTTTAGTCATTGCAGTTAATCAAAACCAATTTTAAAAGCATAAATTTGTTAAAAAAAAGTTACAAACTAAAAAAGTAACTAACATTATTTAATTTATGAATACTTAATAAAAGTAACTTTGTTAACTTTGACTTTTCAAATAATAAAAAAAAATATATATATTCTTTTTCTTTGTTGCTTTATAACTTGAACAAACTTTACCGTGTAATTTAATAATAAAAGACCTAATTTAGGTGATTTTATTTTTAACTAACTTTTTCTTAATAACTATAAAATATCTAAAATTATTACTTCATTACAAGCTTATAATAAATTTTGACATCTTAACTAAACTGAATAAAAAGAGTTTTTCCACAGCATTAAAGTTCTTCCCAAAGCTTTAGGGATCCTATGACTTCTTTTCCCTAACGCCCCCGCCTCCTCCCATCAACCTTAATGGTCCGAATCGTGCATGTTGCCAAGATAGATGTATGTTCACAATGCTCAAATAAATGAAAACACAGAAATATGACCGTATAAATGTAATAAAAAAAACAAAAACAAAAACGAAAACGAAAAATAAAAAATGAACAACCAACAACAATGGAAACAAACGAAGCATGGGAAAATTGAGAAAAACGCGTATACGCCACGTGAGCTGCTGCAAAATGAAAAAACACAGCTAAATTGTATGTGATGTAATGGAATGGAATGGGATGGTAATAGAGAGGGTTTCTATGCGGATGCTTGGTTGTTTTACCTTAAGACACGTCAAAGTGTGTATGTGTGTGTGTGTGTGTGTGTGTGTGTGTGTGTGCAATATGGGGATGATTCATGTTCTTGTTGTTAGCTGCAGTCAAACATTTGGGTTGCGACAATAACTTGCGCACAATAAAGCAAAAATTAAAAAGCGTTAAGCAAATTACAATTTCTCTTTTTTGCTTGAAGCTCTCGTCCTCTGGTGGATTTCTCTATCAATATGGAGGCACGACTTTTTATATATTAAGTATATTAAGTTGTAAAGAAAAAGGTGGTAATGCAACTTTATGAATTAAATATTTCCTTATATCAAAAACCAAAAGATTTTCAAGATTCTAAAACTAATTCGTTTGTTCATACATAGGCTTAAGTGCTGCTGAAACAATTTTCAAAAATAAGCTTAAATTCAATTGGTTTTATTGCATTCGAGTATACTTTGTACTTTGCCTCACTCCCTACCCCTCTGCTTCTCGCATTTCCATTGTTCTTCAGCACAAAAAGTCCAGCAAAGCTTAGCAAACATTTTTTTCTTTGTAGCAACAACGTACGGTATTTATTTACGGCATTTTTTCACGCTTAAACGCGAATGATAAAATAGCATCGCTGAGAGACAGACAGAGAGATAGAGAGAGAGAGAGAGTTAGAGAATGAGTGAGACAAAGAACCAAAGATGAGAGACAGACTTGGCCCAAGTGTTGCTGATGTGCTTACCTGTGGGCGTGACACCCAACCCTCCCATTCCTCTATCAGCTGAACAAGAAATACACTTCCTAAATCAAAAAAAAAAACGAAGAAGAAACAAATAATAAAACAAGAAAAGGCAAACGATACTATGCAATTTTTGTTGTTGTTGTTGTACCATTGTTATGTGTGCTTTTTTTTAAGATGTTGTTGTTGTTGCTCAATTTAATGGCCATTGTTGTTGTTGGTGCTGCTGTGGGTCGCAACAATGGTAGACAAAAGGCGCCAACACTTTTGCATCACTTCGATTGTAATTTCATGCCCGAATTATCCTTGGGGAGACATTTACCCTAAACGAAAGAACACACAAACACACACACACATACATATATATACTATATAAATTTCAATAGCAAGCGACGAAAAGCAAAAGTCAAAAGTGCGGGCCTTAGTGGGCAGCATTATTGGGCGGGTTTAAGGTGTAAGGTTTAAGGGTTTGGGTTTTTTTTTTTTTTTGGTGGGGGGGAGTACAATACAAGGGCGCACAGCAATTGCAACAGCAACATAGACACACACACACACACCTTTATTATTATTTTTACACTTAACTTCCGGTTTACGCCTATTATGCCTTGTGTGTGTGTACGCCCCAGCAACCAACCTAACCCACCCAATCGCAACTCACACAGCCGCCACAACTTTGGCGTCCTGGCATCAAATTACAAAGTCCTCGTTCTACTCCAGCAACGGTACTACGTTTATCCTGCCAGTGCTTGTTTCGCAGTTCCTTTCGCGTCTGCACTTGGCGAAAAAGAAACCAGCAAGGTTTTCTAAGATTCATCATTAATGTTGTTGCTTTAAATTTCAAATTCAGTTACAATGTTTAATATGTTTATAGAAGAAAAACATACAAAAAAAAAAAACAAAAACCTTTTAAATGATTATGCTTCAAACTAACTGTTTAGTTTAATATATATTTTTCTATGTTTTTTTTTTTAATCGTTTGCTAAAAATTGAATATTTTATCTCTAATCTTAAGATTGCCTTAAGCAAAAATGTTCTTAAAAAAGGTTGATAAACGTTAATGAATTTTCTATATGCCAAAGTTTTTTTTTTGTTTTTTTCTTTAATGAAAGTTCGACTTTATTTCCATTAAAGAATTTATTTTGATTTTGATTTGATTATATTTTGTTTGGGTGAAAAGGTGTTTTGAGTTTTTGAAACTTCAAACTTCTTTTACTTGATACCATAATTTTTTTTCTCAGTGTAGCTCTGCTCGCTCGCTAGATGAAGTTATTGTCCATGGCATGTTTTGTTGTTGCTGTTGCTCAACGCGCGTGTTTTCACGTGTTCGTTCCGCATAGTTCCGTTTGATATGCCACAAAGGTGTCACAGTCAACGGCATTGTCCACATGGCTGCCACAACCTCAGCTCCGCTTGTTTTCTCTGCATGTGTGTGTGTGTGTGTGTGTGTGCAAGGCATGCTTCCTCTTTTAACACCAAAAGTTTTTGGGTTTTTTGCCGCCTCCCTCTGTCCACGGAAGCATTGAACTGTACCCATTTGACATTGAGATATCTCTAGCCGATATTCTGTTACGTTAACTTATTTGTCTTTTGTTTAAAACTCAAATACTAGTATATCGAATATGTATACATATTTTAGTACGACACAAAACACAAAACTTTTAACAAACAAAAACACAAACCGTAAGACAACAAACACTAAGACTGTCAATTGTGCCAAGGTTTGCTTAAGAAAAGCCAAACAAACAATTCAACTTGGACTTGGACTTTGTTAAAAATTGAATGAATAAATAAATTGATTGGAACAATAGAGCTAGTATCTAGCAGTTCTCATACAATTTTCAAATCTAATAAGCATACATTTTTTACGTTCGTAAATTTACAGGATTTTTATCATTATGATCGGTTTTTTTCTTCAACTTTTTGGCATTTTTTTTTTAAGCAGTTTAAATCGCTTTCTTGTTTTTTGGTCGTATATTTTAAGAGTATTTTTTTGTAATATTTTCCAATTCCAATTCGTTCAAGAATCAGTGCAAAAAACATTAAAGTTTATTGTGCCAGTTAGAAACCGTTATTAAATTGCAAATTGTATTTATTGTTTTTTTTTTTTTGTTTTTTTGGCTCACTATTTATAGCTGCAAATAAAAGCTTAACCTCAATTGTCTGGGGGGAGGGGGGGCGGTGAAAAAAAGCGAATACCGTTGAAATCCCTGAGCAGGCAGCGGAATAACATTTAACGGGGGCGAAAGGGGGGAGAAAATGCCGTTATTCAACTCTTCTTCTTTCTATTATGCCAGTTTGGTTTTTTTTCCGTTGGATTTTACTTTTCGCACTCATTAATCTTGAATACAAAGCGCTGGAAAGCGCAAAACATGGAAAAACAAAAACAAAAAATAGAAACATAAAAAATGTATAAATAAATAAAAATGGCGAATTTCACAAAACAAAAAAAAAAAAAAACAAATAAATGCGCAAACAAAGATGCGAACAAAACATGAAATAAATTTAAATCTTCGTCTTTTACGGGCAAAAATCTAATAAAAATCCATTTCATTTGATAGCAAACAGCAGCTTGCAACATTCGGTGGCAGCGCAAGACTGGTGTAGCAGCAGCTGATGCGCCTGCAAAATGGATTACAGCAATTTGCTTTGTTGCACAAACACACCGCGCCACTGCCACTGCCACTGCCACTGCCACTGCCTCTCTGTCTTTCAGTCTTCCAATTTTATGGCCACGCCTCTTTGTGCACCCTTTTCTTTGGCTTGCCTCAAAAAGTCTGCGCTTGACTGCAGGACTTTATGTTGAGTGGAGTATATATATAAATATATATATATATATATATATATATATGTATGTATAGAGCTTCATACATAATATTAAATAGATATTGTAGCCTCTCGACTTGCGAGCGAACTATTAATAGAGTTTTTGAAGCTCTTCGTCGGCCTCAAAATTTACATAATCAACAAATAATTATGCGCCAGCTGCTGCTGCCACCGTTTGTTGCCCTTATGCACTCAGCACAAAAAAAAGGTCATAAAGAAAAGCGGAAAACACAAAACTTTACTTTAAGCTTAATATTAAGAAAACTGATGCTTTAAAATATAATTTCAAATATGACTGCTTGTCATACAATGAATTTTCTTAGAACATGTTCAAAATTTAACTTCAATATGATTTTTAGAACCTTTGTTTTAGAGAAAAAAGAAGACATAGAAAGAGGGAGAGAGGCAGAGAAAGTTCGCTATAATCGAACACACCCAAATAATTATTATTATAATAAAATAAATATGCATTTATAGTTTTATCAAAATAATTTGATAAGAATTTATATGTATATATATATTTTTTTCTGTGTGCTGTGACGGCTGTTGTGGCAAGGCTAAAAGTTGCCACGGCAACAGGGCGCCTCATGCGGCTGGCTCCAAGTAACAAACAACACACACACACACACACACACTCACTCAAACACACACACACTAATGGACAATTGACCCTCATCAGGAGAGCAAAATGGGAGAAGCATGCGGTTACATTTGATGTTGTCCTTGCTTCCTCTTGAAAGTTGGTGGTTGTGGCAGCAAAGGCGATACCTCAACCCACAAATGATGCCATTGTACATGACAATATGTGGCTGAAACAATCCCCAAACTCCTACCGAAACCCCAGTCACTGCACAAAGTTTTTGTTGGCGGGGGGCAGTGGGGATGCCGCCAAAGTTGCTTTCAAAGTAATTGCGCATATGAAACGTTGTCAATGTGGGAAGGGGGGAAGGGGGGGGGCAGCCTAAAAAGTGAAGCGCAAGTCAGAGAGAGAGAGAAAGGGGGCGGTTGATAGACAAGGTGGCAGTGTGTGGGAGGTTGAACAAAAAAAAAAAAAAAAGTGCATCTGTCTGCCTGCCCTCTCAGCTGCTGCTGCTGCTGCTGCTGACGCTACAGCTCAAGTGTAAGAGCGCAGCCATAAACATGCAAACTCAATTAAAACGATTTCTCATTAAGAGCATTCAGCGCCACTCATCGATATATACTTATACGCATAGCACCATCCAGCACCCACCACCACCCAACACGCACCACTTTTCCAGAGTAGCAGCTCCAGCATCACAGCCGAAAATTAACCATCGGAACTTCGGTTCATTTGGCTATAAATGCACTCGAAGAAATATGTGTGGGTAACCTTTAAATTGATATGCCGCTAAAAAAATTTTTGTCAGAGATTCATTTAATTTTCATTAATAAGAAAAAAAAAAAATACACTAAAATGTTTGAGAATTTTTCAGGATTCTTAACAAAATAATGTTTATGATTGATGTTGAGAACAAATTGATTGAAGCATTATATTCGCTTTATATATTTAAATAATTTTGTTTTTTTTTTTAGTGTATGATTTGTGAGTTTGTTGAGTGTGTATACACTGTACACTGTCAGATTTCATTAATTATCGTTTGTGAAAGTCACCACCACCAGGCAAGAGCACATTGAACACCGCAACAGCACAACATCCCAATACATCTTGCCCACCCAAAATTACCCAATTTCCCCAATTTGAAGGCCGTGCGTTGTCAGTCGCTCAGCCACTCAGTCTACTTGACACACCGCCGTCAGTTGATAAATGCAAATGAAGCGAATGATTTACTTGCGGCAAACAAAACCAAACCAAACGAACCGAAACGAAACGAATCGGTACGGAGCGGTACGGAACCTGTACCAGATAAAACATAATCATTCTGTTGGCTGTCTGCTCAAGGCTGTCACTTATCGAATTCTAATGTCAGCAATTACCATCTAGATAATAAATATTGCCTTACATTGAAGTTCATAATTACTGATTTAAATAAAAAAAATAAACAAAAAGTTGTGCATTGGTTTTGCTCCGTTAACCAAAACTTTTTAAATCAACTTAAAAACTTTCAACAAATTTAATGCATTAAATCAAATAAGCTATCGTCAATTAATAGAATTTATGAGCATTGAATAATTTAATGCAAGATTTTTATTTATTTTTATTTTTGGTTAATTTTAATTAAAATATATGATAGTTCACGGTGTTGGTTTTTGATATGATTGATAATGATTATTTTTTAATTGAAAAAAAAACACACACACATTTTGTACTTTAATAAAATATATATAAATTATATATGTTTGGAAAAAACAACCCAAAATAAATATATATTTAACGAAATTTAAAATGCTTTAAAGCAACGAGCATAGAATCAATTGTATTTAAGCTCTTTGGCTAAAGTAAAAGTCGCTTTGGTAAAAAAGCTTATACAGCATATGTACAAAAAAAAAAAAAATAAAAAATAGATATTCGCATGTTTATGTGTGTGTCTGTGTGTGAGTGTGTGTATATATTGCATATAGTGCTGCCAACTGTCGTTAACAACCAAAGTTGATTGCATAGTCCAGTTCAGTCCAGTCCAGTCCAAAAAAAAGAAAGAAGAAGAAGCATATTGCTAGTCAAAATAAATGGAAAAACATGTCGTTCGAATGATGATTGCCGCTTAACTTGCTAGCTTACCCCCCCACCCTCCTCCACCACACCACCAAACCATCACCGAGTGCAGCCCCGCACCCCGCTTAAATGGTACTGGACTGATTGAGTTAGCCGAAAAATCGAAGCTTTAGCGTGGAGTGGGATGGGTGTGGTCCAAAAGAGTGTGGCAACCACATGTGTGGGGAGCCACATACAGATGAAGAGCGGTTCATGGTGCGATGGTTTTTATAGCCATTTTGCGAATAGTAGTTGCGTATTATTTATTTAGCAAGTTTGCTGGCATCAATTTGATATCCACATGTTGCTGTTGCTGTTGCTGTTGCTGCTGCTGCTGCTGCATGTTGCATGGAATTCTATGTTGGCTGCCCCATCCCCATTAACACTGGCTGTTAAAATGGAAGGTTTACCTTCCTTTGCCTAGAATACTATGCTCTTATACTTGATTAAGGCATATCAAATGTCAAATGTCAAATGTCACTAAAGACGACAGTTGTAAAAACTAAACAACAAAAATGCGCCGGCTTTATGTTGTTGTTCGGTTTTATTACACACACACACACACACACAGGTGAGCATTTGCAACAACCACCAGAGCCACAAAGGAGAGAGCAAAGCATTCCAATCTCCAACTCCAACTCCACCTCCAACCCCAAACCACAGTGGGTCATAAAAAAAAAGCAAAAAGAAAATGCAACACATAAGAAATTTGGCTGTTCTATATATAAATATATATATATATATATATGTACAAAAGCAGTTTCGCTATTTCTATATTCTATCTCTCTCTCTTGCTCTTTGTTACTCTTCCTTACTCTTTCTGCTGTCTGTCTGTCTGGCAACTCAATTGGCAATGACGCGCCGCGTGATGGTTGCGAGTGCTGCTCGGCTTACAGGAAACGGAAATTGAAGCATAAAATTGCCAAGTTGCAAGCAAAGCAAAAAGCAAAAACCAAAAACCAGAAAGCACCAAAGCCAAATAGCTACAACTACACACGCAAGCTAGCGGAAATAAGTTTGTTTAGCGTTGAAATTGTGTACATTATCTTTGGATTCGCTAACATTATCCGCATATCAAATGCTCGAACAACTGCAACTAGACAAACAACAACAACAAACAACTGTCAATTATATATGAGAAACAAAATGGAATTACTTCTTGTACTAGTTACACTTATTCATCGAATCAAAAGAGAGATAGAGTGTGAGAAAAAGAAATAGCAAACAGAGGCCAAATGCAAAAACCAATGCTAATTACAGCCAGAATTAAACTACCGCTTAAAAGTATGCAGCACTTTTTGTGCAATAAGTAAAAGTGAATTTAAGGCGACAAAGGCGAATTCACGTTAGTGTTGCCAGCGACAAAGTTCAAATTATGTGCTTAATATAATAATAAATGTCAAATATGTGCCAGGAGCAGGAGTGAACCGAAATGAATGTAATATTGTCAGAAATTAAGCGAGGTGAAAAAGCAGAAAGCAAAAACATGAAATTAAATAAAAGTGCGCTGCGCAGCAAGCTGAAAATTTTAATTATATTTGCAATTGCAATGCCATAAATTTTCAACACAAACACCCAAAACACACACACACACATACACGCACAACTAAATATATGTATGTATATATATTGGGGCACGCAGCAGCCGCAAGTTTGCTCAAAAGTATGCAACAAACGGCGCTGCTGGGCCAAGGGGTGTTCATTGCGGCATGTGTAAGCGGACAGCGGCAGCGGCAACAGTGGCAACAGCGACACCTACGCAGGGGCCATGGCAACCCAAAATATGTGGCAAAGATATTTTAATATGACCAAAGTGGGGTGTGTGTGTGTGTGTAAGTGTGAGTAAAAGTGGAAAGGGGCATGGTTGGTGGGTAGGTGGGAAGTTTGTTGCTTAGGGTCGTTGGCAAAAGTAAACCTTAAATTAAATTGCAATTTGTGGCTTAATTTATTTTTATCGCACACGGCGCGGCAACTGAGATAGAAAGCTCAAACCAAAATAGAGTAAGATCGAGCGAGAGAGAGAGAATAGAATAGAAAGAGAGACTAACAAAAGTTAAAGCATACTTAGTGGCTATGCACACCGCCACACACAAACACACACATACACCTGATTCTGGCATTTCAGTGGGTAATGCTATTATTGGAATTTTAATTTCGTATTTTTAAAGCTGTCGAGAGCCATGAAAAAAATCAAATGCCTGGCTTTTTGGTGTGCGTATGCGTTTGTGTGTGTATGTGCTCTCGTTTTCAGTGCGTGCTGTCTTCCGGCGGTCTTAGCCAAAATGTTTTGTTTCGATACACTTACTAAAATGTATTTGTATTACTTTGAAATGAGAAATCGTTTATGAAAAATATTTATAAAGAGGGCGAATTCATTTGACTCGTTTTCAATTGAAAGTATTATAAAAACTGTTGATATTGCTGTTATCGATTCTTATCGATAAATTAAGCGGAAGGACTATGTCTCTATCTTTAAGAACTGTAAGTGTATTTAATCTTCGGCAAAAGCTTTAACATAAACGATTCTTTTCTATTTGGCTCAGTGTCGGCTTTTATACAAGAAGCTGCCGCATTGCCGCCGAAATCTCTCCGTTTCGCATTTCCGACTTTCCGACTTGCCACCTTTCATTCGGTTTTTGGCTGGTGCGCAATTTCACGCGAAGTTACAACGCATCAATCAAAGCGCTCGCTCTATGTGTGTGTATGTGTGTGTGTGTGTTTATGGTGGCAACAATTCTCAAACCCAAGCTAGAGCTATAAAGTCGGAAACTGCGAGGACAATCATCCAATCACCTGACTCAGACAGGCAGACAGGCAGACAGACAGACAGACAGACCGAGAGGATAGGAAAGCAAAAGAGTGGAAAGGAAACTGCGTATTACAGATCAAAAGATATGCTCTATTTTCCACGCTGTTTGCTTTTTAAGTCCTTGTCAAACGTGTTCCACAAAATGAAGGATATATGAAAATACAGGTTACTTATAAAAGTTGTAGACAATTCGTATTCAATGCCACAAATAATGAATATATTAGAGATTTTTTCATGAAACTTGGAGAAAGATATTATACTTAAATAATTAGAATAAATAATTTAAATAGATTGATTTATATTTAATAAATGAAAAAAAATTAAATAAAAAACAATTAATTTTTTGTTTCCGTGCATTTGTCTTAAAAAGAAACACATTGCTCTTCCATTATTTTCGTTATATTCTCTAAAAGGTTCTCAACTTAAAAGCTTAACTAGCAAATATATATTTTCGTGAAAGGAGCTCAAAGGCTGCGTTAAACTGTTTTGGCAAAAAAAAAAACAGGTGACAAGTCAACTGTTGTCCTTTCCCACTTTCTAAGGAATACACACACACACACACACAGAAGGGGGAGCCTTAAGCCTATTATCGTTGCTAAAACAGCAATGGCATCTGGCGGCAGCAATTACAAGATGTTAAGCATGATTCTTACTACTGGCATTGAGCACATGTCAACACAGTTATACTCCCACTACTTCATCTTCGTCTTTGGCCAACAACGTGACGAAGACGAAGAAGCAGAAGAAGCAGAAGGACAACGTCGTCAACCACCTGACATCGTGTCAAAGCAATAAAATGTGCAACTAATGCGATTACAAGTTGAATGCCAGACTCGACTCGCTGCGCTTCTACCAGTATTTGCTCTTCACGTTGAAACTTAATGTTTGCCACCGCGGTGCACCGTCCGGCTTATGTGCCTTTAAATCGCATATATAAAATTATGATAAATTGATTTGCGTCTGGATGCAAACTTGACTTTAAACAAGAGAGAGAGAGACGGAGAGAGAGAGAGATAAGTTGTGAGGGTGATCATCTCATTATGCAGAGCGTCTGGGCCAAATAGAAGCGTGACAATGAGACAATGTCCAAACCACTTCAAGTTGTCGCTGCCTAAACATTTTTACACAGTGAGAAAACTTGAAGTTTTTATTTAAAAAAAAGTGTTTGTTTGTTCAAAAAAAAAAAACAGTGAGAAAACTTGAAGTTTTTATTTAAAAAAAGTGTTTGTTTGTTAAAAAAAACATCAATACAACTTACTTAAAATATACTAAAAATGCCTAATTTTTTTTTTATAATTTAAGTAAATCATATCATAAAAAAAAGTATTATTCTTAAAAATTCATGGTTTTCTGAGACGCTTTTTTAATTTTGCATCATTTTGCAACACAATAATAATTGTTGTTTTGATTAATCTAAGCCAAATACTTTAATTGAGTAAATTCAATCTTAGTATATTTAATGCATAAAATACTAAACATGTTTTTCTCTCAGTTCATTTCCTGTTGCCCAGCTGTAAAGTGCATTTACATTGCTCGACGCGTGCTAGTTGAATTTATTTGTGGCTCCGATTCCCGACTTGCCTCCAGTCGGTCTCCTGTCTGAAACTAAGGCGCAGGAGGAAGGAGGACGAAGAGTGAAGTCGAGGCGTGAGGTCTGCCCAGCAGCAATTTGCAGTTTTACGCTTACTTAAATTGTGTCTAAACTGACAAGGGCCAAAAAAACAACAAAAAAACAAGCGGGGCCTGAACAGCATGCATTGGGGGTAGTTGGTTGTTTTTTTTTTTGTCCTCTTCTCCTTCAATCACTCGCCATATTAAAAGGGTTAGAGCGTTATGGTGGTGTACAAATTTTATTGTTATGTCTTCTCGTTTCTCGCCACCACTTGTACTGAAGGCGTTGTGGTTGGTGAGAGGGGGGTGGGTGTAGGGGGAGTGTTGAGAGTTTATGTTCTGTTTGTTCTGTCCACAATCGATATTAATATTGGGCATACAAATTGAAAATTATGACACAGCCGCTCGGCAGCCAAATTCATTTATGTTTTATGGTCAACACTGGATTACAAATGTAATACACAAGAGGGTTAAATGCACACAAACACACACACAAGGGGTTAATAACCAAGCTAGTAAAGAGAGCATTTAAGGAGCAAGTGAGACAAATATAGAAATGAAATCCGCTAAAAGCGGATTAAGATTAGGCTAAAAAAAAGTCGTTAAGAGAATCTTAAAACAACAAGTTATTTAGAAAAATTAATGATAATTTGTGCGAAAGAAGCTCAAAAACAAATATCATCGAATGATTTCAGTTTAGCTTATGAGAAAATTAAGAAAATAGAAAAGTTAATAACATATTTTTGTTCGGATCAATTGAAATGAGTAAGTTTTCTACACTCTTTACTCAGCTTACAATATTTTTTTTAAATTTAATCTGCTTTTTTTCTAAGCTAAACATTATTTGAGGTAAAAAGTAAGTGTTACTCTCTCATTATTTGAAGGAGTTAAGCGATATAATTTATTGCCAGGATCAATAAATAACTGAATGCTCTTTAATCACTCGCCTTTCTCAAACATCTCACTTTCCTGAGCATCATTGTATTATTTTTAATCAGCTTCATTTCGTCTTAAAGTTCCTTTGAGTATGTTTGACTTTAAAGCTCTATTGATTATCTGTCAAGCCACAAAAAATTTGCATTTCAAAATCATGCTTTTTGGCAAAATTAAAGAAAGCACACATTAAAATGTGAGGGAAAACAATGAAAATGCTTTTGCTTTTGCTTTGGTCTCTGCTATCTGCAAGCCGCATCTTTTGCAAACTAAATGTATGTATGTATGATGCGTGTATCCGCATTCGCAAAACCCCATTCTCCTCTCACACAGCTCGGCATAGAATGCTAAAAAAGCAAACCCACAACCTTCATCACCCCTCCCCCCCGACCACATATGTATGCATGCCACCCTATGGTTTTTAGTGTGTTATTCGAGCTCAAGTCTGCGGCCTGTTACGTAATGTGATAAGAATGTGAAGAAACCCACCCAAAAAATCATGCCAGTATCAAAGAATAATACACTGTGCAAAAGTTAAGCATAAATATTTTAAGACGTTAAAAAACGTAAAAGAACAATTGGATTTTTCGAAAATACCAAAACAAAGAATAAAAGAAACAACAAAAAATTCTACGAATTCAATTTTGAAATCACATTTTTAATAATGAAAATTTCTGGCTCAATGTATATCAATTATTTAGTAGAATTTTGATTACATTAAAATTAAGCTTGAAAATTTAACAACAAATACTTTTGAAATCTTAAAATTTTGTTAGTGTTTATCAACAACCCTCAAATCAGATACTCCCCAACACTCCCTCCTCAATATCACAGCATTCTCTCTTGGGTGGATTCTTTGGTCCACTTTCTGTTTTTTTGTTTTTTTTTGTGCATTTGCATAATATTATTTTCTATTTGTTTTTATTTGCCTTTTGAACAAATATTGTCAATTCGAATTGAATTTTGACATTAGTTGAGATGCTTTCACTTTTCCCACTACACCCATCCATCCCCGCCCCATCGCACTCCTCCCGCTGACCAGCTTTAACTTTTGTGTTCTGTTTTTTTTTTTTTAGGGACTTATGCAATTTGTCATGCTGAATACAAAAAAAAAAAACACAAAAAAAATAGCACCTGACAAATTGCCGAGATTTGCTTGACGGCCCGGATTTTTCGATGCTTTTGTTTCCTAGTCTCTGGCTTTATGGTTTACCTGGCCATCGAGGCATTATGACCAGTTGAATGGGCGTTAACGGAAGGGGCAGCAAGGGCAAGGGCAAACTAAAAGGGGAGCTTATTGAATGTTAGCTTTCAATTTTGCTACACTTTAAAATATAGTTTCTAAATAAAAATACTTTTTTTTGGTTCTTAAAAAATTGATATAAATAAAGAAAGAATATGTTAGGAAGGTAAAGGAAAATAAGTGATTTTGAATTAAAAGAAAATATTGTTTTTAATACGATAATTACAATAACATATCTAAAGGCTTGCCCCACATTGTTTAAAACGTAACCTTCTTAACCCTTATTTACATCATAGAATGAATTGAATTCACTTTGGTTAGTTTCTAAAGCCCTATAGTATTTTGATTTATGCAATGCCTGCTAATTGCCAGCGTCGGTTAAATGTTGCTTTTGTTGTTGCTTAACAACAAGTCAACAGCCGAGAAATTGTGTAATATACAAAATTGAAGCGACGCCAAAGGAATTTTCTGTTGACATTTTTTAATTTTACACTTGACTGACTGACGCGCACCGGACTCGCAGCAGCAGCAGCATCAGCAGCGACGTCAGAAGTGGCAGAAGCAGCAAGGCATCATCTTCCGAATGCTGCCAAACCACCCCATTTGCGACAGTTCGTGCAAGGACTTTGTGCCGTCTCCTGTCCTCCGTCTGTCAAGGATTACAGCAGGTAATACTTTTACGCGAGTATGTGTTTCTGTCTGTGTGTGTGTGTGTGTGTGTGAGGGTAGTGTGTCCATATAAATAAACTTAACATCAAAATGCAATTCGCCGCCGATATCAAAAGTTGTTTTTACGACTAGCTCGTCAAAAGCACAAAAACACTCAGCAGACTGCAATAGATTGCAATTCCGTGCATTAAATCGGCTACACAGAGCGAAAATAATGCCACTAATTAATAACTCAAATCGTTTTCTTAAGCTTAATGATTTTTTGATATTTTTCATTCAACATATTAAATACAAAAAAAAAAAAAAAATTAGTAACGCATTTTTGAAAAAAAAAATTAAGAAGAATTTAAATTATAAAACTCTTTTTCATTTGAACAAAAAATTCTTAGGAGTAAATCGTGACAAAATACCATTTACAATATTTCTCATTAATAATTCTTACAGAAAATATTTTTTGTTTTGGTATTTTTTGTTAGAATAATGTTTTCGTTTTACTCAGAAAAATACGCATTAATGTGTGTATATATGTATCTAATTGCCGTAATAATCTTGAATGCATCAAATAAAAATGCGTGCTAATAAATTTTACATTTGAGGGAAATTTCTTTTTATATTTAAATATTTTTTTAGTTGAAGTGTTAGCACATTGACGTTTTTTTTTTTTTTATGTGCACTGAAAATACTTTACAAAAGCTATTTTATATTGCACCCATAAATCGTAGGGATTCAATAAAAAGGCTCAGTGCAATATAAAATTATAGCTATTGTCAAGAATCTAAATCTGAGCATAGCATTAACTTAACTTCAAGTTAACTCTTGCTCAATGACTTTCAGGTATTCCTTCAATTTATTTATTTATTTTATTTTTTATTATATTGTTTGTTCGATGATTGCCTCTATTTTCCATTTAATTCTGCGTTTGCAGCACTTTTATTTAATTTGATTTTTTTACCGTTTTCTAATACGTTTTTGTTGTTGTTGCTGGTCGCTACAAATTGACTTCTTTGTTTTCTGCTTCTTTTTCTTCTTTTTCTTCGGTCTCAATGAACTGTGAGTAAGTCAATAAAATGTCCTTAGCGGACGACGACTGGTGAAGGGAATCTATGCAAATTGACCGACAGCATATTCTCCTTTGGCTTTGATTTAACAACAACAGCAACAACAACCAACAAATAATGTTAAGGATTCGATAATCCGCCTCTTATTTGAAATCATCTATCTATTTCTTATCTGTCTTTCCCTCTCCCTCTCTCACTCTTTCATCTCATTCAGTGGATTTTGGAAACCCATTGTACTATATTTGCATAGACTGCTTGCACGTGTTTAGAGTGTTGTCCAGACCAAAATCAAATTGAATCAGTTAGCAGTATATTCGTACCCTCCCACCACTAGTTCCCAATTCCCTGCTGCCGCTTCTCTGGTAATTGGCAAAGCGAGCTGTTTTTGGTTTGGGGTTTTCGTGCCATGTTATAAAGACATTTGCATATTTGCTGTTTATGTTGAAAACAAGATTTTGTTATTAACATTATTTAATTTGTTTACTTTGCTTTTGCTTCAATGGCGTTAACCTCCATTTTCCCTTAAGGGGCAAAATGGTGCTTAAGTGAAAGTTGCACTCAACTAAGCAAAGTGAAAGGGAAATGCTCTCAAAATTCTGTTGACCAAAGCGGTTTTTGTAGTTTAATTGGTTCGTCGGCGAATATCTTCTGTTTGCTTTCGTTTGTATATATTTTTGTTTTTGTGTGTGTGAAGGGTTTCCTTTCGTTAATTGCAATTGTGAGAGGCCTTCCTTTACTCTCACTCTTCTTTCTGTATTCATCTTTCCACGCTTTTTGGCCGAATAGAGGGAGCGAGAGAGAGATGCCATTAATAATGCCAAGTACTTTGATTGTCTCTCTAGTTGGTTCGGATTTGGGTTTGGGTTTACCTCCGGTTTGGAATTTGTCTTCCACTTAATTGCTATAGAGAAGATAAACTAACTTTTGTTTCTTATAGCTACAGTGTTAATATGCTTTGAGATCTGCCTTACAAGTTATGCTCTCAGTTCAAAAAGCAAGTTAAAAGTATAATTTAGTTATATCCTTTTAAAGGGTTCTCAAAAAGTAATACAAACAAATTCAAATCAATACTTTTTTAATAGGTTTTGTTTATTTTCCATTACTTGGATATATAAAAAACTAATAGCAAAATATGTTTCAATTAATAAGAATCAAATAATATCGATTAGAGTTTCATTTTGATTAAATTTTCAAGGAAGTTTAAACAGCAAGTTTCCTAGACATTTTTTAATACAATATAATAAGCTTTTTCATAATATTCATAAAGATTGTCTTCAACTACAAAACTACATAATTTATAATTAGTAAGTGAAAATGTGAAGAAGAAAAAAAAAACCAGACTAACGCATTAATGTAAAAGTGAAATTTGTAGCTCTCCCTTTTTTTTTTGCGTTTTAACTTATATACATAAATTATTTCAATACCCTTAGACACCCCGTTCTTTTCATATGATATCCCAGCTCGTGTTCGAGTGTATTTTGTGCCTTTTGGCACGTTCTTGCTTTGATTCTGGCCCTTTCTGATTATCGGCAATCGACCGACAGTTGCAACCCTCTTAGCCACTTTGTCTAACTCTTCTTCATCTTCTTCTTCGTCGTTTGCTTCTTCTATCTCTTCTTCATACGCTCTGTCTGACCCAAGTTTGAAAATGAGGATACGGTGCGAGGAGGGTTAGAGGGAAGGTTATTGCGTCTGTGCGCTGTCTCGTCGCCTGTCGATTCGCATTTCCTTTGAGTTGGGTCGCTTTCGTTCAAGTCCAAAAAACTTTCTTCCGTTTTGGGGATTTTCATTTCATTTGCTGAGGAAGTCGCTAAACGCTGCTTGCACAAACATGTGTGTGTCTGTGTGTGTGTTTATGTGTGCTTGTCCAACTTTCACCTGGACCAGACTGTGATATATGCGTTACTTGATTTGATTCGAATTGAATACGTTTGCCCATGAGTTGGCGAGTTGGGCGGGGGCATAAAATCTCAGTCAGATTTACAGCATAGTTATTCCTCTCCTCTCTTAAACAATAAACTAACCGCTCCTCCATTTTTCTCTCTCTCTCTCTCACCCTCTTTCGTAATTGCCAAGTTTTGTCAGATTTGTCGCAAAAAACAAAATAGAAAAACCTTTGGCGTTTTTGTTTCAGTTATGGTTGCTGTTTTGGTTTCTCTGCTCTGCGCGCAATAAAACTTAAAACTCAAGTTGGGTCTCGCCGCAAATGCTCGTAATAGCCGCAAAGTATGCAATAACAAAAAACATTGCTGTTGTTAGCGAATAGAACGGAGAGGGCTGCCACGCAATGGAAACGCTAGACCCTCTAGCCACAAGCTCCACACAAATCCTTGCCAACAATCCTTGACCAAGACAAAGTTTTTGTCTACTTTGCCCTGTAGCCAGACAATTGTCACGATGGGGTATTAAAAATATGTTTCTGCCTTTAATTTATCTATAACTTATTCTTTCAAATGAACTCTTATCTATCTATAAATCATAACTTATTCAGTTACAAATCATATTCCCTTCGGTTTACAGGGTATCAGTTTGTCACTCCTCACACATATAACTGCAATAATTTTAGTTGCTTTTTGCGGGGCCTTGTTAAACCTAAACCCAAGCCACAAATTCATTTTTTGGCCAGCTCGCTGCGACTCGCAACTCGGACGACAGTTTTTGTATAATTTTTAATGCGTTGCAAAAACTTGTAGCATACGTTGCGGCATAACAAAACCGGGGCGGTTTTCTCCCGCACTATGAAGAAAGGGGAATAAGTTTTGAAGAAGTAGGAAGCACGAAGAAGAAAAAATAAATAAAATAAACGTAAGTCTCAGACGAAAGTAAAAACACACCGCTTCGACAGTCGACAGTCAAAACTTTTTTGATTATCTTAATTGCGATTACGGGACACCGACTACAGCCCCCCAAAAAATATACCTAACCCCCAACCCTAACCTCCAACTTTTATTCCCAAACCTTGCCTTGCCACGCCTTGCCCATGCGTGTTTTTGTAACCCCAATGAAACAGACAAACAGACAGAAAATCGGAGAATTAGATAAATAGATGGAGAAGCTGGGATTGATAGCATAGAGAGAGAGACATAGAGGAAAGGGAGATTGAATTTTCGTGGAGTTTCGACTTGGGGGCTTCCAAGACGAACTGAAATTAGGAGGACAGCTTTAGACATATTCAAACCCAACTCCCACGTTTCAAGACGAAATTAACAAGATTGAGCCCTCTTTGCCCTCTACAGGCTGAAGAGAAAAGAAAAAAGTGTGGCCAAGCAATGAAAGAAATTGGGCTATCAAAAAGCTACACAAAAGTTTGACCAACTCTCGGTGAAAGGGCAACTGTTTGGCTAAGACACAGCATACCCTATATATATAGTTGGGCTAGTATAAAGTATGCTAAGCTAGACAAAGTAAGATAACTAGAACTAGCTAAAGGTTAACCAATTTCAAAGTGAGTAATAATAATTACCTTAGGATTGTAGATCTTAAATATAGATATAAAATTTTTAGTTTTTAGAATTTTTTGGAACGAAATAAAGTTTCTTTCTTGCTTGTGAAACTTGAAAGTGGTAAACTAGTTTTCGTTCCTTAAGACACATTTCTCACATTTCGCTTTTTGTCCAACAACAATCTCTTGAGCTACAGGGTATTGGCGCTGTCGTTCAACTGTCTCATGTTCATTGCAGTATTTTACCGACTCATAGAGCCAGTCTGTTGTCCATTTGCTTGCCGGCATCCGCTTGGGGGCTTAAAGTTTCTACAAACTTTTTCGAGAGCAGCAGTTGACGTGCTCTATTCATCCTAATACTTAGCCTGCAACCCCCATGACAAAAAAAAAAGCAGAACAAGAACAACTTGACTTCCGGCTTATATTGTGCCACCCCTCCACCAAACACACACAACACAATTGGAAAATAATCATAGTTTTTGGGCGAAAGAAATTCTGATTATATTGGGGACTGCCAAAACAGTCGCTTGGGGCGCATCGACGAACTTTCCTTCTGGGCCGTTGCAGCTAATCTACTTACAATGTGAAAAATAAACTAATAGTAGAAGTACACCCTCTGTGTTGTAGCTGGGGGGGCAACAGTTCTATAATTGCAAGACATAAAAAGCAGTAATTGTGTTTATTGATTTTGCTCATCTGAGCCATTTAAGATTGGTGAATAGAAAATTGCAAATGCCTGACAATAGTATTATAATGGGCCATCAAATAGGTTATAAATAAACTTAATGTTATAAGTGCTACATTATTTTCTTATTAAACTACGTTTCTCTCCCTAAGTACATTCGTTTGATTTTATTTGCGCAGCTTTGCTACCTGTTCTAAAAATGCATTAAAGTGCATTCGGGAGTTCTGTTATTATTCCCCGCTGCAGATTTGTCAGCTCTTCCTCATAAAATGCAAGTATTTTTTGTCATTATCTGTCCTAACGACAGGATAAACCACTTTGCGGCATTGTGATATGTGTTCAGTGAGCAAGGGGAAACAATGACTACGAGAGAGGGAGAGAGAGAGGGAGAGTAGAGAAAAGACACCCGGAGAGAGATACTGAATGCAGAATAGAGCGAAGATTTAACGGTGTGGGGCAAATTTCTTATTTTATGCAAATAATGGGCACAATGTGTCATTGCCGACGCTGACAACTTTGATGAAGCATCGCGCTGACAGAACCGATGCGAATGATTCTGGGGCACAGTTTCGACACTCAACAAAAAAAAGCACAGAAAAACAAAACCAAATGCAAAAAATAACAATAAACCCAAATCATTAATTCTGTTTTATTAATGACAAAACTAATACTTATTTAATATATTCAAAATGTTGAGTTGGAAGTAAATTTTATCTAAAAAATTTTCAAATAATTCTCAAGACAGGGACTAGATTAGTTGAATTGAATTAAAGATATAGTAATCAATAACTTATGGAACACAAGTTCGCCTTTTTTTTATTGATATCAAGAAAATCAAGCAACTATTTTAAGCAAAAATAATGTTTTGAGCTAAGGCTTTTTGGTCTCATTTTTTATTTTCGCCGAAAGCTATTAGTTTCAAGCTTTATTTATTTAAGTGTATGATTGGTGTGTGTGTGTGTGTGTCTTCTTCTGTGTATGTGTGTGTGTGTGAGTGTGTGGTATGATGGATCAGGCAATGCTCGGGAAAGGGGAACGCTCACTGACATAAAATGTGTAAAATATTGGCTGTCTAGATAAAAGTGTGGAATGGGCCAACGAAACTGGTAAAAACCTGGGAATTCAATTTATATGCAAATCATATGCAGGCGTCAAGACAAATATCAAATAGTACTGCTATGCTACCACCCAGCCCCACATACCCTCACTTTCACCCCATACTAACCACACATGTACTCAGGCATCGGCTATGCGCAAGTATTTTCATAATATTTATTAAAAAAATATATGTAATTATGCAACATGTGAGGTTATGTAAAGCAGCTTCAATAACTCCCAATTTTTCCATGTATGTTAAGTGTGCGGAATAGGTGTGGGAGGGAAGGGAAGGGGATTGAGCTTTTATGTGTGCAACGTTAGCATAAAATGCAAGCCAAATTTGTAGCTTCCAGCCGGTTTTATTTTGTTTTAATTTAAGTTTAAAGATCTCGTTAAACTTTTAAAGCTGTATTTTTGCACAAGTTCTAAATTAGACTTTTATGCTTGAATTTACATCTTTTAAGTAAACATCAAATTAGTTTTTTTTATTAATATTTTTTTACATTTGCTTCAATAAATATTTAATATAAAATGAAAAGTGTTTTGTTTATATTTTATGTAAAATAGCGAACACCCTCCTCGTAATCTTCGCGCACATCGTATGCGCTGGGTGCATATCCTTTGTATCCTTTGTGGGCACTGTGACCTGTCTTGGCCTTGCAGTTGCATTGGTTTTCCTCGTAATCGGTTTTTGGTCGCCCGACCACTTCTTCCTCGCTTTCGTACTTCTCCTCCTCCTCGTCTTCCTCATCGGCGTGGTGCTTGTAGGACAGTTCTTCGTACGAGTTTTCGCCATAGGTCGCTTGTTGTGGGTTGTAACTTTCGCTATGGTAGCATTCGGTGTTGGTATATGGTCTTATCTTCTTGACGGCTGTTTTCTTGATGTGCTTATCTTCGAGCTTCTCTTCGATTTTCTCCACCTTCTTTTCTTTTTTGTGCTCAAATATATCGAGATCCTTGAGCTTTTTGTCTTCAAAAAATTGCTTGATCTTGTCCCATTCAAGTTCCTTCTTTTCCTCCTTCTTTTCCTCCTTGCTGCCAAACAGATTGAGGAAATCCAATTTCTTGAACGCCTCCTTTTGCTCCTTGTTTTCCAATTTCTCTACCAATTCCTCCAGCTTGGGCATCTTGATCAAAAAGGCATGTGATAGTTGCATTGCTATTAACAAAAAAAAGTTAAGATTTAGGCAAAGTACCACTCCGAACCACTCCGAACCACTCCGAACCACTTACCCATTGCGGCGATCAGCAGCAGCGTCAATTGTTGCCTCATTGTGGTTTGCATTTAGTTTTGGGATTTGTTGTGTCAACTAACTGTTACTCTCTCTTACTGTTTTAGTCACTGTCCCGCCAGCTGCTTTTAAGCATCAACCAAGGCTTGTCGGTGCTTGATGCTGGGCCACAATGCACGTGCTATGCTCCAGGCTGATAAGCACGCGTGCGATACTTTTGTTTATACGCAGAACTATTTTTATGCATGTGAATGTGTATGTGTATGTGCATGTGGTATGCGTCTAATCGCTGTCACTTGCGGCATGTGGCTTAT
This sequence comes from Scaptomyza polygonia, assembly GCA_035044585.1. Classification (NCBI taxonomy): domain Eukaryota; kingdom Metazoa; phylum Arthropoda; class Insecta; order Diptera; family Drosophilidae; genus Scaptomyza; species Scaptomyza polygonia. Next base: position 1,274,007 of record JAWNNU010001662.1, on the reverse strand, counting down.
TGATAGCTAAGCAGCATTCCTTCTCACATTCAGCTAGCAACTATCTACCAATTCTTCACTTTGAGGCATACGAGTTTACTGTACACTTAAAAAAATATCTATGGTCTTATTTATTGTACATTTATTAATGTTTGTTATACCCACTTTATTTATTAAAAACTTCTAACATTAGTTTTAATACTATTCACTTTCAAAAAAATTAATAAAAATTTGAAAATAAATTTCTATACCAAAAAAAAAAAATCACAATAAATAGTACAACTTTTGAAAATAAAATATATATATACTCAAGTGAAATAATTTAATTCGTAAATTAATTAAAATGAAATTAACTTTGTAGTTTTGTTCAGTGTTTTTAGTGACTTACGATACATTTGGTTGAGTGGTAAAATTAGCTTTTTGCTCACAAAAATTCTGCAACCAAATTCTGTCCCTTGGCTCAACACTTGGTCAGCTGTCAGTTGGTTAAGTCCATTGGAATCACACAAAAGTATTTGCTGTGTGTCTTTAGCAATAATTTTTTGGCACGACTAATTTGCTGGAGGGGTTGAGGGAAAGTTCCTGATGGCAGGAGGTAAGGCAACTTTAATTGAATGCGTTGGCAACGCTGGGCAGCAGGAGCAATCGCTAATTGACTTGGCTGCTGGCCATTATCAGCTAAGGGCGAGCAAAAAAAAATATATATATATGTATATATAGACAGGGGTAAGGTGGGCGAGGGGAATGGAAAGGGGGATTGGTGTTGGTGTTGGTGTGTTGAAAGTGGAAGTTAAATTGTATTTGTTTAGTGCGCCTGCATATCAGAGATGTTAAATGGGGTGTGTGTGTGTGTGTGTGTGTGTTGGGGTTGGTAAGGGGTAAGGGGTATCATACGCCAGCTTGCAACTCCAACTTCAAGCAAATACATATTTGCCACATATGTGCTAAACATATATGTGTGTGTGTGTGTCTGTTGGTTGTTGGCTTGTTTTGTGTTGGCTATTTGTGCTGAGCAAACAATTTGCTAAATTAATTGCACACCAACTGTTGTTTGCCCCGTGTGTGTGTGTGTGTGTGTGTGTGTGTGTATGAGTTGCTGTTATTGCCAGCAATGTTGTTTTTTGCCTTAATATAACACTGCATATCGAATGTGCATAACAAATACTAGCTACAAATTCAGCACTTTTTCTTTGCCGCATGAAAAACGCTTGCCACAAATCGTAATAAATTCACATAAAATATTTTTAAAGTTTGCACAAGTTTTGTTTTTTTTTTTGTTTTTAGAGCTGCAATTGAGTTCTTTTTATTTATGCGCAAAGTGCTAAAATTATGAACGTTTAGAATTTTTTATTGCAGGGGCCCGTTCAGAAAAGTTTCTGCAACTTTCCTTTTTTTTTTAAAAAATAAAATAAATATCAAAATATTATAAAAACAAATAGTATTGATTTTGAAAACCAATTGGGCTTTTTACAAGTAATTTTTAAGCTTTAAAAAAGATAAAATAATGCTTTCTAACTGCTAAAAGTTTTTTTATTTTTCCATACAATTTAAATTACTTTTTAAATTCCCGACCCATACAAATTTCCTATACTTTATAGTTTTTAACAAACTAATGTTAATTTCAGCTATGAACCTGGCTTTAATCGCTTTTAAACAAAAAATAATTTGAAGTTCTTGCTTCAAAAATGTTTCACTTTGCGCCTATTTAACATATCTTAAAACCATATCTTCACACTTAAGTTGCATTTTGTATATTTAATAGCTTATTTAATTGCCCAGTCGAGTTTGGTTTCGTCTTCGTCTTCTTTTGCTGATATAATCAGCTGTTGTGTTTTGCTTTGCTGCTGTTCGCAGCTTGTTAATTTTGAATTTGGTTTTTTGTTTTTAATTTTTTGCATTTATTTGTTTTGTAATTCGACACTTTTTCCAAACTTTTATGCTGACTGTGCTGCTACCGAAGAGAAAAGCAAACGAAATATGAAAACAATCGTTGAATAATTTACGAAAATATTTTGTCATTTGCTTTATTATGTAATTTTTGTATAATTCACACAAACAAAATGGCAACAAATATTAAATATGCAATTTTCTTGTTGCTGGTTTTTTTTTTTTTTTTGATTCTTGATGAGCTAATAATTAAGCAGATGTTGTTGTTATTAATTTTTTCCCTACTGATCAATGCGCTGATTTTCAATGTTGCCCAATCTAAGCGGCAAATCTGGCAGTGGCTCCAATATTTTAAAGTCATTAATAGCTATAAAATCACTATTATCATAATCATCATCATCATTAACGTTAGTTGTTGTTGTTGTTATGATAGGACCCTTGTGCGATTGCTTGTCCATTTTCAGTGTTGGGGATGTTGCTGTCGTGAATATTGCCGGTGTTGTTGGCAATGTTGCTGCTGTGTTCATGGTTTTTGGTGCTGTAGTTTTGGTTGACGCATTTGTTGTGGTCGATGTTGCTGTTGAAGTCTTCGAGCCACTTGAGTCTGGTATTGTTGCTGTTGTTGTTGTTGTCGTTATTGTTGTTGGCATGTTGTTTTTCGCTGCAGCTGCAATTATCTCACCAATATTGATTGTTTTCGTTTCATTAAGTCTCGTCCCATTCACCGTTTGCATTGCACTATTTGAACGGACAATTGTTGCTACAACAGTTGAGCTTTGTGCTGCAGCTGACAGCTGACTGCAGCAGCAGGCGGCTGAAAATTGTCAAATATTATTAGTTAAGGGGGGGGAATCAATTAGATGGCTGAAAGACAACAGGCCACAACCACACGTGACACACTAATTACCTAATGTTGTTACCACAACGAGCGCAATTAAATGACGACGTGATGGCAAAATTGGCAGCAACATTATGGGTATTGATGTCCTAGTTGGTATTGTTATTGTTGTTGTTGTTGTTGTTGTAACTGTTTCTATTGTCTATTGCCTAGTAATTCCTTAATTAGTCTCTCCCTCTCTCTTTATCGCTGGATATTTTCTGCTGATGCTGCTGCTGCTGCTGCTCTACAAATTTGGTTAATTGAACTGATTTGCAAAGTGGTCATCAGATGCATTTTTATATTGCACGTCGGCACGGAAACGTGTGGCAAGTACGTGAGCTTCACTATATTAGTTGACTCGTTTGATATCTGTTATCCGTTAGATAACAATCACACAGCAGCAGCAATTGCCGATGGTATCTTTGATACCGGAAACCTGATAGCAACACACACACACATACACAACCAACCTTTGACCTAACGGGATTTTATGGGTCAGACAATTTGTCGCTGTCAACTTGGTCAAGAGTCACGTAAACTTGGTCAACAGCTGGCCGATCATTCGAAATACAAACAATAACAATTTGCTATCCCAAGATTGCTCACAGTTGCAAAATTAGGGCAATCATTACTCTTGCCCTATATTTTATCTTTAAACTAAACTCTTTGTACTTATCAAAAAACTATTTTTTTTGTTGTGTAAATACTGTCACATATTGCAGATAAAGTATTTCTTCTGTGCATCAGAGTGTAGCAAAAGCGTTTACACTGGGAACAGTTTAACGTTAAGTGGGAAATACTGAGTGAGTAAGAGATAATGGAAATTGGAACGTAGAGCGAAAGAAAATATACCAAAAAAAATTAAATTAATATACATATAGATAAAATAAGGGCTATCAATAATTTATTGAATTTATTTAAAACGTTTTAATATGATATCAAAATAATTGCTTTTCATACAAATTAATGACTGTCAAAACTTAATTATACAAACATACCTTCTTGAACTTCATATCATTTTGCAATTTGAATGAGCCGTGTTTAAGAGCTTGCTATAAGGGTGATAAATAACCCCGAATACAATTGACATGACTGCTGTTAATATTTTTATTATTTTTAAGAATCGTGACCAAAAGTAAATGAAAAACAGAAACTTTGTTTAAAACTTAAGAATAACCAAAAACAGGGTGCTCAATAAAATAATAAATTGCATTATTGTGTTATGAGTATAACAATATATGAATTTTAGGTTAAGTTAAGTGAGTAGGCTTAAAGAAAGCGAAAGAGAACTGAGAACCATAAACGCTAAATAGTCATTATTATTGGTTGTACCCATATAAACATATCCAACAGTTTTTGGTATATAAGTCAGTCAGTTTGGGGGAATCAAGTGTACAGTTCAAGTCTACAACTTAACAGCAAACATGTTCAACAAAACGATCCTCGTTGCCCTCATTTTGTGTGGTATGTGTTACTTATCAATATAATATACCAAGGATTGTTGACTAGTATACTTTTCCATTTTTGCAGTCTGCTACTTTGGTAGCATTTCAGCACACCCACGTCCTTTCGATCTTTCTTCATTGCTCGAAAACGCGCAAGCTCCTGAGCTCCCGGATTTCAGCTTGGGAGGACTTCTCTCTGCCATTAATGCAGGATATGACTTTATATTATCTGGCGGACTTGCACCTCAAAAAAGCTCAGCTCAACAAAGCTCAGCTCCAGGAAGCTCAGCGCCAGCAAGCTCAGCGCCAGCAAGCTCAGCCCCAGGAAGCTCAGCTTAAGAAAACTTAGCTCCACAAAGCTTGGCTCCAGAAGGCAAACAAGAAAAGATTTAGAAAAAACACACACAATTTCCAGTATGCTAATATCTTGGAGACTAACTTTACCAGTTAAAATCTAAACTGTCTAACAGATTTGAGATTTATTAAAACAAATATCCTGTGCAAACCAAACATATTTCATCGATTTATTTACCTTTTTTTTCGATACTATGATAAAAAGGAAAACACTATTGGAATTTATTTGAATTAACGTTAGAAAGTTATTTCGCATATAGCATTAGGAACTTTGTTTTAGAAGTTTATTTGATAGAATCCCTCTCCAAGAACTTACTAAAGAACAAAATTTGTGAGCTTAACAAACGAACTGATGCAATCAAATAACTTAAAAAAATATATATGAGCTCACTTAATTCAAGCTCACAAAGAATTGATTTGAAACAAACAACAAGACACAATATTTAGTTTGATCAAGCTTGACTTGATCATATGAATAGCTATTTAGGTCTGTGAAAAACTTAGAGCTATAAACAAATCCAATATACTCTTTACTTTCGGTTTCGAGTATCAAAAATTAAAACGATTTTTCCACAATCAATATTTAAATTTGAATCCGTGTGTGAAAAGTCAGTTCATTAAGAAAACCATGCCGCGACCAACACGATCAAATCTCTCCCGACAAAGCAATAATAATAATAATAATACAAATGTGTCTATAATAATCCTCACACACAAGATTTTTCCATTTGGATCCTCTGCCGCTGGCTGCTTTAGTATATTTATCTTTACATGCCTCCATATGGCGGTACTCTCCAATATTCTTAATGATCTTTAAGGCCAAGTAGATTTTGCGGTCTATGTCATACACCTTGACCACACGTCCAAAAGTTCCCACACCCACTGTCCTTCAATATATCTCCAATCTGGTAAATAAGAAAACCACGTGAATCATTTTTAAGTGGCGGCTCATCCTTGGTCTCCTCCAATGTTGGGGATTTACTTGCATCAAATCCATCCTTGTCCTTCGTGCCTTGACTTTGTTCGCCTTTTCCCGACATCTTCAACCGATTAATCCAATTAGTACAATGATGTTGGTGTCAATTAAACGTATTATATACTTTCTGTGTTATATAATAATAATAATAATAAATTGCTCTCTTTATTAATTCTGTTACAATGCATATAACCGTTAAAAATAAATAGAAAAACAAATAAAAATAATATACAAAGTTTCACTACACTGTTACTAAGTGTAAGAACAACAAATTTAAGAACATTAAAGACACATGGATGAAATGGATAGTCCAACCAGCGCTTAGAAACGTGCTAACTGTAAGGGTAAAAAAAAACCACGCAAGCATATCAATCCGGGACCTATCACAAGCAATCCCTACATTAACTATCTACGATACTACCGCAAAGTAGCAATAGCACCGATCAGCAGCTGCAAGTTTCAGACTGCCGCCAGGAACTGGAACAAAATGGACGATCGATGACGCAAGATGCAGGCTTTTGAAGCAAGCTAAGATTGTTCAATGCGCCGAGAGAAGGAACCGCTTGATTGGTTTCAAGCGCAACTAAAATCCAGATTCATTTCACGTTTAAAACCAGATATTTCCGTTCATTCCACCTCCATCCATTAGTATGGGCCAGCCTTCAAACGAGCCCGCTCGCGACCCCCTGGCTATTGTGTTTGGGGCACTCCTCAAACGCATACGGAAATCGTCCTGTCCCGATTTCTCGAAATCCCGGAAGAATTATTAGTCATCCTTCTTTGGCGCTGATCCGACAATCGACGGCTATAGATTTATTGGTTAGTTTTTGTAAAATTGTAAAAGTTTTTTATGCCCGTTTATTCGAGCAACAAAAAAAATATTTATTTACCGTAAACAATTTTGAAATGTGAAAATTTGAGAAAATTATTTAAAATTTTCGTATTTGATGTGTACTGTGTAGCTGCTAGTAAAATACTGAACGTTATAGAAAATATTTTGAGCTAGAACTGGAAAAGTTGTGCTGCTCAAAGCTAACTTGATTTTGGGGTTTATTGGTTTGTTTTGTAAATGTTTATTAAATGAGAGCTTAAAATAAATTTATTGAGTTTTTTGTTTTTGCTGTGCACTATGTGGCCGTTAGTTTAATACTGAATGTGTTTTTGGTACAGTTGTGCGTTCGCCTGACATCTACCCAAGATATAAATTTCTCATGTCACACTGTTCGTAATCATACTTTTCCGAAACGGCTTGACCGATTCTTATGAAAATTTGTATGCATATTCAGAAAGTATGAGAATCGGCAACTATCTATTTTTCCAATCCCTTAGTGATAGGAAGGGGTGTCTACCACAAATCGTCCAGATAAAAAACATATATCAAGAAAGCAAAGTGCAGTTAGAAAGCCAGTTTATTGTGTGTGGAACTAAAATAAACTTCAACAAGTGGGAACGTTGCAGTCGGACGCAACCGACTGCGGTATACTCGATACCAGTAAAATACCGATAAAAAGAGACCTGATCGCAAAGGAGTGCGGATTCTGCAGGTGTGTACGCTGCCTCAAAGATTGTCTGATGCAAATGGAGATGCCAAAAAGCTATCTTCCTTGCTAACTTGGTGAATCTAGCTCATAGTTTGTAAAATGTGTGGGCTGGGGGTGGTATGGGGGGCGTGGAGTTGGTCGTCATCACCTATCGTGGCACTAAATTTGGTGGCTGTAGCTCAAAACTATGGAAGATATAGGCGTTTCTGTTTTTAAACTGCGGGTAAGTCAGTAGTAAGAATTTCATATTGTGAATTTGTTTTCAATTATTTGAGCACAGATAACCTACAAATTCGATTTGTTTTTATTTACAAAAATTAAATTTAATAAAGCTTAATATACAAAACTAACTCCTTTAAATTATATCGCACTAAAATATTGGTGAAATAAGCTTCAAACAATGATGTTCGAAAAATGCTATTATCTAGTAAAAGTAAATTCAAGTAAAAGCATGGGTGCTTTAAACATATTTTTAGTATATCGAGCGCCAGACGTTTTTTACAAAAAAAAATTTGCATTTTTCGATCTATATTGTTTGAAGCTTAATTATTTTTAGTTGGTTATACTTTAAAAGCGTGTTTTTAGGTTTTTTAAACTATATTTTGTTTAATTTTCTTTTTATTTATTTATTAAGTGTAGAACCTGTACAACATAAAGTACCTTAACAACACATGGAAGAAAATGAAAAATATAACCAAACCCCACAATGCAGTATGTAAATTATAAGTTATTGGAGTCTTATTGACGTCCAATCGTCTAAGCCGTTTAAGTCACCTTAAAGGGCGAACAGGGAGTAGTCCTCTTGAGAGTAGGCTGCGGTGTCATAGCAATCGGTCGCTGTATATGCTCGTGTGTCGATCAATGTGCTCTTTACTGTAAGCAGATTGAGGTCTCTATGGAGTTAGGAACCGCGTACGAACCAACGACAGCCTGTTATTGGTCGTAGTACCCGACTCTGCAGCACCCGAATACATTTATAACTTGATTTGGCCGCGATCGACTAAATCTGTATTCCATAAAGCCATACTAGAACAATACAGAGAGCATACACAGTCCTTTTTACATCTAAGCGGCAAGGTGGTCTTTCTATCTATGAGCCATTGCATTTGCTGAATTCTGTGGTCACATTTGTTCACCGCGGCCCTAAGATATGGCCCACAAGTTAGGCGCTTGTCTAGGATGATGCCAAGATATTAAGCTTGTGACGGCTGGTCAAGGACAACTCCCTCGAGCTGAATGGCAGGGGTATTCATTACTTGCCTTTTGAGTGTGAAACAGGTTTTGGTTGTTTTCAGCGGATTGATCTTTAAATTCTATCGTTTGCACCAAGCTACAAGAGTATTTACATAACCCGGTCGTCCATTAGCTGCTTCTATGCAACACCTGGAGCTAGTAGATGTAGATGACTGCGATGTCATTTGCATAAGTTACAATAAGTGCCTAAGAGGGAGCTAACATATGTGTTGGCAGTTGGGCCTGTAGTTCGTCGAGTATGTGTCCCCTACTCTCGTCTTCCCATAGTACGAACTGAGCTGCTTCTTTTCCTGTACAGGTAGTAGTTTTCGTAAGAATATTCTTAAAGGACGGTAAGAACTGGAAATATGCTCAGGCTTGCCGGACTTAGTAATCACAGCGCATTTCCAGGGGGAGGGAAAATGGTGAAGTCGTATGATCCCATTGAAAACGAGCTGTGATCAATGTAATCACGTTTGGTGGCGGCATTTTCATGGCGAGTGCGTTAATCCCGTCGTAGCCCGGTGATATTTTGATTAACAGTGAATTAATCTCCTCTTGAACCTCGTCCTCTACTATGTCCAGGAATGTCCACGAGAAGTGGTGTATTTCGGGTATGCCATGTCTTTTTCTCGAGGAAGTAGTGGCAATGCTTGCAGCGTTGTGCATATACCTTGTTAATGCTTCATCGGCAACAGCAATGTCATTGCCAGAATGAATGGCTATGTTGCTGTCAACATTCTGCTCAGCCAGGCTCTATTGGCCCTTTGCAGCATTGGAATGAGGTTTGTTAACGGATTTATTGGACATGTTCACCTGCAATGGAACACCACTGTAGTCAGACTGTAGGTCCGCGCAGACGGTCGTGCTGATTTGCCTAGGAGTCCAGTACGTCCGGCTGTTTTGTAGGGTGAGTAGGCCAGTAGATGGGTTGAGTGGCAGGTTAGATCTCTGCTCCTGTTGCAATTCAGGAGGGCTGCAACTTTGGTTTTTGTGAGCCTGGATACCCTATGGGTGTTCTTGTTATTGAAGTCGCCTCCAGCGATGAATTTGGGGCCCAATCGATCTGCTAGACTGATAGAAAAAATCGAGTATTCCGTACTCAAAACCCCACATTTCGCACTTGATTTCTCACTTATTTACGTAAAGTGGAAAATACAGAGTGAGTAAGAGATTAAGGAAATTGGAACGTAGATTGAGCGAAAAAAGTACTACAAACAAGTATTAAATTAATAAGGTAATTTAAATACAAAAATGAATTATAAATCTAAAACTAAATTCAAAACTAAGAGAGAAAAATAGAATGTTCTGGGAAATTCAACTTTAACAAAATAAAAATGATAATACTTTTATAGGCCCAACGAATCAGTTAAAGAGCAATTAATAATTTATTGAATTTATTTAAAATGTTTTAATGTGACATCAAAATAATTGCTTTTCATACAAATTAATGACTGTCAAAACTTAATTATACAAACATACCTTCTTGAACTGCTTATCATTTTGCAATTTGAATGAGCCGAATACAATTGACATGACTGCTGTTAATATTTTTATTATTTTTAAGAATCGTGACCAAAAGTAAATGAAAAACAGAAACTTTGTTTAAAACTTAAGAATAACCAAAAACAGGGTGCTCAATAAAATAATAAATTGCATTATTGTGTTATGAGTATAACAATATATGAATTTTAGGTTAAGTTAAGTGAGTAGGCTTAAAGAAAGCGAAAGAGAACTGAGAACCATAAACGCTAAATAGTCATTATTATTGGTTGTACCCATATAAACATATCCAACAGTTTTTGGTATATAAGTCAGTCAGTTTGGGGGAATCAAGTGTACAGTTCAAGTCTACAACTTAACAGCAAACATGTTCAACAAAACGATCCTCGTTGCCCTCATTTTGTGTGGTATGTGTTACTTATCAATATAATATACCAAGGATTGTTGACTAGTATACTTTTCCATTTTTGCAGTCTGCTACTTTGGTAGCATTTCAGCACACCCACGTCCTTTCGATCTTTCTTCATTGCTCGAAAACGCGCACGCTCCTGAGCTCCCGGATTTCAGCGTGGGAGGACTTCTCGCTGCCCTTAATGCAGGATATGACTTTATATTATCTGGCGGACTTGCACCTCAACAAAGCTCAGCTCCAGCAAGCTCAGCGCCAGCAAATTCAGCCCCAGGAAGCTCAGCGCCAGCAAGCTCAGCCCCAGGAAGCTCAGCTTAAGAAAATTTAGCTCCACAAAGCTTGGCTCCAGAAGGCAAACAAGAAAAGATTTAGAAAAAAACACTCACAATTTCCAGTATGCTATTATCTTGGAGACTAACTTTACCAGTTAAAATCTAAACTGTCTAACAGATTTGAGATTTATTAAAACAAATATCCTGTGCAAACCAAACATATTTCATCGATTTATTTACCTTTTTTTTCGATACTATGATAAAAAGGAAAACACTATTGGAATTTATTTGAATTAACGTTAGAAAGTTATTTCGCATATAGCATTAGGAACTTTGTTTTAGAAGTTTATTTGATGGAATTCTTCTCCAAGAACTTACTAAAGAACAAAATTTGTGAGCTTAACAAACGAACTGATGCAATCAAATAACTTAAAAAAATATATATGAGCTCACTTAATTCAAGCTCACAAAGAATTGATTTGAAACAAACAACAAGACACAATATTTAGTTTGATCAAGCTTGAATTGATCATATGAATAGCTATTTAGGTCTGTGTAAAACTTAGAGCTATAAACAAATCCAATATACTCTTTACTTTGGGTTTCGAGTATCAAAAATTAAAAAGATTTTTCCACAATCAATATTTAAATTTGAATCCGTGCGTGAAAAGTCAGTTCATTAAGAAAACCATGCCGCGACCAACACGATCAAATCTCTCCCGACAAAGCAATAAATCAACTAGGACGAACATCGGTGCAATTGATTCGGCGTGTAGTTTTGATGACATTGCAGATGGTATAGGCCGAGTTGAGAAACAATATGTTCTCGGGCTTGAGATCGGTGTGCGTTATATGATTATCGTGTAGAAACTTGACAGCGCGGCACAGATGATAGCCAATGTGACGCTCAAAGTTGTTTTGGCGCATAAAATCGAAAACGTTTAGATCAAGCAAATCAAAGCCAATACAAATGTGTCCATAATAATCCTCACACACATGGCGGTACTTTCTAATATTCTTAATGATCTTTAAGGCCAAGTAGATTTTGCGATCTATGTCATACACATTTCATATCTGTCCTTCAATATATCTCCAATCTGGTAAATAAGAAAACCACGTGAATCATTATTAAATGGCGGCTCATCCTTGGTCTCCTCCAATGTTGGGGATTTACTTGCATCAAATCCATCCTTGTCTTTCGTGCCTTGACTTTGTTCGCCTTTCCCTTTTCCCGACATCTTCAACCGATTAATCCAATTAGTACAATGATGTTGGTGTCAATTAAACGTATTATATACTTTCTGTGTTATATTTAAAGACATGTTTTATATTGAATAAATTGCTCTCTTTATTAATTCTGTTACAATGCATATAACCGTTCAAAATAAATAGAAAAACAAATAAAAATAATAAAGTTTCACTACACTGTTACTAAGTGCAAGAACAACAAATTTAAGAAAATTAAAGACACATGGATGAAATGGATAGTCCAACCAGCGCTTAGAAACGTGCTAACTGTAAGGGTAAAAAAAACCACGCAAGCATATCAATCCGGGACCTATCACAAGCAATCCCTACATTAACTATCTACGATACTACCGCAAACTAGCAATAGCACCGATCAGCAGCTGCAAGTTTCAGACTGCCGCCAGGAACTGGAACAAAATGGACGATCGATGACGCAAGATGCAGGTTTTTGAAGCAAGCCAAGATTGTTCAATGCGCCGAGAGGAGGAACCGCTTGATTGGTTTCAAGCGCAACTAAAATCCAGATTCATTTCACGTTTAAAACCAGATATTTCCGTTCATTCCATCTCCATCCATTGGTATGGGCCAGCCATCAAACGAGCCCGCTCGCGACGCCCTGGCTATTGTATTTGGGGCACTCCTCAAACGCAAAATTTGGGGCACTCCTCAAACGGAAATCGTCCTGTCCCAATTGCTCGAAATCCAGGAAGAATTATTAGTCATCCTTCTATGGCGCTGATCTGACAATCGACGGCTATAGATTTATTGGTTAGTTTTTGTATAATTTTAAAAGTTTTTTATGCCCGTTTATTCGAGCAACAAAAAAAATATTTATTTACCGTAAACAATTTTGAAATGTGAAAATTTGAGAAAATTATTTAAAATTTTCGTATTTGATGTGTACTGTGTAGCTGCTAGTAAAATAATGAACGTTTAAGAAAAAATATTGAGCTAGAACTGAAAATCTTGTGCTGCCGTCTGACGCAAAACTCAAAGCTAACTTGATTCTGGGGTTTATTGGTTTGTTTTGTAAATGTTTATTAAATGCGAGTGTAAAATAAATATATTAAATTTTTTGATTGTGCTGTGCACTGTGTGGCCGTGAATACTGAATGTGTTTTTGGTACAGTTGTGCGTTCGTTTGACATCTACCCAATATATGAATTTCTCATGTCGCACTGTTCGTAATCATACTGCTCCGAAACGGCTTGACCGATTCTTATGAAATTTTGTATGCATATTCAGAAAGTATGAGAATCGGCAACTATCTATTTTTCCAATCCCTTAGTGATAGGAAGGGGTGTCTACCACAAAACTTGCATTTTAAGTATCCAACATTCATCGTCCAGATAAAAAACATATATCAAGAAAGCAAAGTGCAGTTAGAAAGCCAGTTTATTGTGTGTGGAACTAAAATAAACTTCGACAAGTGGGAACGTTGCAGTCGGACGCAACCGACTGCGGTATACTCGATACCAGTAAAATACCGATAAAAAGAGACCTGATCGCAAAGGAGTGCGGATTCTGCAGGTGTGAACGCTGCCTCAAAGATTGTCTGATGCAAATGGAGATGCCAAAAAGCTATCTTCCTTGCTAACTTGGTGAATCTAGCGCATAGTTTGTAAAATGTGTGGGCTGGGGGTGGTATGGGGGGCGTGGCGTTGGTCGTCATCACCTATCGTGGCACTAAATTTGGTGGCTTTAGCTCAAAACTATGGAAGATATAGGCGTTTCTGTTTTTAAACTGCGGGTAAGTCAGTAGTAAGAATTTCATATTGTGAATTTGTTTTCAATTATTTGAGCACAGATAACCTACAAATTCGATTTGTTTTTATTTACAAAAATTAAATTTAATAAAGCTTAATATACAAAACTAACTCCTTTAAATTATATCGCACTAAAATATTGGTGAAATAAGCTTCAAACAATGATGTTCGAAAAATGCTATTATCTAGTAAAAGTAAATTCAAGTAAAAGCATGGGTGCTTTAAACATATTTTTAGTATATCGAGCGCCAGACGTTTTTTACAAAAAAAAAAATGCATTTTTCGATCTATATTGTTTGAAGCTTAATTATTTTTAGTTGGTTATACTTTAAAAGCGTGTTTTTAGGTTATTTAAACTTTATTTTGTTTATTTTTCTTTTTATTTATTTATTAAGTGTAGAACCTGTACAACATAAAGTACCTTAACAACAGATGGAAGAAAATGAAAAATATAACCAAACCCCACAATGCAGTATGTAAATTATAAGTTATTGGAGTCTTATTGACGTCCAATCGTCTAAGCCGTTTAAGTCACCTTAAAGGGCGAACAGGGAGTAGTCCTCTTGAGAGTAGGCTGCGGTGTCATAGCAATCGGTCGCTGTATCTGCTCGTGTGTCGACCAATCTGCTCTTTACTGTAAGCAGATTGAGGTCTCTATGGAGTTAGGAACCGCGTACGAACCAACGACAGCCTGTTATTGGTCGTAGTACCCGACTCTGCAGCACCCGAATACATTTATAACTTGATTTGGCTGCGATCGACTAAATCTGTATTCCATAAAGCCATATTGGAACAATACAGAGAGCATACACAGGCCTTTTTACATCTAAGCGGCAAGGTGGTCTTTCTATTTATGAGCCATTGCATTTGCTGAATTCTGTGGTCACACTTGTTCACCGCGGCCCTAAGATATGGCCCACAAGTTAGGCGCTTGTCTAGGATGATGCCAAGATATTAAGCTTGTGACGGCTGGTCAAGGACAACTCCCTCGAGCTGAATGGCAGGGGTATTCATTACTTGCCTTTTGAGTGTGAAACAGGTGTTGGTTGTTTTCAGCGGATTGATCTTTAAATTCTATCGTTTGCACCAAGCTACAAGAGTATTAACATAACCCGGTCGTCCATTAGCTGATTCTATGCAACACCTGGAGCTAGTAGATGTAGATGACTGCGATGTCATTTGCATAAATCGCAATAAGTGCCTAAGAGAGAGCTATCATGTGTTAGTAGTAGTTTTCGTAAGAATATTCTTAAAGGACGGTAAGAACTGGAAATATGCTCAGGCTTGCCGGACTTAGTAATCACAGCGCATTTCCAGGGGGAGGGAAAATGGTGAAGTCGTATGATCCCATTGAAAACGAGCTGTGATCAATGTAATCACGTTTGGTGGCGGCATTTTCATGGCGAGTGCGTTAATCCCGTCGTAGCCCGGTGATATTTTGATTAACAGTGAATTAATCTCCTCTTGAACCTCGTCCTCTACTATGTCCAGGAATGTCCACGAGAAGTGGTGTATTTCGGGTATGCCATGTCTTTTTCTCGAGGAAGTAGTGGCAATGCTTGCAGCGTTGTGCATATACCTTGTTAATGCTTCATCGGCAACAGCAATGTCATTGCCAGAATGAATGGCTATGTTGCTGTCAACATTCTGCTCAGCCAGGCTCTATTGGCCCTTTGCAGCATTGGAATGAGGTTTGTTAACGGATTTATTGGACATGTTCACCTGCAATGGAACACCACTGTAGTCAGACTGTAGGTCCGCGCAGACGGTCGTGCTGATTTGCCTAGGAGTCCAGTACGTCCGGCTGTTTTGTAGGGTGAGTAGGCCAGTAGATGGGTTGAGTGGCAGGTTAGATCTCTGCTCCTGTTGCAATTCAGGAGGGCTGCAACTTTGGTTTTTGTGAGCCTGGATACCCTATGGGTGTTCTTGTTATTGAAGTCGCCTCCAGCGATAAATTTGGGGCCCAATCGATCTGCTACACTGATAGAAACAATCGAGTATTCCGTACTCAAAACCCCACATTTCGCACTTGATTTCTCACTTATTTACGTAAAGTGGAAAATACAGAGTGAGTAAGAGATTAAGGAAATTGGAACGTAGATTGAGCGAAAAAAGTACTACAAACAAGTATTAAATTAATAAGGTAATTTAAATACAAAAATGAATTATAAATCTAAAATTAAATTCAAAACTAAGAGAGAAAAATAGAATGTTCTGGGAAATTCAACTTTAACAAAATAAAAATGATAATACTTTTATAGGCCCAACGAATCAGTTAAAGAGCAATTAATAATTTATTGAATTTATTTAAAATGTTTTAATGTGACATCAAAATAATTGCTTTTCATACAAATTCATGACTGTCAAAACTTAATTATACAAACATACCTTCTTGAACTGCTTATCATTTTGCAATTTGAATGAGCCGAATACAATTGACATGACTGCTGTTAATATTTTTATTATTTTTAAGAATCGTGACCAAAAGTAAATGAAAAACAGAAACTTTGTTTAAAACTTAAGAATAACCAAAAACAGGGTGCTCAATAAAATAATAAATTGCATTATTGTGTTATGAGTATAACAATATATGAATTTTAGGTTAAGTTAAGTGAGTAGGCTTAAAGAAAGCGAAAGAGAACTGAGAACCATAAACGCTAAATAGTCATTATTATTGGTTGTACCCATATAAACATATCCAACAGTTTTTGGTATATAAGTCAGTCAGTTTGGGGGAATCAAGTGTACAGTTCAAGTCTACAACTTAACAGCAAACATGTTCAACAAAACGTTCCTCGTTGCCCTCATTTTGTGTGGTATGTGTTACTTATCAATATAATATACCAAGGATTGTTAACTAGTATACTTTTCCATTTTTGCAGTCTGCTACTTTGGTAGCATTTCAGCACGCCTACAACTTTTCGATCTGCCCATTATTTCTACGTTGTGCAAAGACGCCCCAGCACCTAAGCTCGCGGATTTACACTTGGGAGAAGTTGTCGGTGCCATTTCTGGAGGATTGGACAATCTAGCTGGCGGACTTACTAACGGTCTTCTAGGCTCAGCTCCACAAAGCTCAGCTCAACAAAGCTCAGCTCCACAAAGCTCAGCTCCGCAAGCCTCAGCTCCACAAGGCTCAGCTCCAGAAAGCAAATAAGCAAATTTAACAAAAAAAAAAAACCCACACACAATTTCCAGTATGCTAATATGTTGGAGACTAACTTTACCAGTTAAAATCTAAACTGTCTAACAGATTTTAGATTTATTAAAACAAATATCCTGTGCAAACCAAACATATTACATTAATTTATTTACCTTTTTTTTCTTCAATACTATGATAAAAAGAAAACAAGTAGAAACGTTGCAGTCGGACGCACCCGACTGCGGTATACTCGATACCAGTAGTAAAACAGATTAAAAGAGAGCTGATTGCAATGGTGTGTGGATACGGCAGGGGTGTACGCTGCCTCAAAGATTGTCTGGTGCAGATGGGGATGCCAAAAAGCTATCTTCCTTCCAAATTTGGTGATTCGGTAGGCTGATTTGGTAGGCTGGGTGATGTATTGGGGGGGGGGGGGGGGCGTGGCATCAAAATTTTAGCTGATGATCTGTGTATGATGTCAATTGCTATCCTCATACCAAATTTGGTGACTCTAGCTCAAAAATAGTAAAATTTGGGGGAAGGGGGGCTGGGGTTGGTAAGGGGGGGCGTGGCATCCAAACTTTTGCTGCAGATCTATTTATGATGTCAATAGCTATCCTCAAACCGAATTTGGTGACTCCAGCTCAAAGTTAGTAGAATATGGTGGAAGGGGGGTTGGGGGCTGGTATGGGGGGCGTGGCGTCCGAAGATTTGCTGCAGATCTATTTATGATGTTAATTTTTATCCTCATACCATATTTGGTGACTCTAGCTCAAAGTTAGTAGAATATGGTAGAAGGGGGGCTGGGTGCTGGGGGCTGGTATGGGGGCGTGGCGTCCAAAGTTTTGCTGCAGATCTGTTTATGATGTTAATTGCTATCCTCATACCAAATTTGGTGACTCCAGCTCAAAGTTAGTAGAATATGGTGGAAGGGGGGTTTGGGGCTGGTATGGGGGCGTGGCGTCCAAAGTTTTGCTGCAGATCTGTTTATGATGTTAATTGCTATCCTCATACCAAATTTGGTGACTCTAGCTCAAAGTTAGTAGAATATGGTGGAAGGGGGGCTTGGGGCGGTATGGGTGGGGAGCGTCATCCAAAATTTTTGGGTTTTTTCACTTCCAATCTTGGCAGCAAATTTGGCGGCTCTAGCTCAAAAGCTGTGGAAAATATAGGCATTTTTGATTTCAAAATGCTAAGGGCTGGGGAACGGGGGGCCGTGGCTCCAAATTTTTGATGCATTTTTTTGGGGGTTGTAATCACCTATCTTGGCACAAAATTTGGTGTTTCTAGCTCAAAAACCGTAATACATATAAGCATTTCTGTTTTTAAGCTGCGAGGGGGCTGGGGGCGGAATTGGTGGGTGGGGCTCCAAAACTTTGATGCAGTTTTTTGGGGGTCATTACAAGTTATCTACCCACCAAATTTTGTGACTCTAGCTCAAACACTTTGGAAGATACACGCACTACTGTTTTTAGCGAAGCGTTGGGGCGGTTGAGGGCGGCTAAGGCAGTATAGATGGGCGTGGCATCCAAAGTTTATATGATTTTGATTGGGGATCGTCAACACCTATATTGGCACCAAATTTGATGGCTCTAGCTCAAAAACTGTAGAAGATATGGGCATTTTTGGTGTTAAACTGCGGGGGGGCTGGAGGCGGAATGAGTGGGCGTGGCTCCAAAATTTTTGATGCAGTTTTTTGGAGGTTGGTAGTAGCTATTTTCTCCCCGAATTTGGTAGTTCTAGCTGTAAGGGCTTGCGAAATAGCTGCATTTATCGATTTTGCGTTATCGAGTTTATTGATTTGCCAGCCCCCTAGTTATCGTAGAACTCCAATCTTAACACTTTAATTTACTATGCCATAGATAAAGCGATTTGCAAAGTTTCAAGTCTCTAGCTTTAAGGGTGTGGAAAAAAGTTGCGTTCATACAGACGGACAGACGGACAGACACCATGACGGACATTGCACAAACCCAATATACTCTTTACCTTCGGTATCGAGTATAAACACCATGGGAATTTATTAAAACTAAAATTAGAAAGTTCTTTATCATATAGCATTAGGAACTTTGTTTTAGAAGTTTATTTGATAGAATCCTTCTCCAAGAACTTACTAAAGAACAAAATTTGTGAGCTTAAAAAACGAACTAATGCAATCAAATAACCTAAAAAAATATATATGAGTTCACTTAATTCAAGCTCACAAAGAATTGATTTAAAACAAACAACAAGACACAATATTTAGTTTGATCAAGCTTGACTTGATCATATGAATAGCTATTTAGGTCTGTGAAAAACTTAGAGCCATAAACAAATCCAATATACTCTTTACTTTTGGTTTCGAGTATCAAAAATTAAAACGATTTTTCCACAAT